>OZ007586.1:257888967-258488967 GCA_963931845.1 Maratus michaelseni | reverse complement strand
ATTGTAAAATAGACTTTATTTTTTTATTTTTTTTTTGGCTGGGGGGAGGGTGGCAAATAGTGGAAGCAGATATTTTGGGATGTAGGGATAATTCAAATGGCTGATTATTTATTTACTGTTACTAGGGGTAGTTTCAAATATTTTTCACGTTTAGTAATTAAATAGATAAAGTAAGAAATATTTTTAGCGCTACAGAACATCTTGAAAAAAAGGGCAAAAAACTTTGACGCTATAATTATTAAGTCATTTGAAAACTGCCTCTAGACTACTAACGTCACTAATTTTTTGAGACAATTTTAATTTATGCTTCAATATCTTTAGTTTTTGTTTCGTAGACAAATGTTTTATCCTTAGAATGGCTTTTTGACTTTTAATATAACCACAAATGTTAAGACTTTTCATTTGGTTAAACATCTTTAATTTTTTTCATTCTTCTCTTTTTTTCTTTAAGATTACCCAAATGCATTCGCCTTTATATTAAAAAACTTCAAAGACGCCCCTTGGTCCAATACGCCTGTGTGCATTGAACACTTCGCATATTCTACGTGTTGGTCCTGCATATATATAATAGACTACATAATTGAATTCACCAATTTTATTGAAATATTTTAATTTCATAAATTAAGAGAAAGATAATAACATTTTTTTTAACTTTACGAATACATAGTGTAAGGAAAGTATTGTAATCATGATGTGGATGACTAAGTGAACACAAGTCTCAAACGGTACCTCGAATTAAGCTCCCATTTGGCGAATATGTTATAGACCACTGTCGAAAGAACTGTATAGATTTTCGTAAAAATCGACCGACGGATTAGGTATTTCATCCATTGGTAAACCATTTTCAAAGCATTTTGCGACATTCTATAGGAAAAATCACCAAGAAAATGTAACAAAGTAAAAGTGATAAATATTTCGGTAGTGTTATCAAGCATTAGTTGCACGAAGGTATAGTTCTTTAGTTCCAAAACTGGAGGTTCAGCGTTCGAATCCAGTCGATTCCATTGTGTCAGAAATTAATAAAAACTATCATTAGAAATTTTTTTATCATTTTCCTCTTTCTCATTCTCGCAAACATGTACTGGATTTCTGAACTATGAAATAAATAACGAAAGAAAAAAAGTAGAAAACAATATTTTGCGAAATGTTTATGGATTTAGGATACTTATAAGAGGAGGGGGTAGGGGTAGGGGCGGGGTTAGTTAAAGCCAGACTGTCTTTCGGCGAAACAGAATAATCTCCATTTTAGCTGCTAACGATCTTTTCAGTTTTACCTTCTACGTGTTTACGCTATTTTTTGCTTTTCTATCCACTTTAATTTAACAGCTAGTTTTTGAGTAGATGAGTTAAACTAGTAAATAAAAATAAATAAATGAATAAATAAAACCAACTCAATAGATTGTTTCTTACCTTTTTGCACTGATATTTACTTTTTGCACGCGATTCGGCTTATTTTAGGAAGAGTGGCTTTGTTCTATAGAGTATTTTGGGAAACCTTTTATTGCCATCCACTTTAACCCTTATACTTTATAAGACACGGATGGCATACTGATAGCACCACTCAGTGAAAAAACAGTTGCGAATTCTAAAATAATTAGTAATTAACATCTGCGCTTCATTTACCCTCTTTCCAAAGACCCTTCAATGTTCAACCAATGTTTCAAGTTGAAATTGGCAATTTTTTCTCCTCTCTTTCATTATTTTTATTTGTAAGTCACCACTGGCGTAAGGAATACGCCGCCCGTGTATTTCTGAAATGTTTTCATGTTTTCTTTCTTAATTAAATTATTTTTTAAATAAATGTGATGCCTATCATTTTTATACTATTATTAAATATTAGACACTATTCTTCGTTGATAAAGTTGATATTTAAGCTTTAAAATGCGTTGGCGTGGTGGAGTATGCCGCCCGTGTCTTTATGTTATTAGAAACTGTCCGTGTTATAATATTTCTAATAAAATAGATGCCAATGTCACCAAAGTGCTTTGGCAGCACACATCGAACAATCACTACCCTTCTTTGCGCCGCCAACACCCCCCCCCCCTCCCACACTTAAATCTTTTTGCGTTTGTTTTTAAATTAATAAATGTTGAAAGATTGAAAGCAATAATAGTTTCACATAACTAAATGTTTTTAATTTTTATTTTATTTATTTATTAGAGAAGGTGTGAAATGTATTTTGCGCCACTTATGTCATGAACGATAAAATTAAGGATTATAACTGAAAATTTTAAGTAACTTTATTTAAATTATTATCCTCTTTTTCTACATGGCTCAGACAGTATCAACTAGATTTTTTTATAAAGATATAAAAATGGATGCAGTAAAGGATTACTTTAAACCCCAATTTTCTCATAACGTAAATCAATTCGAGAATCTAAATCCTCTCCCTCCAATGCTAATCCAATCTTCTGCTTTGAAACGCTTACCTTCTCTTTTTAAATCATGTGATTTCAGAAACACATTCTTGGCCTAACTCAAAGTCCAATGTCTTTTATCCTCTTTTGAAAGAAATACCATAATGGAGTAAGAGATTCGATAGCGTAAAGATGTTACAGTAACATTCAAGATTCCCCGATACGAATTCTTCTAGGACCATTAGTAATATAATACGGCTTACAAATAAACTACACCTTAGTTTGCAGAGCCTATTGTTCGTCTACTGTGTGAGTTTCTAACCTGGCTTTTCTTCACTTTTAGAGCGATTAAAGGGATTGTTTTAAAAGTAATTAGGTCTGTTTCTTATACTGAGAAAAATTACGTTAGAAAAGACTTCTAAAGGGATAAATCAATCGCACAAAAAATATTATTGATATAATCACTAGTACTTTAAGATTCCAATCATGAATAGCAGGTAATGAGAAGAAAAATTAACTGAGGAGTTTCGTAAATAAGGGAGAAAATGCCATGGGATGCCATGATCTCATGAAGAGTCTTTTCAAGGGATTTTCAGGGTCATTTTATAGGAGCTCATACGGAAGTGCGGATTCAGGGGGGAAGTCATGAGGGTCATGCTCATGACCCCCTATATATGAAGAACATTTCTATTGAATAATACATTTTTTAATACTATAAATAAGTATTAAAGGTGTTTCATTTTTTTTTTTCGTTTATTTCCACTTAAAATATTAATCTTTCTGTTACATCCACGTTGCTATTTTCACATAGAAATGACTAAAAACTGCAGACATCATTGTTTAAGAACCAAATAATTGAACAAAGTTTTTCATTTTCTTACAAATGTGTGTGGTACATCTTGAATTTTATCCAATTTCTCCCTCAAGACATTTTGATGACTGTCGAACCCCGAAAATCGGCATAAAATGTTAACTTTGAGAATATTTTTTATACGATTCTTTGCTTTTATAAGAAAATTTGAAACTGTTATTTCTTGGTATCTGAGTAAAACCTGTAAATTTTATACATTTACGAATATACCTGCAAATTTCATGCATTTACGAAGTAAGTGAATTAAGGTATATGGACCAAAATATCATAAGTGTGATTTTTGGCTGCTGATTTTCTGCCGATATCTGATTTTTAAAAGTCTCATATTATGCTCAATTTGATTTTTTAATATCCACTGATATACTGCAGAATAATAATTAGTTGATGGGCACAAACTTTTTTGAAAAATAAATATGATATGGCAGTTTTTATCAGACAAAACACAAATTGTAAGGGACAAAAGTGACAGGACAGTATTGACATTTTTTGCAATTTTGCCACTTTACTTAAAAAAGAACATTTTTGGAATGTTGGATGCACTAATTTCAAAGACATATCAAACCTACGATTAAATGGCTAGATATTGGTCAATCTATAAATATCAATATTTAAATTAACAAAGGGGGCAGTAGTGACGGTTAATAAAGTTAAGCTTACCTTTATCCCATTCTTTTCAATCCATAAAATCTTAACAGGTGCTCCCCTACTGGAAACAATGCTGAAAATGTCTACATACTGCCATCTATTGAAATATGAGGAAATTCGTACAGCGGGACAGTAGTGACCAAAAAATGAGGGACACAACTTTAAATCTAACAAAAACAAATAATTAAGTCACATAAATATTATATTATTAAGCTCCATAAGATTGATATTTATAATAAATCCGTTGGTATTCAAAATTTTTTTGTAATTATTGTTTGTTGATGGTTTTAATGGTCAAGTTACGGGTTGAGGACAGGGGACAGTAGTGACTTTTGAGATATTTAAATTCCATTTTAAAGGTTAAAGAAACAGGTTTTCACAGTAGAAGTAACATAATATTGTAGAACAATTACAGAGAAACGTTTTAACATTAAATGAGAACTTATATTGCAAAGAAATGCCCAGAGACATACTGGGGACTGAGAAATCACACTTATGAGATTTTGACCCATACGTCAGAAAGTAACAAATTTGTATATAAGATATAAAAATTGCTAATGAAGACTTGTGACCCCTTCTCCCTCTCAAAAAAAACAAGCATAACAACCCCCTCCCCCCTTTAAATGGAGGGATGGAGCCGCCTCTGCTCGTTTCATTTGCAATCTCGAAAGTGAAATAATGGAACTAACCCTGTAAAACTGAAAGTTAAGTCTTTCAGATAAATTTTATTTTCTATTCCGTCAAAATAACGAAGTAACCACGGGAATGTTTGTATTAATGCGTCATTGGTCATTTACTGGAAACTTAGATATCCATATACATGTTAATGATCCACGACCTCACCCCCCCATCCCCCCACACACACAACACACATCCTTCAAAAAAAATACATGACCTAGTAGTAGATAATTTTGTGTTCTCTTCGTGAAAATAAACCACTAAAAAGGGTAACTAACTGACTTCAACAGTCTTTTGTATGAAAGCAGTGTTGTTTCAATTGATAAAGTGTGCCGTTCCCGAAACAATAGTGTGTTTTGTTTCTGATTTCATGGAGTTACAATATGATTCTCATCGTGATTTCTTTCAGATCAACTTTAAGGAAATTTTAAAGTTTCAAATTTTCAAACGCTTAATGGTTGAAATAGGGGGGATTTCTCCGTTATGAATTTTTACTTTCAGAATTTACAAGTTAGGAAAAATATTGTAAAACAGATAAGTTGTATGAGTTCTATCAAAATATAAAAATACACTCTTTTGCAAAACATTGGTTCAAAGCCTAACATTTTTCGAACATGTACAATGAAATACAATTTTTGGACAGTTTAAAACACGAAAAAATTAATTATATTTAACTAGGTCTTTCCTCAAAGAGATTAGTCTGAGCGATAAATAAAAATGAGATGCTATCTTTAATTAATTATATAATGGTACAAATTCAAATGAGGGAAATGAGCAAATTAAATAGTTGAATTACAAAATACTATATATAAATTCATATATACTGTTTAAAAAAATAGGGAAGCAAATAAACAAATAGAGAAAAACATGCAAGACAGACATGCATGGGTATAAAATTGGAAGTGCATCATATACAGTAAAGGTTACACAGAAAATAAGACACTAAAACATCGTATAACGAAAATTTAACTCTTTGAAAGGATGTCAAGAACATGAAGATACGCTCCTCACCAAATTGAGTACAAATAAATATATAAAAAATGTGTTGTTTGAAATGAATGCAGGATTTTTCATATGGTGTGTGGTCACATCGAACAATTAAGAATGTTGCACATCTGTTTTCCATGGATTTGATACGGATGTCGATAAGCGTCTTGGGAATTCTGTTCCACTCTTCAAAAAGTGGAAGCATCTCAAAATCCCGAACAGTCAACAGAAACATTGCTGTCGATGCAATGCGTCGTCCGAGTGTGACCTAGACATGTTCGACCGGATTTAACTAAGGAGAGCATGCTGGCCACAACATACAATTTTCAAACATATTCTCCATAAGCCGAGTTGTGTTATTCATTAGCATGCTTTAAAATAAAGGAATTGGCAATGGTTTAGGCGTAAGGTATGACATGAGATCTGAATATCTTGTCTGCATACCTTTGGCCTGTCAAAGTGACATTTCGAGTAAGTTACAAATCCGTGCATATTTTCTCAATATGACCAATCTCATTCACCAATATGAACCCGATTACGGAACTTTCCCCGAAGAAGTTACTATACAAACAATCTGCTAATGACAATTGAGAAAATAACCTTTCCATAAAATCTCTAGATTAGTGAAGATGAAAAACAATACACATCAATACAAAAGTCCCTAACACTTCTCTGTGTTAGGGGCCTTTGCGAGATAAAGAAAAACCATGAGATGGAATACTTTCACAAGTACTTTCAGGCAACATATTCACTGTTTCATACATGGAAGCATTTTCCCAATATTTACACAATTTATTTAATACTAGCTATACGTAGCAACCCGTTGTGTTGCATTGTTAAATTGCATGAGGTCTTTCGATTGTTTGGGGAAAAAAGAAATCTGATTTTATTAAACATTTCAAATTTCTAGTCCTAACAATTCCAAATAAATCGTAGTTTAGAACGTTTTTAGAACGTTTTCCGCTCATTTCACCTTTTTAAATTATTTTTTCTTTTTTTTAGAAACCATTCTTAGGGAGCATTTGCATCTTAAAAGTAACACCATGCAAAGCCACCATGCTTCGGCAGTATGATAGAAATAGCAAATTTTAGAACGTTTTTACTCTCTGCATCCCTTTTACATTTCGAATACTGTAGAAATTGTTTTATTGCGAGTATTTACGTCTTAAAAGTAACAGTCATTTCAAGTTTCACGTTTCTAGTCTTAACAGTTCCAAATTAATCGTAATATAGAACATTTTTCGCTTCTTTCACCCTTTTAAATTTCTATTTTTTTCAGAAACCATTTTTGGGAACATTTACACCTTAAAGGTACCTACCACACAAAATTTCAAGTTTTTAGCCGCAAGAGTGTCACAGAAATTGTAATTTTAGAACTTTTTTTTGTTCCTGCACCCTTTTACATATAGAATTTTTTAGAAACTGTTCTGTGTACGCATTTACGTCTACTGACATGTCAAATTTCAAGTTTCTAGCACTAACAGTTCCAAATAAATCGTGTATTAGAAATTTTTTAGAACGTTTTTCGCTTATTTCTCGCTTTTAAATTCCGAACTATTTCGAAATCGTTCATAACCAGTATTTAAATTTTAAAAGTAACCACAACATCCATTTTCAAATTTCTAGCCCCAACAATACCACAGAAATCGCATTTTATATCTTTTTTGTTCCTGCACCCTCTTGGAGGTTGTTGTACTGACATAAAATGTAGCCTATGTTGCAGCAGATATGGTCACCAGCATTTTGCCAACATTATTTTTCAAATCGGCTCTAGTTCCACAGATTAACCCCACAAACACACAAACTTTACTTCTTTATAATATTAGTATAGATAGAGAAGCCATTTATCTGTCATTATATAAAAACCGAAATAATTTATCAAATTCGTGTAATCAGATGCACTTTTTTTAAATACTTACAAACACCAGCATAATAATTCGCCAGTTTTATTTTCATAGCTGTTTATATCATTTGGTAATAAATCTCACTTTCTTAAATCTGAATTGCGTCAATCTTTTTGAAAAAGTGCGAAGGCCCGTATAACAGTGAAGTACTGTCAAGGGTATTAGATACATGTTAATAAGAAGCTTTTATGTTAGCCTGGCGCAGGTGATAAATCGTAAAATATTGTTCCTATCGCCATCTTTCGTATTGAATTCTTTTCATTTAAAATATATACATTTAAAAAACATGACTTTGACTCATTTCATTTTAAATACAAAAAAAAAAGAAGAAGAAATAATGCCAAATATATTTTTTATAGCCAAAATATTTTTTTTCAACATCAAGGCATTGTCTGTAAGTTAAACATACGAAAAAGAAAAGCTAAGTTTGGCGATAAAAAGTGCTTTTTGTGAGATTTGAGCCCGGCTAACATAAATGTACCGTTAATAATTCAAGTTGTGAGGAAAAGTTCCGTAATCGGGTTTGCAGACAATGGCGTATTTTAGAAAGCGTGGCTTAACCCTATTTAATATCATTGCTGTAACTTTGTTTTGGGGGGGAAGGGGTGTTGGAAATATTTACATTGGAATTTAAATTTTGTTTATAACTGTTGTTTGTATAAGTAATTAGTATTTTGTTGACCGAGCTTCACTCAAAACAATATAAAATATTCCTTCTGTGGTTGTTTTCTGGAAGAAATTTCCATAGTCTGGCCCAAAGCCAATTAGAATACTTAATATCATTATTATAACTCTCATACAGTTAAGACAATGTTGTTGTTAGCATTACTCTTGCCTATGTATCTGAATGCAGAATATTATCTATTTTTCTTGTACGAAGAGTGGTTATAACATAATTGTTTATTTCGCATACCACATACCATTTCCAATATTGGTACTTTTATATTAGCAGGGGGCGCAGGTGATTAATCGCCAAATATGGTGCCCATACCATACTCATATTGCATTCATTTCATTTAAAATATAAAACTTTCACTCATTTCATTTAAAATACATAACTTTCACTCATATGATTTTAAATACATACATTTAAAATTCACTATACATATATTTAAAAACACTAATTCCATTTAAAATAATAAAAAGAAAAAAATTAAGAAGAAATAATACCACAAATAAAAAAAAAATATATTTAAACGTCAAAGAAGTGTGTCTAATTTACACAAGTGAAATGTAAAAGCTGCTATTGGTGATTTAAAAAATGCTACTGGCGAGATTTGCGCTAAATTTCTTACTACTATATTATTACGGGTTTTTCCTTTCAAATAGAAAAAAATTCCAGATTTATTTTCCAGTTTGATTAAACTGAAATATGTTTTATTGTACTGTAATATTAGTGTGCATAAATTTTTTCCCCATGTGCTCTAATCCGGTGTCTCCGGAAATCTGAAAATGACGTACGCACTAAATTTTTGTGAAGTAATGTGCTTTAATTGTGCTTTTTTATAATATATTTTTAATACAATTTCCAAACGGTTTGAAATTTATTCTTGGTAATAGAAGGTCCTCGTTGTCACCCTCATAGGTACATACTGTGAAGATTAGAACGAAATCCGTCAAATATTTTTTTAATTTATGCTTGCCGAAAGATTTTAATATCTACTATAGCTATATGCTATATATGCCCCAAAGTAACATTGCGCTGTGTATTAGTCATTGCTTAGCCTAGACAATTACAACATAAAGAAACTCACACAAACACACATATTTATATAATGATACTGAATTTCAGTTGTCTTCTATTTCACCAGACAGAAAATATTATGAAAACAGTGTGTATTTTTAGACGAGAATATTCAAGAATTTATTTAAATAATACATTAAAATTTCGTTCCTTAAAAAAATATAACATTAAAAAAAAACAGTTTAAACTACAGCAACGTGTAAACTATAATATATTTGAATAATTTACGGTAAACTTTAAAGGGCCCCTTTTTGAAAAAGAACTATTCTATAATTAAGATATTAAAATTTTGTCGTGATTACATCTCTTTAAAAATCAAACTGGAATGGAAAAGCATGACGGGAGAAAAGCCGAGAAGTTATCAGCGCTTGTTAAAAATACGTGGTTGATCAAAGTAATAACCCTGCAATACAAGAAGAAAATAGTTAGAGGTAATAATAAATGCAAGAAAAACTTCTTTAAATTCTAGCTCCAAACAGAATAGTTTTAATACCATGCATGGTCGTAAACTCAAGCAGTGAAGCGCTACAGAGCACTTTCTGATTGTAGAGGCCTGCTTACTACAAAATTAGGACTTTCAGAGCACTCACAACTGCTGCACTATGCATGAAATGCATGCCCACCTTTTCCTGAATTGTAAAACCAGCCATCCCTTTTTCTAACCACGGTAGAAATGACATGTGTGTAAATCAGCGCTTTGTGTGTTTAATGACAGCGGCCATCTAATTGTTCGCCGCTTGCGATACGCCTATGCATTGTACGGCGAAAATAGCTTGTTTAGATGTGTTCTATCACGCCTTAAAGTTTTGCCCATGAGCTCTGATTTATCCTCAACTTCTCAGATCAGAGGGATATTTGGCCAAATTTAAGATACAACCCCCCATTTTGTTGCGCTACTTACTTTGTCATTTTTTTTATTTTTTCTTCTAATTTTCATCCATATTAGCATCCTATTTTGTATACTATTCTGCATAAACAAAATCAGCAATTATTTGTGTAGAAAACATGGTTCCCTATACAATCAGAAAGCACCCTGTAGCGCTTCACTGCTTGAGTTTACGACCATGCATGCATTGTATGATGTTTTGAGCTTGTCTAGGAGTGTTCTATCACCCCTTAAAGTTTTGCCCAGGAGTTCCGAATCACCCTGTATATTTCAATTGACTCGATGTTTTTAATTGGACGATCCTTAAGGTGCATTTCATGAAATTAAAAATATAATTTGCAGCATAAATAGTTTTTAAAGCTTCGTTGTCAGGCGAGACATAAATGTACTAATTTGACAATGGGTTTACACGTATAACTGTTTTTTTTCTTTTTTAAATTTTAATGCAACTCTATTGATTTATTATGGTTCTATGGATACAAGGATGCTATTTCTTCTTTGATGATTAGAGAAATTGTAATGTCCAGGTAAGTATGTGGAGCTGATTTTTATCTCTTTGCATCAGCTCGTTATTTTTAAATCTCTATTGAACCTGCAACCATTCCCCCCCCCCCCCACCTCCATTTTTTTTAAAAATTTCGTTAGGTTCGTTGCACAAAGACTTAAGATTTTTTTTTTTTAAATCCTCTTCTATGCTAATAAATAGTTCTTTTTTGGTAGTAGTCGATAAAATATATACACACTCTTCAGTTTGACAATATTTTATCATTTTTATTCAGCTAAATGATTCTATCTTCCGCGATTTCTACATGTGGCGATATGTGAAGATAAACATATATTTTCGAGTTTTCAAAACTCAAATCACTGTTAATAATTTTATCCATAAATAAACTTTACATTTTTATGACTTTGCAATAGTCTTTTGGCTTGGTGACTTCCCTTTTAAAATTAATAATTAGTCATAAATTGCCGCATTAGTCTTTTTCTTTTTCTGAATACTTATTCGGATGCATTTAACCACTTAATGTTAAAATTTAATGTTTTGCCAATTTAAAGTAATGCTACTACTTGTCCTACCTCTAGGTATGAAACACCATAGCATTTACATTTTTTAGTATTTGAAAAAACATAATTCTCTTCAGAAAAATCGCAGACATAGATAACGAAAACTGTAAATAGCAGCTTATATTTTTACAGTTTTACTGCTGTAAAATGTGGTATGCAGCATATGATATTTTTACATCATATCGCTACAAAGAAGTTCAAAAAATGTCCCAACAGCTATATTTACAAATCCTCTCTTAATCGAGCAGTATTTTTACAGATCAGCTAATTTTATTTTAGGTTATTCTACAAACTACAAATTTTTTTTTGCCATTGGATTGAGGTTTATGTACTCACTGAAATTCGTGGTAATCATTAAAACTTTACACATGATTGAATTTTGAATTTATACATGTTCTATGAAATATAAATAAATGGAAGCAACTGTTTGTATTTTTTATTGTTATTAACGTTGCAATTTAGATTAAAGCAACATAAAATAATGATGATTAAAAATAAGAAAAAGGATTGCATATCTTTGATTTCGTATTTCACGCTTTGGCGATTTCTTCGTTATATCTCATATTCTGCTGTAAACGTTTTTTTTTCTTTTTGCTCAAGCATATCAAAATAGATATTATATTTCTTGGAAACTACTATAACTAGAATCGAAGCTGTTTAATAGCCATATTTTCTATATCGACAATGCGAGAAAGGGGAGGGGGTGGGGGTATCTTTAAGCGCTATAGAGACCTAATATATTTTTTATTAATTCTGCAGCTCGTGCCTTGGAGAAAAAAAAGGGGGTCGATGTCCGTTTTTGGCATTTTGAGGAAAAGTTGATTTAATGTTTTATTTATTTATTTATTTCATTTCAAATTCTTACTGCAAATATATTTGCTTGGATGTATTTCCTTGCGAATCAGATTAAAGGAGAACATGGGAACATTACTTTTTTAAAAGAACACGGTTTGAAGCTTTTCGAAAGGAATTTAAAACAACAATGACAATTAATTCTTCACCTAGGTAGAAAAAAGGGTCAGTATCCATGTTTGTCATTTTGAAATTCTGGTTTAGCGTTTATTATTATTTTATTTTATTTCTTGGAATTATTGCAAAATACTCCAACCAGAACAAATTAAAAGATGACATTGTCATTCATTTCTGTTATCTTACTTTTTGACATTTTCATGGAAATTCGGTTCCTTTCACGTGGGAAAAATGACTAAACAATCAATTTTCCAATATTTTGATTAAAATGAATTTAGAAATCCGTAGTATGTTCTGAGATTGTTTTGTAAAAATTCGATAAATGAAAAAAAAAAGCGAAAAAACTTTTTACTTTACTTTAAATGTATCAGAGTTGCAATCTTTATTTTTTTTGTATTCTTTTTTTTTGTATTTTTCAATATATCACTATCATCGAACTGCTAAAACTTCAACATATACAGGGAGATTCGGAACTCTTAGGCAAAACTTTAAGGCGTGATAGAACACACCTAGATAAGCCTAAAACACCTTACAATGCATGGTCGTAACTCAAGCAGTGAAGCGCTACAGGGCACTTTCTCATTGTAGAGATAAGCCTGTTTATTGCACAATTAGGACTTTCAGAGCACTCACAACCGCAGCACCATGCATGAAATGCATGCCCACCTTTTCCTGATTAGTAAAACCAACCATCCCTTTTGCAATCCACGGTAGAAATGATGATATGTGTGGAAAACAGCGCTTTGTGTATTTACTGACAGCGGCCATCTAGTTGTTCGCCGCTTGCGATACGCCCATACCTTGTACGGCGAAAATAGCTTGTTCAGATGTGTTGTATCAATGCCTTGAAATTTTGCCCATGAGTTCTGATTCATCCTCAACTTCTCAGAAGAATATTTGGTCAATTTTAAGATACAGCCCCCCCCCCCCCCTCCGCATTCTGTTGAGCTACTTACTTTGTCATTTCTTTATTTTTTTTTCTAATTTTCATCCATATTAGCATCCTAGTTAGTACACTATTCCGCATAAATAAAATCAGCAATCATTTGTTAGATATTGCGTAGAAAACATGGTTCTCTCTACAAGCAGAAATCATTCTGTAGCGCTTCACTGCTTGAGTTTACGACCATGCATGCAATGTATGGTGTTTTGAGCTTGTCTAGGCGTCTTCTATCACCCCTAAAAGTTTTGGCCAGGAGTTCTGAACCACCCTGTATATTTCAATTGACTCGATGTTTTTAATTGGACGATCCTTAAGGTGCATTTTATGAAATTAAAGATAGAATTTGAAGTATAAATAGTTTGCTGTTTAAAAAAATAAAAATGATTTGAAACTTATCTTAACGAATTTTCAACAGCCAGAATAAATTCTGCACCTCATGCCGGAATTAAAAAAAAATGTTAAGTAAATAGTCATTTTTACTATACATATGTTATAATTATAATATTTTATTTATTATTAATATTTTTTTAAGTCATTAACATTTTGGAAATTTGGTCAAGAAGAGTTGGAAAACAAACTGCTGAAAAATAATAAAAATTGTAGAAGAAGTGTAGTTTTAAAATATTAAAAAAAAATGTTTTTTTTTTTTTTTTTTTAGATTTTATTGTTATGATTACATGTTTTCTGGATTAAATTACTTTCCCTTATAGGACCATTTAATAATACTAGGGGATCTATCTCGGACTTTTCGGGCTACAGAATATAGGTGAAAACCATTTTCTTTTTTTTTTTTTATTGAAAACTCTGAAAGATTTTTTACATTTAATATATATTTTTAGATTGCACACTAAGAACACGAAAAAGCATTTTTATATGAAAAATATCAATAATGTATATAAATACAATTTTGGAATTTATTAAAAGCGATACTTTCGTATTAGCTACATGCCAAAAGTTCAAGGAAATCCCCAAAGATTTCGCTACTGACAGCAGCTATTTTTGATTCTGATATTTTCAGTGGTTCAACGATCCCATTGGTTTGATTACAAGTCTGTTAAATTTGTGTTTTATTTCTATTATTTTATTTATTTATTGATGAAATTTTAATTTCATTATGGAATATTTTCCGTAAACAAATTCTCAATTATTTATATTGTTTTAAGTGCAACCAGGTTAATCTTTTTCAATTGGGCTGCACGTGATGAGATAGATTTTTAAAAAAAAATCATGCTTGAAAATTATTTTAAAAACCATTAAAAAAATCATTAAATTGAGATACAATTTCCAAACAAATTGCACTTGAAAGAACATTTTTTTCTCCATTCGACAGTGTAAAAACTAAAATTGTGCGATGCGTTTAGAAGTTTAAAAAAATTGCAGTAAAAGCGAAATTTATTGATCGAGTGTTGCCACCATCAATATGATGTCAGTGTTACTCACGGACATGCTTTTGCCTTATAATGTACGTGTCAAAAAAGTATAATATAAAATACTCAAATAAACAATAGTTCAAAGGGTATATTGAGCCACCTTAAATACACATATTATATATAATATATATAATTCATATTCAGATGCAAATAATAACAAGAACGAAAAATTATGCATCACGGCATAGATTATGAAACCCTTTCCAACACTATTGAAATACTGTTAAGAAATTTCATTTTTGTTCCTACAATGAAATGAGGTATCTAAATATACATTTAAAAATACCACAACGCAGTCAAAAATCATTTTCAGAAATTGCTGACCATAACCGGTAATGTGTGCGAATTCTATCGTGCAACCCTGTATAGGATCTACACACCTCATAATATACTAAAAATTAGTTAAGTTTTTAAATGCATATCACAGATTAAAACTTGCATCCAGCAGTTATGGCTCATAGTTAATTCTGTAACCAAAATGTTTTGAGTGTCTCTGTAAATAAACGATAAATTCTACGTGCTTAGTAATCTATAAAAAACATGCTATAGCGCACCATAGTAATGTATATCAATTTCATTAAAATACACTGCAAACGAGTTTTCTCCATAGATAATAATGCAATGGAATACTTTTGTGCCTGTCTGTAAACGATTTATAATTGCTACTTACTATATACCCTATATAAAGCATGTCATCCGCCTCAGTGATTAATATCAATTTTCTTATGTTTGAAACAGTGTAACAACAATAAATTGGACTAAAAACGATTTTTCCCCATTGACCATAATGTAACAGAATACTTTTGAGTGTCCCTGTAAACAAATTATAATTGCTACTTATTCTATATGTAAAAAATATGTTGTCGTCTACCTCAGTGACGCATATCAATTTGATTATGTTTGAAATAGTGTAACATTATTAAAATGCACTGAAAACTATTTTTCTCCATTGACCGTAATATATCGGAACTCTTTAGAGCGTCCCTGTAATGTAACAATAAATGCTATACACTTCATTTTCAATACCTAACATGCTATGGTAAACCTCAATAACATATATGAATTACATGGCAATCCGACTGTATATATATGAGTTAGAGCGCGGACAGACAGACAGACACACCGAATTCATAAACACTTTTCAACAATGTTAGAAAGTGTTAAAAAATCAAATATCGTTTTACTTTTTCTTATAAAAGCAAAGTATCTTTCACAAAATGGTATTGAAGTTAGCGATTGAAACCTATTTTAGAGACATAGCTACCAGGGAAAGGTCGAGAAGAAATTGCTTAGAACTCAAGATGCGATACATTTATAAGAAAAGCAATCAGGTTAATTTTCATACAAAATTGAAACAACAGAACGTGTTTATGTTTATTTAAATGATTATTATGAAGTGGTTGATGGACAGAAAAATAATGGTGATTTTTAAAGTATGGTGATTATTGCGAAATGTATTAAAAAGAGGACACTGGCATTTTTTTTCTGTTATATATATGACCAAAAATTTCTATCTAATCTTATATAACACTGTAAAAATTTCTTGAAGCAGGCGCATACATTTTCAAAATTAAGTAAGAATGATTAAACAATGCGACAGATTTGATTTGATATACATATTTTTCGAATTAATATTAATCTTGCTAAAATTTCTTTAAATTTAAAAGCTTAAAAAATATTTTAAGTGAAATTTTAAAACCCCACCCAACGAATAAAATTTTATTTATATATTTATTTTTGTGCAAAAATAACTAAAAATATAATCTATTAATTATTCTCAATAAAAAAAAGTTCAATATTTACTAAAACAATGTATCAAAATTTTCTTTTATGAAATTTTATAATACCTATAAAATAATTTAAAACACAAACCCTTTATATCATATTTCTTAAGTGTTACGCTTAGTTAGCTTTTAGTTTATTACGCTGCCCTAAATTAAATAAAAATTGACTTACAGAAACCACTTTAAACAAGGAGCATACTTCATTTCGCATTAAGAAACCAATTACATATCGACGTAACTTTCTCAGAATACTGTAAATCGTATTAAACATTAAACTAATAAGAAAAGTTATAATTATTTATATTTTATAGTTTTTATTTAACAAAAATATTTGATAAAAAATCACGCCTCAATTATTAAAACTTAGAATTGCGCTTGTCCTTATATAGATTAAATTTTATTGCAAAATAACATACAAATCTTCTTAATATTTAATTCTGTATGTATATTTATTATTCGTTTAACGTTTAATAATTTTTATAAGTCATTTTGTCGCTACACGCTGGATCATGTTTCGCGCTTATAAAATTTTGATTTAACAAAAAAAAAGTTTTAATAACCTTTTTTTTAAAAAAAAATAATAGTAACATATGTTATTTAAATAATTTTTTAAGTATATTCGAAGTATGCATGTTCTAGGTTTTTGCATAGTAACTCCTTAAATTTACACGACGTTATTTTTCGAAAAATGGTGAATCACTTGACCTTCGATTGAAATTTTGATTTAATTTCGACATTATTTTCACTAAGCATTTCTTATATTTTCAGATTGCTGTCTGAAACCTTGAAATATATTTAGTTTAACTAAACCTCTAGCCATACTCATGCTATAATTTTAGGGGGTTCCTTAAATAAAGTGAAAACTCAAGCAAATAAAACAAATAAGCAATGAATTAAAATTCTGGAAAAAAAGATAACTTAACTTTTTATGCTGTATTTAATGAACGATAACATGTTCACTCTGGGATAAAATGAAGGTACATAAATAACGTAGGCGTTTTTGCTAATAAAACACAAAGTTAAATTAGTAGATTAACCGATACGATGTGAACACTTGTATATGAGTAGGATGGTATAAATATTCAAACTTTCAGTCGAATTTTTACAACCCTTCACAGTATATGGACTTTATGAATAGCATTCAAAGTCAGTACTTTTTTTTTTTTTTTTTTTTTTTTTTTTTTTGTTATTTTAACGAGAACGAAATTTTAAACCTGATGGATATTAAAATCTATTTCATCATTTTCACGCCTTAAAAAATTATTGTTAAAGTTTATAATAAACTCATGATGATTATTTAATGATTTAAGAACTGTCGATACCAACCATAAAACTTGTAAGGAGGTCCGTATGATTTCTCTCTCCAATGGTGATATTATTATGCTTATACCTTCTATAAAAGGTACGAGCAGGGAAGACCGAGCTATGCTCGGTCAAAATTAAATTTGAGTTCAAATATCATGACCCATGACCAAAATGACCCACTAATTGAATTTTCTCGAACATGTGACTTAGCCCAACCGTCTTCTCGTGCCCGAAAATAGTCGGATACAAAATTTCGTCCAAATAGTTTGAGCCGTTTTTTAGATACAGTTAGCTTGACCATGACCCAAAATGACCCAAAATGACCCACTAATTGAATTTTCTCGAACATGTGACCTATCCCAACAATCTTCTCGTGCCCGAAAACCATTGGATGCAAAATTTAGTGTAAATTGAGTCGCTTTTTAGATCTTGACCCACAATGACCCAGAAATGACCCACTACTCGAATTTTCTCGGACATGTGACCTAGCCCAATGATTTTATCGTGCTCGAAACTCGTATGACACAAAATTTAATCAAAATCGTTAGAGCCGTTTTTTAGATAAAATTAATTTGACCCGCGTTGATCCAAAAATGACCCACTAATCGAAAGTTCTCGAACATGTGACCCAGACCAATAGTCTTCTCGTGCCCGAAAATTGTCGGATACAAAATTTCGTCAAAATCGTTTGAACCGTTTTTTAGATACAATTAGCTAGACCATGACCCAAAATGACCCAAAATGACCCGCTAATCGAATTTTCTCGAACATGTGACCTAGCCCAATGGTTTTCTGGTGCCCCAAAACGGTAGGATACGAAATTTCGGCAAAATCGTTAGAACCGTTTTTAAGATAAAATTTGCATATATATATATATATATATATATATATATATATATATATATATATATAACCACACACAAGATTTGCTCGTATTAGAATATATGATATGATATCTGGAAAATAGAAATAATCATGTTCTAATCAATTAGTTTATTTACCGATTTTGGAAGGGATTAAAGCGCTGCGCCAACAGTGGGCCGATTGTCACCACTAAATTTTAATAGTATTCTACGCTTTATTTAATGACAATTACTGCGATTTAATAGTTAAAATTTAGTTATGACAGGGTTCGTACTGCTCCTGGAATTTTGCGACCAGAAAATTCTTTGGTACCAGTATTTTCTTACAGAAAATCTCTCCTTAAAAGAAGGCGAAGTTTCGCGAGTTTAACCTAGATTTCGTTTTCTATATAAAAAATACTGGTAAAACTCCTGGAAAATTCCCTGATCCGTACGAACCCTGGATGATATTCGGCCCACTGCTAGCGCAACGCTTTCATCCCTGGATTTTGGATTTGCCTGATCTCTTTTAACCCCTTGAAGGGCGTTGAGATATTATATATCCCATTTAATTTTAATTCTCAAATGCTACACCGGAACTTTCGAAAAAAAAATCGGTTGTATAATGTATCAGTACAAAAACCCTTAACGGGTTAAAAGTGTTGACGCAGCACTTTCTTTTGGATCTATGAATTTTAAATATGGGTCTTAAAAGCAATGATATCAAATTTAAGTGACGCTATGTTAATAATTTTTTTTTAAATCATAATTTTCTTTTTAGTTTTATTTATGTTCACAGGTGCAATTATTATTATCTTAATATGAAAAAATATATAAAATTTATTCGCTGATGCTTTTTCATTCACATCTCTCATGAATTCAAAATATGGGTTTTAAAAGAAATGATATCAAAATTTGAGTGACACCTTGACGTTAATTTAATAGGACTCTTTTAAAATTCAATTTAAATTATTTTTGGTTTGTCTTCTAAAGTATATTTACACATACAAACAATACTTTTAATTTTTCAATACACTTTTAAATATATTACTTTCACTGAGCCTATATTATGTATTGAAATGTATTTATTTCAATAAATTGATTTATCTTCTGTGCCACGCTATCCAAAATCATAAGTAAAATTTATGTAAATGATTATTTTGCGTCATATTATCCACTTGAATACATTTCCCTTTGTTTGGATACTATGACGCAAAATAATCATTTACATAAATTTTACTTATGATTTTGGATAGCGTGGCACAGAAGATAAATCAATTTATTGAAATAAATACATTTCAATACATAATATAGGCTCAGTGAAAGTAATATATTTAAAAGTGTATTGAAAAATTAAAAGTATTGTTTGTATGTGTAAATATACTTTAGAAGACAAACCAAAAATAATTTAAATTGAATTTTAAAAGAGTCCTATTAAATTAACGTCAAGGTGTCACTCAAATTTTGATATCATTTCTTTTAAAACCCATATTTTGAATTCATGAGAGATGTGAATGAAAAAGCATCAGCGAATAAATTTTATATATTTTTTCATATTAAGATAATAATAATTGCACCTGTGAACATAAATAAAACTAAAAAGAAAATTATGATTTAAAAAAAAAATTATTAACATAGCGTCACTTAAATTTGATATCATTGCTTTTAAGACCCATATTTAAAATTCATAGATCCAAAAGAAAGTGCTGCGTCAACACTTTTAACCCGTTAAGGGTTTTTGCACTGATATCATTACTTTTTTAAGGTTATTGATGAAAATGTCAATTAGTCGAAATTAAGATAGGGTATAAATTAATCATTAGAATAAAATTTTAAAGAAATGCTAAAAAAGACCCCTTGGACCCCAATAAAATATGAGGGTGGTGGCCCAGGGAGAGGAATCCAAGACTCAACTTTTAAATTATACAGCGAGAGAGTAACACAATTAGAAGGATGAAAATGCATGGCAAAACCCGTTTGTTCCATCTTCCTCTGCCAAAGGGCGCAATCTTTTCTATACAAACATAGCTGAAAATTTTCAGGCTGTCGATTCCGAGTCAAATGAGCCATACATCGTCGTGATCGGTCCCATAGAACCCGATAGGGAAGTGCCCCTGGTGGTGAAACTTGGAACTAAAATCAATATATCCTGTCGATGTCTAGTCGAATGAATCAAACTGCATTGTGATGGGACCCATAGGACTTGAGATAGCTGCAAAATCCGTTAGTTCCATCTTCCACCACCAGGGGGCGGACTCTGTTCCATGCAAACATAGTTGAAATCTTTGAGGCTGTCGATTTCGAGTCGAATGAGCCATACCTCGTCGTGATGGGGCGCATAGGACCCGAGATAAGAAATCGCCCTCTGGTGGTGAAACTTGTAACTAAAATCTATATATCCTGTCGATGTCGAGTCGAATGAATCAAACTGCATTGTGATGGGACCCATAGAACTCAAGTTAGCAGCAAAATCAGTTAGTTCCATCTTCCACCACCAGGGGGCGCACTCTGTTCTATACAAACATAGCTGAAATCTTTCAGGCTGTCGATTTCAAGTCGAATGAGCCATACCTCATCGTGATCAGGCCCATAGACCACAAGATAGGAAAGCGCCCCCTGGTGGTGAAACTTGGAACTAAAATCGATATATCCTGTCGATGTCGAGTCAAATGAATCAAACTGCATTGTGATGGGACCCATAGAACTCAAGTTAGCTGCAAAATCTGTTAGTTCCATGTTCCACCACCAGGGGACGCACTCTGTTCTATACAAACAGCTGAAATTGTTGAGGCTGTCGATTTCGAGTTGAGTGAGCCATACCTTGTCATGATCAGGGCCATAGAACCTGAGATAGGAATGCACCCCCTGGTGGTCAAACTTGAAACTAAAATTGATATATCCTGTCAATGTCAAATTGAATGAATCAAACTGCATTGTGATGGGACCCATAGAACTCGAGTTAGCTGCAAAATCCGTTAGTTCCATCTTCCACCACCAGGGGGCGCACTCTGTTCTATACAAACATAGCTGAAATCTTTCAGGCTGTCGATTTCAAGTCGAATGAGCCATACCTCGTCGTGATCAGGTCCATAGAACACAAGATAGGAAAGCACCCCCCGGTGGTGAAACTTGTAACTAAAATCTATATATCCTGTCGATGTCGAGTCGAATTAATCAAACTGCATTGTGATGGGACCCATAGAACTCGAGTTAGCAGCAAAATCCGTTAGTTCCATCTTCCACCACCAGGGGGCGCACTCTGTTCTATACAAACATAGCTGAAATCTTTCAGGCTGTCGATTTCAAGTTGAATGAGTCATACCTCATTGTGATCAGGCCCATAGAACACAAGATAGGAAAGCGTCCCCTGGTGGTGAAACTTGGAACTAAAATCGATATATCCTGTCGATGTCGAGTCAAATGAATCAAACTGCATTGTGATGGGACCCATAGAACTCAAGTTAGCTGCAAAATCTGTTAGTTCCATGTTCCACCACCAGGGGGCGCACTCTGTTCTATACAAACATAGCTGAAATCTTTCAGGCTGTCGATTTCAAGTCGAATGAGCCATACCTCGTCGTGATCAGGCCCATAGAACACAAGATAGGAAAGCGCCCCCCGGTGGTGAAACTTTCAACTAAAATCTATATATCCTGTCGATGTCCAGTTGAATAAATCAAACTGCATTGTGATGGGACCCATAGAACTCGAGTTAGCTGCAAAATCCGTTAGTTCCATCTTCCACCACCAGGGGGCGCACTCTGTTCTATACAAACATAGCTGAAATCTTTCAGGCTGTCGATTTCAAGTCGAATGAGCCATACCTCGTCGTGATCAGGCCCATAGAACACAAGATAGGAAAGCGCCCCCTGGTGGTGAAACTTGGAACTAAAATCGATATATCCTGTCAATGTCGAGTCAAATGAATCAAACTGCATTGTGATGGGACCCATAGAACTCAAGTTAGCTGCAAAATCTGTTAGTTCCATGTTCCACCACCAGGGGTCGCACTCTGTTCTATACAAACAGCTGAAATTGTTGAGGCTGTCGATTTCGAGTTGAGTGAGCCATACCTTGTCATGATCGGGGCCATAGAACCTGAGATAGGAATGCACCCCCTGGTGGTCAAACTTGAAACTAAAATTGATATATCCTGTCAATGTCAAATTGAATGAATCAAACCATGGGTTGATGGGACCCATAGAACTCGAGTTAGTTCCAAAATCCATTAATTTCCCCTTCCACTGCTAGGGGCGCACTCTGTTCTATATGAACATAACTGCCCCTGGTGGTGAAACTAAAATCAGTAAGTTCTATCGAGGTCGAGTCGAATGAGCTAAACTGCATCACGATTAGGAATGCACAACCTGTTGCCCGTGATGGGTAACTGATGGCCTGCAGAGACCATACATGCCAACCTATCCAAAAATTTCGAATTTCCTTAATAATTCGTGAGAAAAATGCGCAAATTTTGTCCATAGATCGTAGGAAAATATGAATTTCATCGATCAGGTGCATAAAATTATGAATTGCATCGACTGGATGCAAATTTTGTCGAATGGGCATGGAAAAATCACAAATTTCGCCATTTTGTCGCTAGAAAAAAAAGCGCAAATTTCAATAATCGGTCAACAGAAACCAGAGATGCCAAAATCGGTAATTCTGGAGTTGTAAATTTTGTCAATCACTCAAAATCTTGAATTTTGTAAATCAGTTGAAAAACCTGCAAATTTTGTCGATAAGGCACTTAAAATCGCAAATTTCATGGATCGAGCAACGAATTTCATCGAATGGCATGGAAAGATCGCGAATTTCAACGAACAGTCGCGGAAAAAATTTGCAAATTGTCCATAGATTGTGGGAAAACATTATGAAGTTTGTCTATCGGTTCTGCAAAATTATGAATTTTGTCGATAGGCATGGAAAATCGCAAATTTCGTATATTGGGCGTGGAAAAATCAAGAATTCCATCGAATATTTGTGAAAAAATTGTAAATTTCAACAAACGGTAAAAAAAAAAAAAAAAAAAAAAATGAAAATTTTGCCTAGAGTCTAGAGAAGAAAAATTGTGAATTTCATTAAATGGCCGACGGAAAGCATATCAGTTGAAAATCACGAATTTTGTCAATCAGGCACAGTAAAAACTAGATTTTGGGGATCGGGAGAAGGAAAATCATAAATTTTGTTGAACGCATGCATAAAAATAATGAATTTTGTTTATCGGGCATATAAAAATCATTAATTTCGTCAAACGGATCCATAAAAATCAAGAAAGTCATCAATCGGGTGCGTAAAAATCTTGAATTTCATCGATCAGGCATGTAAAAATATAGGACAAAATTGCCATTCGTCAATCGGCGAGTAATACTGAAAATTTGGCGACTGACTTTACTGCCAGCACTGGTCAAACTTAATAGTCCCAATTGCAATGATTGAATGGAAAAAGATTTTTTCCCCGCTGTCGCTCGACAAATTTCAAAACCCTTTGGCGAATTTCACGATTTTTTCCCCGAAATTATTTGACGGATTGTGACTTTTTTTCTTCTCGAAGCCATTCGACGATATTCGAAAAAATTTTCCCCTGAAACCAGTTGATGAATTTTGTGATTTTTCCACTATCAATGAATTTTGTGATTTTTCTGCTATCGATTGATGAATTTCGTGATTTATCGACTATCGATTAATGAATTTCACGACTTTTTCCATGAACGAACAAATTGTGCACTTTTTTTCCACTGCTATTCGACGAATTTTGCAATTCTGTTCCGCGATTGTTAGACAAATTTCACTATTTTTCTCGCGAGATCATTTGATGAATTTTGTGATTTTTTTCCCCCAAACGTATTTGACGAATTTCTCTAATTTTTTCACGACAGTTAGACATAATTAATTTTTTTCCTGCAATGCCTGATTTCTTTCCCGAGACCATTTGACGAATGTCGCGATTTCTTTCCCAACACTATTTGACAAATTTCGCCGTTTATTCCACAATCGTTTGACAAATTTCTTAAATTTTTTATCAAGTATTTGTAAATTTGTTATTGGTCATTGCTGAAAAACAGGAGTAAAAAAATCCATGTACTGGCCAGTGGTCACTGAGTAAAAAAGTTGAAACCTATACATAAAAATCATGAATTTTTTAGAACGGGCACATAAAAATCACAATTTTGTCAAGTAGCCGCATAAAAATCACAAATCCATCTAGTGGGTGCATTCTTCCAAATTTGCAACCGAACAGTGCTGTATGTATGGATAATGCTAATTATCCCCCCCCCCCCTACCCAACATCTCCTCGAAACAAAATTCTCTCTGTGTTACTGATGGTGGTCCTCGACAACCCAACAATTTTTTAAGTGGCCCTTCGCCTAAAAAGATTGGGCACCTCTACTATCAATTAACAATAAATTAACCTATCGCTTGTGTCATGTATTCATGAGCGGTGATTGCAATGCAAATTCTTGTTTACAAGAATAAGACTCATATTAGGTATTTTATTATTTATTTATTGTTTGTTTACTTATTTTGATTTGATTTTCTTGTCCTTTTAGAAATTGACTTTAGATTGTTACTTAAATGGTGAGATGATTGTCAATTACCTGTTTTATCGATAAAAATGATACAAGGTAATTAAATTGCATCGTGTCGAGTGAATATTTAGGAAGTATTTTAAAACCCGCAGACTAAAGAAGATTCGTGTTTTACTTGTTAGCTATATTTTGCAACTCTCCAAATTACTGCAATGTAAATATAGTATGAAGTTAACTTTCCTCTGTTGTATAGCTAACTTTATTGGAAAAAAACCCTGAAAATGCATTGTTGTAGTAATCAATTATTTTTGCAGTTGTGTAAATTCTGTCATAACAATTTTCAACTAAGGGAAATCTTACATTGGACATTTAATCACAGTATTTTAAATAAGAAAACTTAAAAAATATTTGCAAATTAAAGAAATGGAAAGAGATTTTGTTTAAAATTACATCTAAAGATTTTTTTTTTTTTACAAAAAATGCAAAATTCGCCAGTCATTCGGGAAATTATCACAAAATTCTACTAATAAAATGGGACTGTAAACAAACCGGTTCAAAATGTGTCCTTTTTAAAAATTAAATTCCATCCCAGCAGCCCTGTTGTTATGTTAGTCGAGCACTAGCTGATCGACAAAATTTTTTAATCTCGCCAACCTTTTTTTTTCTGACCAATCTTTAACATAAGCTAATAAAGTATAGTCAACATTTTAACATTGCTATATAGTATCTTGAAAAACTTACTTAAAAATAGCTGAAATATAATCTTGATAAAATACGTAAACACAAACATATCAATACAAATAACAAAATCTCATGTAATCGGGTAGGGGAGACCGGTACACAGTGGACCACTTTTTCAGTTAAATTTTTTTTTCTCTTTAACAGACTGACCAATCTGTATGAAAATATTTTTGAATATTCCTTAAACCTTCTTACATCCATCATAATTTTCTCACAACATAGTTTTCAATACATTAAAAAAATATATATATATACACTGGTCCACCCACCAGGTACAGTGGA
Organism: Maratus michaelseni; assembly: GCA_963931845.1. Classification (NCBI taxonomy): domain Eukaryota; kingdom Metazoa; phylum Arthropoda; class Arachnida; order Araneae; family Salticidae; genus Maratus; species Maratus michaelseni. The sequence goes on along the minus strand of OZ007586.1, from coordinate 258,463,007 downwards.
CCACTATTAGGTATTATCTAAAATATAATATAAATCTATTTTTCATTAATCTAATTCTTTTTTGTTGCCTCTTCATTCGCAAAATAACATAGTAATATAAATTTTGAAACAAAAACAAAAAATTAATTATATTTTGAAAATAATAACAGATTAATACAGGAACAATTGCAATTTAGTTGAAGTTATTACTTAAGTACAAAAAAAATCAGCTCACAATAAAATTTGCAAATGAAATTCCAAAATACTTATCAGTAAGATTGAGCCTGGAATTTTCAAGAAATAATTTTGGGTCTGCGAGCAGCATTATGAAATCATTGACATAAACAGCAGATTCATCTACAGTTTCGGGAGAAATAAACTGATTTCCATTCAATTTGCATCTCATGAATCTTACTTGAATTACATCACATCAACAATTAGACTACAGTTATATTTATCAAAGGCAGTAAATACAAAACAAAATATTTCTTACTATGTTAAAAAAATTGTTATTTTTATTTGTTTACTTTATTTTACAGTTAATTCTACTTTAAAACAATCTTTCTTTATAGAAAACAATTATTACATATTTTGAACATTCTGCATTAGAGGAGCAGAGTGGATTGTGGACCACTGTGCCCCAGGAGTGGGTGGTCCACTGTACCACATGTTGAAGTTCAATAAATAATCATATTAATATTGTTTATAGCTTTCTTTTAAACATAATAACTTAAGTAAAATAAAAACAAGTATCTTTGCTTTTCAAAAAAGCTGTTTTATTTTATTTATCTACAACCTTTAATTACTAAAAAAATAAAAATATGATGATGAAAAATTTTACTTTTAGAAGCTCAAAACAACAAAGCAGGATAAAATAGTTCAATCTGAGCTAAACATACTTTCTGAAGGCTATAAATAATCATTGCAGTGCTGTTGTCTATTAGGATAGAGAGAAGCTTAAAAAAAATTAAATAAATAAAATATTAGGGGGTGGTCCACTGTTTCCATAGGTTCACTGTGTACCAGTCTCCCCTATATTAATGATAGGCTTAGTCAATAAAAAAAATGTTAAAGTAAGCCATAACATAAATTAGAAACATTGTATTTCATAATGAAAACATCGTATCTAATTTTATATACATAAAAGTGAAAACTTACGTTATATAAATTCCCTATATAATATACCAAAGTTTCATCACAATTAAACGTATTTCAATCACACTGAAATAAAAAGTTTTAGTTATTAAATTTGTGTGAGGTGAATGATGGGAAAGTTTGATTTGGAGAGTTGGAAAATATAGCTAACAAGTAAAAAACCAATCTTCTATCATCATCAGATATTTAAAAGACTTCTTTAAAAGATTCACTGATTATTTTTAACGATAAAACAGGTAATACTATTGACAATTATCTCACCATTTACGCCACTAAATCAAAAGACAATTTCTAAAAGGACAATCTAATCAAAATAAGTAAACAAACAATAAATAAATAAATAATAAAATACCTCATATGAGTGTTTGAACTTTGAAGGGGGGGGGGGGGGGCTATGAGACCTATAGCGGCAGGGCTGTCGTCTCGAATGATCCAAACCATATGAGTGTTATTCTTACAAAAACAACATTCGAGACTCGACTCGTTGAAAACAAATAGATGATTGATTTGTTGATTAGAGGCTGTTTCAAATTAACTGCTAAAAAAAAAAAAAATCTGAATCTTTTTTTCCTTTAAAAAATGAAAAATTAAATATATAAATAACAATTAAATTGTATATATATAATTATAAAGTATTTCAATATTTTAATCAAGGAATCTAAATATTTTTCGACTTAATGAAGATTTTGAAATAAGAAATTCTTTATTATAACAAAAAAGAAAAATATACAAACAATAATTTAATTTAATACATATATATTACATATTAAAAATTGCATTAAAAACTGTTTTCGTATTAAAAAAAAAAAAAGAATCTAAATAGTGTTTCAGCGATATGGATATGCTTTAACGTTTAACTGTAACCGTAATAGGCAAGAGCTTCCTTATTGCGCAGTAATAAAAAGTAGTGAAAAGGCTGAAGATCTGTAATGTTAGTCTACCAGAAAAAGCATAAGAAAATAGTCCGATTTTAAAAGTGGATTATATTGAAAACAAGAGTTTTCCTACGTTAGCGCAATATCTTAAACGCTTCATCTAAAACTGATTAATATAATATATTAATTTTAAAAAAATCGTTCGATCCATTTTCGAGATAACAACTCTGTGCCCATTACACCATTACATCTTCCATTTTCGCTTAAAAATTGGTTTCCAGATCTCAAAATCTACTGCATGTAGAAATCTATAAATTTCAGAATAGAGTTAGGCCATAGATATAAGACTAATGTGAAAAAATCGAAACGGTATGCCTCATATTTACTGAGATATTAAATGTCGGCGTTTCGATTTTTCTTTGATGTCCTGCTAGCTGTATATATGAGAGTGACGGAATCTTCGGTTTTGGGCTTACGGTTTTCGGTTTTTCGCTGCGTCACTCAAGAGACTACCGTCTCTTATGATGTGAAGAAAAACTTTTACTTATTTCCAAATAAATTTGTTCAGAAATCCTGGTGTCAATCCATCATTTCAACATTTTAGCAACAGAAATACTCAAGTATTTAAAATTGAAATGCGGGATGCTCGAAAACGGTTTTTGCAAAATAAGAATAGTCGTTGGAGGCCACCGTAATACTTACCCATCATGGATATGCATAATATAAAATATGAAAATAAAACATGTGTAAACTATTTATAAAATGCATTGCAATTCGAATAAAATCCTGGCTAGATGACGTCATAAACTTTAAATGCTCTATTACTGAATTCCGTCAGAGAAACATCCTTATAACTCTAAAAAGGATAATCCTATTAACTAACAGTTTACTGCGTCGGATTAAGTGTCGCTTAAAATATATCTTTGAATTGAAATTTGAATGAAATACAGGGTCATGAAAAATCGAAGAGTGTGGAAAATGTTATAACAAACATCTCGGCAACTCATTATCCGATCGACTTCATTCTTAATAAAAATTTATGTTTTTTTACTATTATATTGTATATTCAATCCTTAAAAAAAACAATTTCGAAAACTTTTATATACTTTTTATCAGAACGAATATTTCAAGAGTCTGAAAAAATAGTTCCGGATAATCGAGGTTACTGAAATTCAATAAGCTTCTTCCCATTATTACATACTAAGTACATACCAAATTTCAAGTCTCTATCTCAATTTATTCGGGAGATAGAGCGTTTACAGACACACAGACCGACGGACGGCAATTTTTTTTTTCTAAAAATATGTTTTTCGGAATCTCCAATGTCTGAAACGTGTAAATACGTCAAAATTTTTTTTTCGATTTTCAAAACGATGATGGGTAAGTAACAAGTGATACCACTCGTTAAGACGAGTAACTTTTTGTACAGGAACAGGATCGCAAAACACTTATTCTGTCAAAAATAAAGGATGTCTCATTCTAAGAAGAACTCGGATTTATGTTGACAACTTTAACAATAATGAAGATATTGTAACGATATTTCCCACAAAATAACTTTGCTTTGTGTAAAACTTATTGACATCACGAAAAATGGTGGTAATGGTTCTATTCGGGCCCGTACAACACCGAATTAGCCGTTCCATAATTCAGAATGTAACTGATTGTACACTAAATAAGTGATTTGCAACCTTGGAGAACTATCATTTCTCATATTTTTTAAAGACACTTAATGAACACCTTATAAATTTAACCCTGGAATGGAGGAATGAGTCATTTTGATTTCTTTTTTCACTGAATAAGATAGGTAACGGATAAGAGTGATTCTACCATTCCATTGTTAAGAGAAACTCAAATTTTCGACCAAAATGGCGAAATATACAATTTGGAACAACAGTTATTACCTATTTTCTGCATTTCGATTTTTTACGATTCAGTTTTTCTAAACTTGTATTGAAATTAAGCGTCTTAATGTAACGAAATACAGCAATATTTAATATTTAGTTGCATATCCTTTTATTTTGAGGACTGCAGCAAAATCGTCTGAGCACGGAATTAACAAGGCTTTCTAAACTGGCCCTAGGGATTTTCGCCCTGAAGGAGTTTCCTGAAGGAAGATCCTGAAGGAGTTTTGTCTTTGAAGAATGCTTCCGTGTACCGACTTTTCTTCGATTGTGTTCACAAAGATGTTCAATTGGATTGAGGTTAGGTGACTGACTCGTCCAGTCCAAAACTTTAATTTTCTTAGCTTTAAACCAATTTGTCACCATTTTCAAGGTGTGCTTTGGATCATTATCCCTCTGAAGCATCCGTCCACGAGGCAATTTTTTACTAGCATAAGGCAGCATGTGATCTTCCAAAATGTTTTTATAAACATTTTGATCCATAATCACATCGATGTGTACGAGGGGGACGATGCCATCATGATGGAAAGCTCCATTACTGATCCGTTTTCGTGATTCACTGTTGGACGTTGGTACCCAGGATCCATTCTGGTGCCTATTGGGCGATTAATACGATGTTATATTCGTCCAGAATGGATCCTCGGTACAAAAGTCCAACAGTGAAGCACGGAAATGGATCAGAAATGGTCTGGGGAACTCTCCATCATGACGTCGTTGTCTCCTTCGTACACATCGATGTGATTATGGATCAAAATGTTTATAAAAATATTTTAGAAGATCACATGCTGCCTTACGCTCGTAAAAAGATGCCTCGTGGATGGATGGCTCAGCGGGATAATGATCCAAAGCACACCTTCAAAGTGGTGACATATTGGTTTACAGCTACGAAAATTAAAGTTTTTGACTAGTCGAGTCACTCACCTGACCTCGATCCAATTGAACATCTTTGGGAACACAATGGAAGAAATGTCCGGACACGGCAGCATTCTTCAAAGGCAGAACTCCTTCAGGATCTGCAATCGGAATGGACGAAAGTCCCTAGGTCCAGTCTAGAAAGCCTTGTTAATTCCGTGCTCAGACGATTTGCTCTCAAAGCAAAAGGATATGCAACTAAATATTAAATTTTGCTATATTTCGTTACATTAAGACGCTTAATTTCAATAAAAGTTTAGAAAAACTGAATCGTCTCAAAACTTTTAATTTTGCAAATTTCCGAATTATTTTTAATTTATGCAAATGTCTCAATTGTTCTAATGTTCCATTTTATTGAGCTTTAAAAGGGGTACAAATTACTATTTTACATCATTAAGAAATTTTGCTTACAGAAAAAGCTAGGACAAAAACATATCGTCTCAAAACTTTTGCGAGCTACTGCACATAAACATGTTTTTTTTATAAAATGAAAAATATAAAAAAAGTAGATTTTTTGTGAAACTTTTTATAAAATAAATACATTTTGCTTTTCTTTTCTTTTTTTTTTATTTTACAAAATCAATAAACATTTTAAAAAAATCTGTACTTCGATTTTTGCTACCTAACACTACCACAAAATGTGTCTTTGTAATAAAAAGTTAGGTATTAAAATCGATTTTAAAAATGGACAAAAATCATAAATTAAAATATATTAGCAATTGATAAAAATTGGTAAAAATTGATACGTTTCATGATTATTGCTAACAAACATATGCTTAAATATTAAAGGGAATTACCGATATAAAATCAGTATTTAATTTTGGGTTTTTTTCTTATGGGTCTACCTTCAGGGTGTTCTCAAAATTTGTATATTACCTGCTTAACAACGCGGGTTTTTCTGATACATTAATTTCCGAAACATCGGTTGAGGCTCACTGTTTGAAACCCGAAAAGTGTTTGGTTTCCGTCTGTTTTACTGTTTGTCTTTTCCGCGATAACTGCCGCAAAAAAGTGTCCGATTAGGTTGATTTTTGGTATGTATGTTGGTGAGGTACACGGATTTAGCTGTATAGTTTCTGGTTAAATTTGGTTCATTCGTTCGAAAAGTATAGAAAATTTCTTTTGATGTCATAAAGCTTTCCTATGGGAATGCAGACGATTTTCAAAATTCACTTTCAACTGAAATGAAAATGGCACATTTGAATAACGGATTTAAATGTAAATTTATGGATGCTAAGTTTTTTGATATGGAGATCTGAAATATATCCAATAGCTTTAAAAAATTGCCGATACATTTCATTAAAATTTAGAAATTAATTGTTTCAATTATTGGAAATTTTTTTGCATCTATTCGGGAAATATAAAACATTTTATTTCATGTTTTTTTACAAATTTTAAAATGCATTTCTTTTTACTTTCCTCTTTAATTTATTAGTTGCTTAGCAACTGTATTTCAAAGTGTATTAAAATAATAAAATTCAAGTAAATTGCTTTATTTTGCCGCAATATTTTTTTTTTAGCAAAGTAGCCTATTTTCGGGAGATTTTTAGTATCTATTCAGTATCTAATCTATTGAAATAGATGAGGATTTATTTGGATAAATTTTCTCTTTTAACTACTTTAGAAACGAAAATTATGAACTCGTAAAACGTGTAACTTGGATTTAAGTCTCGTAAGAGGAGTTTACATTGGTATGAGTACATTTTTTTCATAAAATTTTAATCCTTTTCTGCTACAGATGTAATTCGTGGGTTAAAAAGTTATTATTCTTTTAATAATGGGATAAAATCTCTTGTACAAGGAAATGGTTAATCTAAAGAAATTAGAGTTGTAAAACATATCCATACATATAATTGAATCCTGAAATAGCACAATTACTGGAAATTGAGAGCATAAAATTAGTGACAACGGCAAGAAGGGGGTTGAGGGGGCGGAGCTCCCCTGAAAAAAATATACATTTCATTCTTACCAAATTAAAAGAATAAGCAATTTATGGGAATATCATTGCATAAAACCATATTAAATGAGACACTTTTAAAATTTCCGTAAGCTTTGAGAAATCTTTTATGCTTACAAATATATGTAGAAATTAAAACAACTAAATTGCGGATTGTACAGTATTAAATATTATGCAAATTGAGATTAATAAACAATGACTTCCAGAGCCGACGTTGAGGTTCGTGATTTGCAGAGTTATACGTAAAATGCATGAAATTTACAAACATTCTCACTAAAGAAGCAAAGAATCGAACAAGAAATCTATAAGAAAGCATTTAGAAAAAAAATGAACATTTATTCCCAAAATTTCCACTATTATGTGCACAAATAAATTTCAAAGCATTTCAGCGCGCATTTTAAGGCGTGTGCTCTATGAAAGCACGTTCTAAAACGATTTAACCCCTTCGGGACCATGATGGGTGCATTTATCCATATTTAAAAGGTGCAGCATACGACAATTGTCTTTGGTACTAGTAATAAAGAAAAGTAATAATATTATTATGCCCTTATTTAATAAGGGCATTTCTATGATTAAAAAAGTAAAGGTAAATGTTTAACAAAAAGTGGTGCAAACCGAATAAAATTTATGTATGGAACGCTGGTCCCGAATGAGTTAAAGCGTATTTGTACGCCTAATATTTCAAAGATTGAATATGATGTATAACATTAACTATGCATAACATTAAATGCCTGTTTTCTATCTATTTCTACAACATTAACTATGCATAACATTAAATGCCTGTTTTCTATCTCTGTACGTATTGATTTTAAAGAAAGTTTCTCCTAATGAAGAGAGCTAACATTCTGATCTCTGGAAACTTGTCGTTCTGTAGTTCTAAAAATTTGTCATTTTTTTTTTCTATTTTTTTCCCTCTCCTGTACTCTATTGTCCAATTGTATGTTGTAAAATACCAGTGAACAAGACGATATTATTTTATTCAAAAGAATAGAAAAGAAAAAGAGAAAAAGCTTCATCGGACAATTAAAAAAATAATAATACAGAAAAAAATAATCTAAACATATTTCTCGTTTTACTGTTTTCTTTTACTATTCCAAAGACAATCTTTTATCATATTTGCTCTTATTGGCATATTCGATGTCAAAAATCATGGTTATTCTTGTGTCAGTGTTGTTATTGACAGCTACAAAGACAAACACATTGATCCATTAAAAAATAGCACGTAAAGTATATGTTTGAACATTTATTCATTCATTCACTCATTTTGTTTCTCTCTCTATCTCCTTCACACACCATATCTTGCGAAGTATTTGCTTTTCTTTTGCTGTCTTATCATTTATTTTATTTTTGTTTGAAAGCTATTTTTGTGCAATGCATCTCTAAAAAGGATTTATGATTCACACAAGCGTGTTTTATGTTTTATTTCTTTTACATCTATTCATAATCAAATCCACACTGTAAAAATAAATCTGTTGATTTTACTGGAAAAATATGTCATCCAGAACACCAGTACAAATCTGCTTATTTTACGGGAAGAAATTGTAAAAGTCTATTTTATGGGTAAAATCCAGACCACCAGTAAAAATCTGCTTATTTTACGTGAAGAAATTGTAAAAGTCTATTTTATGGGTAAAATCTGTTAAAGTAACAGAAAATGCGTAATAAATACAGATTTTTTCCTTTAAAATAATTTTTGTACTGCATTACTGGTTGACAGTTTTTTTAATGTGTATGATTTTTTTCGATACATATTCAAAATTTTTGGTATGAATATCTCCTTTTTTGATGACCAAGTATCATAAACATACACATATATATTTTTCTACAACGGTGGCCATAGTCACAAGAGGGTCAAGTGCCCTAATGCCATCGAAATTTTTTAAAGATTTGTTGAAACGAACGCCGGTTTACTAAAACAAAACCTCTGAACAAAAGTATATTAGTTAACAATAAACTTATTTAAATAACATTTTCCCGAAGTATTTTTCGTATTAATGTTGCCAAGTGTCCCGATTTTCAATTCCCCGTCCCGCGTTCAAAAGTCCCTATTTCTCATGATGTACAAATTCTTTTCAATTTCGTTTAGATCATGCTATTCGTTAATATGTATCGAGGGGAACTTTACACAGTAAACCTGTTAAAACACACTCTGTCTATAACGGAAAATGTGCACGGTCTTGCCGAAAGAAATCTACCTGCTCAGACGGAACCCAGTTTAAAAGGAATATTCTTCCGATTCCGGGAGATTCTGTTTTTACAGATTTTACTGTACTTAGTTCAGTAAATCCTGTAAAAACGGAACCCGCCTATAACAAATCCTGTCGTATACGTAAAACATGCATTGTCTCTAGGGAAAAATATACCATGCAATTACAACTGTTCAATTGAAAACCACTTCAATACGGACTTTTGTTTCGGTAACTAACAATTCCACTTTCACATATTTTTCTCTCTAAGATTATTGTGTTTATTTAATGCAGTAAACTCTACTAAAACAGAATTGCAACTGAACAGAGAATAATTTTGTTTTAGACAGGTTTCTGCCTTTGCAGGTAGATTTGTATGGCATTCTTTCCGTTTGGACTATGGACTTTTTATGTTTAAGACAGGATTCCGTTATAAACAGCTTCCGTTTTCATAGGATTTACTGCATTTTTATGTCCCGTTTTCATAGGATTTACTGTATTTTTATGTCCCAATATAGAAACCATTGTCCCACTTTTTATGTCTCCCTGCCCCACTTTTTATAACAGTGAAATTGGCAACACTATTTCGTACTATTCTTTATTTAAATACTAGCTAACCCGCCCGGCGTTGCCCGGGCCCGAGATAATTACAATCTCAGAGAAAGGCGTTAACCCCCTCCCTCCCCATACCCGCAAATATAATGAATAATTTGTTCAAGAGAACCACCGTCACGTACATTAACGCGATCATTAAAAAAAGAATTACATTTTTCTGATAATTAGAACATAACGAAGACGCTACGCTAAAATAGCCGGCAGATGACACCTCCTTCCCGACCTCAATTTCAAATCTATATCTTAATTAGTTACCTAAATATTTGTTCATTAGTAAAATTTGGCAATTATTTCCTTTCATTTTCGCAAACTAAATGAGAGGGATCGGCCAGAGAAACAGATCTCTTTGTAGTTCAGTTTTTAATGAAAGCCGATCCCTGTCCGAAAATTTCTGGGATCGTTTTCACTGGCGCCAGCAGATTTTTAGCAGTTTTTTGCATAAATTAAGAAAAATTACCGGCTGAATTTTTCAAAAATTGCATAGACGGATGCAGAATTTTTTTTTACATATGCTCAGAAATTTTCAAATTGATATCTTAATTAGTTTTCTTAAAATTCGCTAATTAGTAAAATAATTTCGAATTCGTTCATTTCCGCTTCCAAATCCAATGCGCTGGTTAGTTTCTTTCGCCATTTTGATTTAAAAGATGTCATTTTAGAAGCGATGGCTAATGAGAATCTAATTATCTAGGCTAATTATCAAAATATTAAAATTCTGAGGCTCAGGTGCACATGGCCAGACCTTGGACTATCCACACCTAAATTTCCAGAGTTCTAGGTGGGCCAGATTTTCCTAGCCATCGCCAACAGACAGATACACACACACACACACACAGAGAGAGCGAAACTTTCTTTTATTAGTATAGATTTTCAGCTTCTCCTTTATACAGTGCGAGCTCTACTGACAAAATAAGAAGAGTAATAACACACATCAATACAGACAACTTTTTCTATGGAACTTTGAGACACAATCCACTTATTCAGACAGAAAAATACAGTGTTCCACTGTAAGACGAAATCTCTTTTCGCTAATAATATTGACAAAAGTGAAGACTTTTCAAAAGACTTACCTTGTTTTCTGAAAAATTTGATAATGCCATAAAAAGTACTGGGAAGTGCCAGTATCACGTCCAAAGAAAGATAGAAAAATATTATATTCAACTCTAATTTTCAGAAATTTCCTACTTGTAGGTCTAGTTGTCCATGACCGAAATTAAACACTTCTGACACTTGTCATAAAATTATCACATGGTGTTGTTATGCACCGTGTTGTTATCACATGTGGTTGTTAACTCCAGCTTTCCATCTGAGAAATCCTGAGACCAAGTTTTCCAAAGATTCCACACTTACTCAAATATGTGAACGACATTAAAGTGAAATTTATATTTATAAAGGATTTTCATAGACTCTCAATCTTCGATCGGGAGTGTTATCACATTAATCGCCAGAAATGCTACTGAGCAATTCTTTCAACTCTAGCAGATGAGGACACAATATCACATGCATACACTTTCAAAATAACTTCAACATGTTAACTTTTGATAGCATCGAAATAGTGTGACACATTTGAGTATTGTTGCTAAAAATTACATAATCTACTATCTCAATAACGATATTCCCGCTAAATTTACTTTATTCATAAATAATTTTATAAGACACATCTCCAAGTCCACTGAATGATATTTTTTGAATCTCTATGATAGACCGCTGATTAAATACATACCTCTCTGTGCTTCTGTGAGATTTTTCATTACATTTATATACAGCGCATGCTTTGTTCTTCCTAAATCCTAAATGCAGTCATTGATAGGAAATTTTAAACCAGGCGTGTGCACAGGGGGAATGGGAGCAGCAGTTAAATTTGTATCGGCCCTATATTTAAAGGGATTGATGAAGGGCCGATTTCTTATTAAGTATATGCATAAACTTAAGGCGGTTCTCATAAATATATTTTCCCCCGATCAACAACGCGAAACGTTCTCGCATATTTTCTGTCTCATTTTTAAACGCAAAAGCATGGCACTTGCAGGTATGATTATAGAAATAATTTGTAATCAAACAGTTTTTTACAATTTTTTTTTTATAATGGATTTACATCTTGCGTTATAAACGATTGTTTTCTCAGGATAACAGTTATTTTCCTTTCCCGCGCTGTCACTTTCAGAAATTCGGTTCAAAACGCCAACTTTGGCAGTATTTTCTGACAGATCTTCTGTCTTTACCACTGAGCTCCGCAATAGCACGAAGAGCTAATTCTCTATTCTGTTACATGGAATCCAGCGGTTCGCCCATAAATACAATGTCATAGAATTTCGAAGGAAAATATATGGCAAAACACAGATTTCTTCTCATAGAATAGTATGGAATACATATTTTCAAATTGGATTTTCTTTTAAAAATATATGACGAAGTTGCTACAATTTTCACATATATATATTTTTTTATTGAAAAAACAATAGATTTTTTTAAATTTCATTACAAAAAATTAATTTTATAATATTTAAAAATAAAATTTTATGTAAACTAAAAAAAAAAAAAAATATTTTGTTAAGTATTGCTCATAAAAATATGAAAAAAAAAAGTGATAAAAAGTACGCGGAAATGTTTGAAAAAATGCCTCTAAGTAAAGTGCAGGATTCATTGCTTGCGCTCATTAAAAGTGTAATGCGATCACGACAGAAAGTGGGCCGGTGAGTTAACACTCCGTTCTATTATGGAGCTCAGTGGTCTTTACCGAAAAATGGAAAAAACAGTTCGATGACGAAGTTTCGGAATAAGAACATCTGCCAATTTCATGCGTTTGCGCACAAAAAAGAATTAAAAAATGTGTCAGAAAGTAGCCAGTTAGGATTTGAGAACAGCCTTAATAGGAAAGCTTTCATGGCATCCAGGAGGACAACAAATTTAATCTGTAGAACGCTCAACCACCTCCCCCTGAATACTAGGCCTTCGCGCTGACACAAAAATGGTGGTTGTCGTAGGCGGATTTTTTTCAGCATTTGTACGGTCCTTCGAATTTGAACACTAATAATTTTTAAAAATTTTCTTCGCCTTATTTTTCCGAGATCAAATAAATGAAAGAAAACTTTTAGAAATTACTGGTGTGTAAATTCTAGAGATTGTAAAAACGCTTAAAAAAATCCGCCAACGACAGCCGACATTTTTGTGTCAGTGCTCAGGCTTAATATTTCAGGGGGGCGGTGGTTCAGCCGATATCTGTACCGGTCGGTCCTCACAATTTCTGTGCATAATTTACATAATACATACGTACAATAATTTTATGTGTTAAAATCTTAGCGAAACTGAATAAGATTTTAACACTTCCCATAAAATTAAGTATATATTTTAGAAACATTTTGACAACTAAGAAAAAAAAGAGACATCCTTTAAGAAGTGTACACACGAAAATGAAGTTGAAAGTTATCAATTTCTGTCCCTTTTTTTAACTATCATCCACAGGGACAAGAAATGAAGAGCATTAAAGTGACAGAGTTTCTAAACATTTTAGAAACGAATGCATTTCAACATCTTATTTTAAAAAATTGTGTGTGTATGTGTATGTCTTTGCGTGTGTGTGTTTAGTCATTTTATCGTGAAATAATACAATGATATTCAAAAAGTTCTTTGCTGAGCCCCTATTATTTTTGCAGCAGCAACAAATTTCATCATGGACATTTTACACTGGGAAATTTTAATAAATTTACCAACACTTCATAAACATCATCAGCTTTGTTCTCTCTAAATTATATAGAAAAATAAATGCTTAAATTAAAGATGAAAAGAGAAACTACATTTTCGTAAAAATAAACTTCTGTACATGATTTTACAGTTACTATTAGTTACAGTTATTATTGAAAGTAATAGGTTGAATCTCTCACAAAAAAATTTAAGGCTGGTAGTCAGCGTAGTCCCCAATTCCCGTAGCTAATGTTAAACCTATGGGCGTAGGATGCGTTCGTACATTTAAAATATCTGCTCGGGAAATTATTACTTTTAACTTATTTTTTATGTGTACTCTTTTTAAAGGATGTCTCTTTTTTTCCTTAGATGTCAAAATATTTCTATAATATATACATAATGTATAATTTTATGTGTTAAAATCTTAGCGAAACCTAATAAGATTTTAACACTTCACATAAAATTAAGTATATATTTTAGCAATATTTCGACAACTAAGAAAAAATAGACATCCTTTAAAAAGTGTACACAGAAAAAAGGAGTTAAAAATATTAATTTTCCCAGCAGATATTTTAAATATACGAATGTATCCTACGCCCATATGTTTAACATTAGTAAGGGAAATTGGCGAGTTCACTGAATAACAGCCTTAAGGGTCCTCTCCCCTCATGCGAAAATACCACCTGGCTAATGTTAATTCTATGGGACAGTTACTTTACAATATCTCGTTTGATTTTCAATATTTTTAAACAATTTTTTTTTTGCATTGGATAGCCGAGATCGATCTATATAGCGCCTTCTCTTTACTCTTTATTTTTTCGATTTTCTTTGCGAATTTTCTTTTTTATGAAGATACTTTTACTTTCGAAAGTGACGTATCCTCATAAAAAAAATCGCAAACTAAATCAAAAAAGTAAGAAGGAGGCGCTGTAGAACTCGATCTCAGCTATCCAATGCAAACAAAAAAAATCGTTTAAAAATATTGAAATGCAAATGACGAAATGAGATATTGTAAAATAACTGTCCCATAGAACATTAGCGAGTGCGTGATTTCGCGTGAGGGAAGAGGACCCCTTAATCCCAATTTCTGCAAGAGAAAAGGGATTTTTTTCTCTTACATTAATACACATATTTTTTTCCCTAACCTGTGTTTCTAGTATTTTAATTAAATTTATTAATAAAACGGAAGCAATTTAAAAAAAAACATTTCTTTTCGGCTTTATGTATTATACGCTAAGGCGTAAAACATTTTCTTAATTTTATTCACTCATTGAGAGAGTGCAAAAAAAGTCGTTCTGCAAAGTCATTGATCGAGATATATATATATTTTTTCTTTCAATACGAACATGTTCGTTTGGGGTAAAATAGGAAAAAATAAGAGGAAACCAGTAAGGATTACAGATCATGAGAATCGAAAAGGATCGATAAACCTAAAGACTAAGGGAATGCCGAGGAAAGGACATGCAAAAATTTTCGTGCTGCCATCTAGTGAACAAAAATTGCGAGGTCTGGTCTAAAATTGCTCTTTTTGGAAGCATTCTCAGAAAATTCATTTACAGGCGCAGCTTTACGGATGACTATTCGAATCATTATTTTCTTAATAATAGGACCCAATCAAACCAAAAAGAAGCCCAGGGACCAGGGACTGTAATTCATCCCCCCCCCCACCCTTTTTATTATCTCACAAAAAATTAAACATTTTCTATCTTTAGTTATGAATATATAAATATATATTTAGATAAATATATTGTTTTGTTTTTATTCTTGTTTGGCCCTAAATGTTCAAAATATTGATTATAATCAATACAAGGACGAAAAAGATACAAATATGACATCCACAAAAATTGTATACCAATTTTGTGGTCCCGCAAAATCAGGGGCCTGATATTTTTCAGGCTTATTGCAAATGGCCAAAGTATCTTTAGGCTAAATGGAAAATCATCATTTGTTTCTCAATCCGCTTGATATTTTTCAGGCTTATTACAAAGAGCCTGTGGAGGGTTATGCTAATTGGAAATCATCCATTTATTTCTCAATCAGCCTGATTTTTATTTACTCATTGCAACGAGCCTATACAGTTTTAGGGTAATTAGAAAAGGAACACCTGTTTGTCCATGCAACCATAGTTTCATCCAGGTTTCTTGCAATAAGTCCAAGGTAGTGAATGTTAATGCCTACATTTAGTATACAAAATAGGAGCAGGAACTTAAATTGCTTATAAAAAATGATGACAAATTTCATTAACGCGACTGACTGTCTAAAGTTAGGTATATTTTTCGCAAACATTCCGTGCATAAATATCATTAAAATCGGCAAGATGAGACAATTTTTTTAGGTTTTCCCAGCATTAGGCAGAGAAGATGGGATGCTAAATAAAAATAATTATAAAAGATATATAAGAAAAATTGCTGCATCAATGAAATCTGCAGATTAATCAGATTTTTAATGTTTTCTCATTGTTACTTAGAGAAGATAGGTTGCTAATAAAAATAATTAAAAAAAATATCTAAGAAAATTTGTGCAATAATGAAATCTGCAGTTGAAGGAGATTTTTATTGTTTTCTCAGCATTACGTATAGAGAAGATTGATCGCCGAAAGAAAATTGTTATAAAATATATATATGAAAATTTCTGTATTAATAAAATCTGTGGATGAGGCAGATTTTGTAAGGTTTTCCTGCATTACGTAGAAAAGATGGGTTGCTGAATAAAAATTATAAAAAGAATAACAAGAAAATTGCTTTATTGATAGATTTTATTTATGCACCTTGTTGATAATTAAGGTTAATAAACATTTTAGTTTTTTATAGGTAAAATTTTCCCTTCCCAGTACAAAAAATCTGCAGGCAAGACAGAATGTTATTTTTCTACAGCATTACGTAGAAATAATATATTGCTGAATGATAAATATCAGACACCCAGGCATATTGCAAGCTTATTTTTATTTACAGACTTTAAATTAAATTAAAGTAATCACTAATATCAGCTAATCAGGAGCGTAAATCATATTTGCCAATATAGCAGTTTTTGTATATACTTGATGTGACAAATTTTGGTCAGCCATCCATCTTCTCAACGTAATGCTGAAAAAACACTAAAAATTTGCCTTGTCTGCATATTTTATTGTTGCAGTAATTTTCTTATATATTTTTATAATTATTTTCACTCAGCAACCCATTTTCACTAAAAGTAAAGCAGGGCAAACATTATAATTCTGCCTCATCTGCAGATTTTATTATTTGAGAAATTCTCTTAAATATTTTTTATAATTATTTTCAACAACCCACATTCACTACGTAAAACAGGGAAAACATTAAGAATCTGCCTCAACTGCAGATTCCATTAATAAAGAAATTTTGTAACATATTTTTACAATTAATTTCATTCAGCAATCCATCTTCTCTACATAATACCGGGAAAAGTTTAACAATCTGCTTCTTCTGCCTCTGCTCTTTATTGATTCCTATGTATGTTTGATAATAATTTTCACTAAGCAACCCATTTTCTGTACGTAATGCTAGGAAAACATTAAAATCTGCCTCATCTGCAAATTGTATATATACAGCAATTTTCTTATATAATTTTTGTAAATATTTTCACTCAGCAACACATTTTCACTACGTAACGCAGCGAAAACACTAAAAATCTGCCTGATCTGAAGATTTTATCGAAATTTCAGCACGGGGTGTTTGCGAAAAATATTCCGTTAAAATAAAAATGAAGTAATCACTGACCTTAGACACTCACATGCGTTAATGAAATATGTCAATAAGACAGGGTTTTTCTTTCATGGTTTATAAGCATTTTAAGTTTCTGCTGCTATTTGTTAAACTAAAAGTACACCTAAACATTCACTACCTTGGACTTATTGCAATAAACCTAGATTAAACTAGGCTGTTTGGAGAAAGACGTGGTTATTTTCTAATTAGCTTAAAACTGTATAGTGTCGTTGCAATTAGTCTGAAAACAAAATCAGGCTGATTGAGAAATAAATGGACAATTTACAATTAGCCTAAAGGTGCTTAGGCTCTTTGAAATAAGCCTGAAAAATGGATGATTGAGAAACAAATGATCATTTTCCAATTGCCTAAACGTGCTTAGGCTCTTTGCAATAAGCCTGAAAAAATATCAGGCCAGTTGTAAAAAGGAAGATAATTCCCTAATTAGCAGGGCTCTTTGCAAAGAGCCGTATCTCTCAATTAGCCACGACTTATCCATCACTGAGGTTCACTACAAATTCTTGCTGTAGAATATGATGTGCATAGCATTTGTCCTTCATTTACAGGGACACATAACATATTTCGGTTACCCTACTGTCTATTAGCGATATTTGCTGGAAGTATGTTTTCAGATATATTATGCGTTTTTAAGTTTAATTTAAATTTTGCTTACTGCTTGGTATATATAAATTCTATAGATTATAGACAGAGATACACAAAAGAATTCGTAAGCATAATTGTGCATAAGCGTGTTTTGCTTAAAGGTAGTTTTTAATTGACTTTTGCATACATAAATAGTGTACATGCCATAATAGCAGATTTCAATTATTATTTCCTAAAAAATTTAACAAAATAATTTTTCATTGAAGATATTCTGTGATCGTCACTGGCGGCAGAGAAAAATTAACTTATTCTGCTATCCAGCGATGGAGTCCTTCAGAATTTTTTTTAAAGGATGAATTAACGGAGATTTGTTTGCAGAGGTGAATGGAATAGGCACTGATTTCTGCAAAAGCTGCAAAATATCTGCTTATGTGTAGCACCTGATTATCTGTATGAGAATGCATTTTTTACCCTTCTTTAAATGAAAACAAAATTCCGAAATTAATTAAATATTGAATCACAATGTCTAAATTTAACAAATATTGGAACGAACATTAGGAAGCTACACTTGTTTAAGTAGCCCTTCTCATCGTATCAGCAATACAATTCCAGTTAGTGGATGCAAGATTATAAAACGTGGTCATAAACAAATTGACGACTTATGAACTCCTATCGACCGTATCGTTCAAAGAAAAGGATACCATTTAGGATGTGGGTATTTTAAGGTATGGACTCGAGAATGCGGCGAAGAGGAGCAATCCAGGTCTCACACTTGGAGCTCGCAGTTACAAAATTTCGAAACTTTCAAATGCCAGGATCCACCTTTTTTCATTGCAAAATTATTTTTACATTGAAAAACAGTAAATGGCTGCGAAACGTTACCTGTAGCACTAGACATGGCGACTTAAAACAAACGCAAAGTGCATTTAGTACTCTCTACTTGCTACAAGAACATTTTGGCGACATTGTCATCTACCGCCATTTTGCGTTTTCGTGGTCGCCATGGTCACCCAAACCTATACAAATGGGTTTCTGTCTTTTGGGGTAAAATTCAAGGTATACATGTCGAATCGTCGCACTGCATATGACATGAAAAACATTATTAAACGCCGCACTGCCTTCATGCAATGATTCATCGTTGCCCACAATCTTCCGCACGTGTGAAGCAAACACTTTAAAACTTTTTAATACGACTAAATTATTTGCTTTTTTGTCGCCTGAATGGTCTCATTCATTGTTCTCGCTGCTCTTCTTAGTGCTTGTTTTTAACTGTTGTCGCCGTTATACTAATACTACAAGTATCGTTGAAACTTTTTCATTGTGAAGATTAATTTACGATGATAAAAAATGCATGTTGCCATTTGAAATTCTCGAAATTTTAGTATTGTGAGCCTTAACAGTGAGAGCTGGATTGTTGCTCTTCACCTCACTCTTGAGCCCAAGTTTTAAAATATCATCATCCCAAATGACATCCCGTTAATGACTCATATATATACAAAGTTTTTTATGACCACCCTGTATATATATGAGTCAGT
This sequence comes from Maratus michaelseni, assembly GCA_963931845.1. Taxonomy (NCBI): domain Eukaryota; kingdom Metazoa; phylum Arthropoda; class Arachnida; order Araneae; family Salticidae; genus Maratus; species Maratus michaelseni. Next base: position 258,443,892 of record OZ007586.1, on the reverse strand, counting down.
CGATAAGTCGTAAGTCCTTGTAGCCCCCTCCCCCCAAAATATTTTATGACATTTATATATTATTAAACTATAACCATTATGCTACTCTATGTTTAAATGTCAATAAAAGAAGAAAATTTAAGAATCGTTTTACTAATATAGTCATACAGTTTTGAATATTAGCATTCAAGGACCGATAATTTATGCTAATTTGGGGGCTCTGAGCACTGCATACTTTTTTGCAGTGTTGGGCAGAATATGATTACAAAGTAATGAAATGCAAATCCATTCTCATTTTGTCTTTTTAAAATATAATTATTTTAATTTGTAATGAATTACAAAGTAATTCCAATTACGTTTTTATTTGTATAATCCAGATAACCTGTAATGGATTATAGGTAAATTCTTATTACATCTTTTAAAATATAATTTAGATTAATTTGTCATGTGTTACAATTTAATATCAATTACGTTTTTTCAGAATGTAATTTGGTTAACATATTATGTAAAACAAGTTAATCTAAATTAAATTCTATAAAATGTATTTCAATTAATCTGCAATCAATTACATTTTTAAAATTGGAATGAAAATTAACTCTAATAATTCATTGCAAGTTAATCCAGTTATGTTTTTAAGAATGCAACTAAAACATAATAGGATTTTTATGATATTATATATTTAATAACTATCTACTTATTTTTACGTAATTTCTCCTTTTCTGGAAAAATTTGTTTTTTTTTTAATCCAAAATTTTCAATTTAGACATGAATAACACTTTTGTACCGAGTCGGATAAACGGATTTTAACCTTCCCCTTCTCGTGCATACTTCATAATTTTACAAAAGGATCAGTTTTTTTGGAGGGGGGGGGGGTCCCTAGCCTTCTTCAAAGGCACACCAGTATTAACAATACAAACTTTTTTACCGACACAGTATTAAAAAGTAATTGAGGTAAAAAAAGAAGCGAATTCAATGATGAATTTAACCATTCATTTACCATGATGAGAAAAGAACTTAGAAAAAAAGAAAGATGTATGAGAAATATTGTGCAGTTTTATTTCCTTTTAGGTTTCAGATTATAACAAAATTTGTTTAACATAAATGTTGACATTCATACAGTGGATGGAGAAAGATTGAAAATGTCAGCCTAGAAGCACCCAATTGCTGAAATGCGTACTTTTTCGCGACCGTTTGGCACACTGTAAGATTAGTAATAAAATATATCTAATTTTTAATAATCAGAAAATTACAAAAAAAAAGCGGAAAATTGCAGATCCTCGGAAAAATCAGATGAATGAGTCCCCCCCCCCCCCCCCACAACTTCTATTCCTCTGTAAAAATCGGGTTACTCGTCCCAATGCAGAACTCTATTTTAATTATTTTTTTTATGACAGAATAAATAATAAGAAATTAAAACTAAACTAAAATATTCAAATATTACCCAAACGCATAAAAATTTATTTTTCATCAAAATAATGCATAAAAGCACAAATTAAAATTCAATGAGTTTGGATTTTAAACATAAAACTTTTTTTTTCAACCATAAATTCTGAACCAATTTCAGGAAAATTGTCCCAATTGCAAATAGATCGAAATCAGAAATGCGCTAAAAAATAAATCCACGTGGCCGGCGTCGAAATCGAATGCCTAATACGATACATGACTTTACTTAAAAATAGTTTAATTAATTACAGAATATTAGAAAATAAAACATATATATTCAAATATTACCCAAACATGTGAAAAATTAATTTTCCATCAAAAGAATGCATAAGAATATAAATTGAAATTCGATGAATTTAGATTTTAAATGTAAAACTTTACTTTTTCTTTTCAATTTTCAACAATAAATACTGAATCATTTTTTAAAAAAATGTTCCTAATTGCAAAAAGGACCAAAAAATAAATTTACGTGGATCGCGGTTTAATCGGGTTACCTGACCCAATGCAGGTACTTTAAAGAGTAGAAAATGAAACATATGTATTCAAATATTACCTAAACATATGAAAAATAAAATTTCCATCAAAAGAATGCAAAAAATAATATAAACTGAAATTCGATTAATTTGGATTTTAAATATAAAACATTACTTTTTCTTTTCAACTTTCAACCATTAGTGCTTATTCAATTTACAATTGTTTCATGTAAAAATATTATTGAAAATTCTCCGTTATTATTAAAATAGTAATTGTAATGGAAATAATCAAATATCATCCTCATTATGATGTGACTGTAACTCAAATTTTTTAATTCCCATTACAAGAATATAGTGATAACCATTACTTTTACAAGCACAGTTGTAATAAAATCTAATTTAAAATTTTACTGTTGCCATTACACGTGTTTCTAACTAAAATTTCTTAGTTACCATAACAGCACCGTAATGAAAATCATAAACTTCTGCTGTATAATTATAATTCAATTTTATTTAAAAATTTGCCATTACACGTAATTGTAAATCATAAGCTTTCAATTACAATTACAATTATATCATAGCGTTTGTGATTACGATTGCAATGCTAATGTATTTTCAAATTCACCATTATCATTACATGTAATGGAAATTATAATCTCTTACGTGCCATTAAATTGTAATTACATTACAGATTAAGCAGATTGCAATTTATCAAAACTCTGCTTTTCTGCGGTCACTCTAGAACACTTTATGTGCATATTAATCCTTTTATTAAGTTTATTTTAGAGTTTTGAAACCTCTTTGAGAGTGGGGTCACAGGAAACGTTCACCAAATATTCTGCTCTAAATCAATTCCTAGCAGCATTACCTCTATTGTCTGGTAGTACGACAAATGTATTAATTTCAGTTTAGTGGTACGTTAATCTGAAAGTTTGGGAACCCCTGCTCTAGATGAATAAATTTATACTGAAAGTTTGATATTTTATGGAGAAAATTAACTTTTCTTGAATACGCATTCGAAATGCACAAATTCTATAGCTTTATAAATATAAATAAACATTATTAAGGATATATTTGTTTCCATTTCGATTCTTCTATTTTTCGCCATCTCATACGAAAAAATCTAAATTCAAAATTTTACAACCTATTTTATGTAATTTAGTCATCTTGTACAATTTTTAATTAGCAAAAATCTGCAATTTTTTCTGCAATTCTAATTTGTAACGGAAAGCGTAGCACACAGATCACTGATCACAGTTAATAGAATTTTTATTTCATTTTGAAAAAAAGATGCAGTAAGTCCATTATGAAATAATAGTAATCTACTTTACGATCAGAGATTAACTTAAAATATGTATACATTTGAGTACAAACATCATTTTAAAGGTTTTTCTCGATGAATTATTTGTATTTAGTGAAAGAGGTAGTCATAAGCTATCACACCTCTTTCTGGTAAAAGCAGGGGATCATAGCGAAAATGGGTGGTTATACAAAAATTTAAAGTCTGTCATTTCTTTGCGAAGCTCAAGGGAAAAATTCTCACATTAATCTAACTTCCGTTCTTCAATGAACGATACCGTACCGAACTGTCAGATCATGACAGAACTTCCAATAAGTTAATAGATTCCGCTTAAGAACATGGCTTCTTCCTTTGGATAGTGACGACACTATTCCTCTAGAAAAGAGTTAAACAAAGAAAAAGTTAATGACCCACAGACACAATCAAACGATTACTGATATTAACGAGCGCTATTCTGTGTATAAACCAACGAACCTCATCCATAATTCAAACAGGAAAAGCCTTAAGGTCTGAAACCAAAACATCCGTTGCAGCAGCAATGTCTTTGTCCACTAGTTTCTGTCCCTTACCAGCAAAAGATTGAATGAACGAAAGCTGTTCTTTTCTTGCTTTTTTCTTTCTATCAGATTTATTAAGTCTTCACACGGAAGCAGAGGTATGAGTTGCATTTTAATATAGAGAAAGGGTTTCCAATACATTTCTGTTTCGAGGTCAAAGAGTAATTGCATTTGCCGATTTTTTTCCATAGGAAGGGGACCAATGAATAATTGTCCAATAATATGTCCAATAATATGTCCAATGAATAATTTTAACAAAATAATAATAATATTTGCTTTTTCATATTACTTTTAACGCCTATCCGACAATATCAGAGACTGAAATAAAGTATAACTCTTTATCATACAGGGGTGAATGTTAGTAGGATTACAGGTCTCTCAAATGATCCGCCAACTGAATACCAATATTTTTTAACAGAAAACATTTCCACAAAAATTTGCCTCCGAAGACGGTTTCTGCAAAGCAAAATTTACAAAAAATAAAATAAAATAAAATAAAAAGTTTCTAAGAAAATACCGATATTCAAAAAGCAGACCATTTGGGAGCCCTGGGATTATTTTCTGAGTTCAGGAATTTTCACATAATATACAATCGTCCAAAGAGAAAAAAAGCGAACACCCTAATACATTTTAATTACCAAATTGTCCCACGAAAAAAAAAAAAAAAAAAAAAAAAAAAGAAAAAAACGAAAATAGCCATTCGATTAAAAATTATGTCTTCTGACAAATTATGTTAAAAAAAAAAAAACGCTTGCGCCGTTTTCATACAGAAATTGCAACTTTAAATTTCCAATACGAATACCTAATTTTGACATCATAGTACTATTTGGTTTTGTCAGAAAATTCTATTCTAGGATACCAAACGGGAAGTTATTGGGTGAAGTAGACTAGACATTATGCAGATTTAAAGTTTGGAACTCCTAATTCATTTTTAATAGTTGCAAAGCAAAGTGCAATGGGTGTAGTTTTTTATGTATAACCCAAAAACTACTTGAAGAAATTAACTGTAATTTCGGATTCACATATTTGAGAATTCTATAAATCGATTTTCGTAAAAAATGTTATGGGTTACAATGCATTTTTTTTTTCGAATATTTATTTCACATTATATATACCGGGTGAACAGAAATTTCGTTAAAACTTTATAAATTCTTAAAAAAGGAAGAAATTGTGATAAAGAAGTGCAGTTTGCAAGAAAGGGCTCACAAGATAGTCGGATTTTTTTTAGCAGCAAGAAAATTTTTAGTTTAAAATGTCACTGTTAGAGGGCACTGACGACCCGAAACACAATGAACAGGACAACAGTACGCTCCATCCATTTATTCTTAAATAACTATTTAAACTATTAAATAACTATTGCTCAACATGACTTCCAGACCACATTCTTCGTCTTCAACCCTTTCGCCGTGCGAAATTTTCGCAACGCAACAGTTGCTGACTGTCCGTTCAAATAGAACAACTTCACCAAAAACTCTCGATTGGGTAATGATAACATTCTGAAAGCGAATGTATCCTCGTGTATCCCGGTCTTTTATTGCAGGATTAATTTGCATAATTCTGCTGAATCTCTCGCATGTTAGCGCCATCTACAGGTGACTTTTTTAACTAAAATTTTTTTGCTGCTTAAAAAATTTCGACTACCTTGTGAGCCCTTTCTTGCAAACCACACTTCTTCATCATAATTTCTTCCCTTTTTATGAATTTTTAAAGTTTTAACGAACTTTTGGTTCACCCGGTATATACGTATATCAGTATACAGATAACTATCTACGTCGTACCATCGTCCTAGTAAAAAGCTGAGCTGGACGTTATCCCACGAGGAGAGATGACCTAGAACTTTCTGACAAACAGCAAGTTTAAATCCTCATAATTAAAAACGTTGAAAGTAAGACGGCAGCAGTTTCACTACAGAGTGTGTGATGTCTTAAGTCTGGATGGATGGCTATTCTGGTTGCTGTTGAATTATGGTGTTCGGTGTTAAAATCTGACGTTATTTTTCAGTTCGAACTTTTTACGTAATATCAGTTCATTTCAAATGTTTTATTTAAGCAGGTAGCTAATCGAGAATTTATTAAATACCGTATTATTTTGATGTTTAACACGCGTCTCAAACAAGCATATTTAGATTCAGAAATATTAGTTAATAAAATGTAACTTTCTGAATCGTCGTAATTATTTCACTTCATTTGTTAAAAATATTTTAGTTCGAAATATCTTTGTTTGAGCTGAGTGTTGATCTGGAATATACGGTAATTCTGAAGTGTGACAGACTAGTTGTTATTATTCTAGAACTACTAAGTATAATATATATTTTAATTAATATTCGAAAAAAAATTCTACTGTAACCTATAAAAATTTTAACAGAGATCTATTTCTAGAAGCTTCAAATATGCTAACCTAAAACTACAGCTCATTCCACAACAGTTTATTTTACAATTAATAAAAATGAATTTAACATTAGGAATTCAAAAATTTAAATCTGCATAATTCCTAGTCTACTACACCGAATGACTTACCGTTTGTATTCTAGAGTAAAATTTTGCGAAAAATCCAAATATAGTGTCAAAATTAGGTGTACGTATCCAAAATTTTAAATTTTGTAATAATTTCTCTATGAAGACGACCCTAAGCCTTTTTTAAAAGATTAATTGAAAGAAGACATGATTCCCAATCCAATGACTATTTCCGTTTTTCTCTTTTTTCCCCCCTTGTTTGCGACAATTTGGTGATTCAAATGTCTAGGGTGTTTAATTTATTTTACTTTTTGTCCATCCTGTACTTCCTAATTTAAAGATTTTTTTTAATTAATTGTCACTGTGTGTTAAGTGAAACCTAATATATTATGGATATTTAGAATATTTCTTTCCTAATTTAATTTGTATTTTTAATGTTTATAAAAACCTTTAGTGTATTTTAATGGGTATATTCAAAATTAGCCATGATAACCCCCCCCCCCCCCCCCCACACACACACATTTCTTTTTATTTGTCTTCCATTTCTTAATTTACCAGTTTTTCTAAGCAATGCCGCATAAAACCCTGAAACCAACCAAAATTTTTATCGCTTAGATTTTTCAGTATTTCTCAGAAGTTACAATCCACCGTGATCACAGACAATTAAATTTCGATTTCGGAAAGAAAGTGCTCAATGACTTTCATACAATATAGATGGACAAATCATAAGTGATTAATGATATCATTAAAATGATTTGAAAGTGCTTAATGATATCAAGTGATACCAATATAGATGATCTGTATATTTGTTAATATTCAGTTCATATTTGCCTTTCACGCATGTTCAGAAAGCATCAATGTTTGTAATGTATAAACTTAAGAGAATCTCAGAAGTCTGCAATTGTTTACATTGGTTCTCTATACTGTTTGGAATATTCATTTTCTCTTTATTTTGCAATATACTCTTCCTTTTTAAACTATTTTTAGACACAATCATTTTCATTTTATGAAAAAATTCCAATGGTTCTCTCTCTCGTCGGTTCATTTAAATTTATAGTTTACATCATTTTTGAACTGTGACTTTTCACAAATTGGTTCAATTTCATTCATTTTAATAGATAGTTGACATGACATTTATTCAAAAAAAAAAAATTATTTTCTCTATCACAATGTTTATTGTTTTTTCACACTATTCATCGTATCTCTTTCCATGATTATAATATACTTCATGTAATAAAAAAAATATATATGCCTACATAACAATTTAACTTCACATCATGGAATTCATCAGTTCAATGTTTTTGGATTGAATTTTAATAATGGTATAGGTAAGTTTTAATACATTTTTTCACACATTTACTTCATGTTCTCTCATCAACGTACAATGTTTACACATTTACAAAAAACATTTTCTTTAATTTATAGGATTTAATTTTTATAAATATGTCTTGTAAATGTCATTCTGGTAAATGCATTTTTCAGAAATACTCTACACTACACACATACAAAATATAGATATACTAGATAGATAAATTTTCTTTTTGCATTCCTGTCATATGACATGTCTATGAGTCATATGGTAGACGATAGGACTGCTTTTTCAACATTTTACACACCTACTTTCTGATAGCGCATAATACCTACGGTGTTTACTTTTCAGTTTATATAATTATTTTTCCTATATATTTTTATTATTTATAAATCCCACACCTCTTACATTAAAAAAAAAAAAAAAAAATCATATTTGGGGACACTACAATTTAATGGATAAAAATGTTACAAACAATTTTTAATCCAATTTTTGCTCATATGCACCAGTTCCTTTGCTATATTGTTTACAATTTTTTATTATACTTTTATGCAATATTCATAATTTTGCACGTTACGTTTATTTCCCATTGTCAGTATTCATACTTTGCACAGTATCACTCTACTTTTAACATATTTTTGCCTCATAGATTTTTATTTTCACTTGAATAAAGGAAAACACTTGCTTATATTCAACTTTTATCTATATATGCATAATTATTGTTTATATATATACATTTGTATTTGTTTATATTTACTTTCCAATTTAAACTAGTTTCTGTTGTCATATTATATTGCTATATTAATGTTTATTATGATAAACAGTTTTGAAGTAAAGCTAGCTAAAATAAAAAAAATCTGCAGATATGTATGTTACCATCATTATGAGAATTGCTAGCATTGAAAATTTTGATAATTGTGCACACATACATGTATATACATATGTATGAAAAATATATAGGCCTCCGTCAATTATGACGAATATTATTGAAATGATAATTATTATATTATTCTGTATTTTTAAATGCTGCAGCTGTTTGGATAAAAAAAAAAAAAAAGAAAAAAAATGAAACAGAACATTTGTATGATTTAAAAAAAAAAAAAAAAAAATCATTTTAGGTACCTTTGCACACATACTGAAAGTGCAACATTTTAAAAACAAGTACTTTTATATTTTTATTTCTATATGTTTATTTGTATTTTTGTTTTATTGTGTACTTTTGGGTGGTCTCCAAGTGTAATTGAGTACTGAATTTTTGCAGGTACGTATAACAGTTTGTACCGATGTAAATTGAGCCAGCGTCATTTTTTTCTCATTTTGTCGAAGGGGAGAATATGTATATGATATAGAATCATTTATACATATCTTTATTCTAAATTATTATCTTCCTAACTTAATTTTTAATATATTAATTAATATTCTCTTCGCTCAAATATCTCTTATTCTAAAACCTCAAGTGTTACTTCCTTTTCTCATATGAAAGACTATCTTTATTAAATGCAGCATGTACGTTAGAGATCTATTTTAATTGCAATGCGGTTATAACAGATGTAATGTTATGTGTTCTGGACATTCATTGACAGCTGCTTGGGCGCCCAACCTTTTTCTGTTCATAAACAAATTGTGCAAGTGATGTAATTTCCCAGATACAAAGTAACTTTTTCCTTTGACTAAAATTCCTTTCCCACCGGGTTGCCCGCATGTGTCCTCTAAAATTCACAAAAATTACAGTTTCGCCAAATGTGGTAGCCTTTTCATTACATCCTCCCAAAACAATTATATTAATTATCCATAACGTACATAAATTCTTTGGCGCGTCTGCGGTTTGCTGGCTCGGTGTATTATCGAATCGTGGCGAGACAATATACTGCCCACATGGCAGATCACTCCTGGCTCTTGGTCTGTCAACAACTGTTCTAAGCCTCTAATACCCGAGACCACCCCGTTCTTACATCTTATGCTTGCTATATATCAATAAATAACTTCAGCTGATATGTTTTCATCTTCATTGGATATTCCCTTTTTTGCCTTCCTATGGATTCGAACCATGGGGTATTTGTTACAACGCAAACTGTACGAAAGAAACGGCCCAAAAACTATCTCAATTCATGCGTTATGCATTAAAATATTTCAGCCCAACAATAATCACCATCATATCTGTGTTCAAGGAAAAAGTTTAAATTTGTAATAATTTTGTTTTCTAAATATAATACCATGAAATCAAGATATTTTTGCTAGTTAATTATAAAATAAATCCTGAGAGAAACTGGAATAATTTTGTTTTGTATATGCATGGAACAGGAGAAATTTCATTGCACTTTATTCTTTTTTAAATGAAAGGAAAATAAGAAAATAAGTTACATTCCTAACAGATGCTGTATGTGCTAAATATATTAAAATTATACAATAAATCATTCTAGTTCTTAATATAAAGTAAAAGTGATTCAGTTTTCAGTAATCCAGACACTAGGTTTGCTTATACATACAAAATATTTAAAAATGCAATAAAGTGCAATCAGAAAAAGTATCCACGTACAGTCCTGGAAAAGAAAAGGTGATCCCCCTCCACATACTAATTTTATTGTAAATAATCGTATAAAACAGATATGTGTACCAATTGACTGGGAATAATTCCTGCTATTTAATATTATTCATAAATTATAATTCAAGGGCCGTTTACATATTACAAATATCACCAACTTTCAGTATTCAAATGGTAACACACATTTTCGATACTTTAATTCAACAGAGTTTCTTGGATAAAAGCAGCCCAAAAAAGTATATAGTAGTCTATGCACTTTTTCTTAAATCTTCATAGTGTTATAAAAGAAGGAAAATAAAATTTATATTTTAGTAGGAGAAGTTTCGAGAACATTCCACCAGTAACGAGAAAAAATTGCAGAAATTTTGGATACAAACAATAAGTATTGACGGTCCTCTTAGACCGTAAGTAAAATGTTTCTACAACTCCAAAACTAATGTTAGGAACGAGCTGTAAAAGCATAAAGCCTTGATTTCGATAACGCTGTTTCTTTTTTGTAAAAATTAATGTATGTCTGAATTTAAAAATGCTTTGACTATACAGTTATTAATAATTTTCATAATTGAAAATATGTATTTGAATCAAAACAGTTCCTGGATTATATTTGAGTATCTTCATTGTACTCCATTCAAAAAGAAACATTTCAATTGGATGATGTTTAGGGAAGATTTAAATTAAAGCGTATGATGGGGATTTAAAATTAGTATCCTCAAAGTTCGAACCTTTTTAACTCTATTAAGATTTTTTTTTAATGAAATTTATTAGGAAAAAGCTTTATACTTTATCGAACCGATTAGATCCGAGAAACTTAAATAGTGTCAAAAGTGGGTGTTACTGTTTGAAAAATGAAAGTTGGTTAACTTTATACTGTGTAGATGTCCCCTAAAAGATACTTTATGCATATCATTAAATAGCACATATTATTTCCATTATTATATTATGGTTTTCATATGATAATATGCAACAGAATTGGTAGGGGGTGATTACTTTTATTTTTCCGAGAGTGTACCTGTGAAAAAGGTACGTGGAAAGAATACATGTAGTATTGGAGCTACAGCTGATGCAAAATAATGATTTGTTTCTAGTTGTGTTTCCATTTTCCCTGCTATTTGTTTTCTAAAACTCTGCGATATTTTGATAAGGGAGCGCTAAGGATTTTACATAACCAATGCTTTATTTTCTCATAATTCTATTTTCCTCTCTGAACCATATATTTTTAAAGTATTACCTCAGACATGAATATTATAATTTTTGGAAGTAAAAAGTAATCGTCCAAATATTAAAGAATTTTAGAAGATTCCAAAAACGGATCATAAACAAAAATCATTATAATTTAAGATGATAAATGATTGAATGCGTGGTATATCAAACAATATTTTGTAAAATATACAAATTTTTAATTTTTAAAGATGTAAGTCGAAACTATACATGTTATTTTAAATATAACTTATTAAATGATAAAAACTAAATAATACTTTGTTTCATAATACATTTCAATTTTAACGCCCAGTCAAGCTGTAACCGAATCATCTATTCGTCTCCCATCAAAGAAACTTTGAGTCAGAACAGATTGTAATAACGGAACAAAATTTTCCACCATTGTGTTCAATATCATTTCTTTTTATATTAATGAAAATTTGTGTATGGGTGATAGCTTTTTTGCATGTCAATAAAATCTATTTAGGCTGTAAGCCTAAACAATTTCCATTTTAATACCACGTGTAAATGTGCCTCTACTTTGCTAATAGGTGCTTCTAGAAAAATCAACATGTAAATATAAATTCATCTGTAAGGGAGACACAATAATTAGTTAGCCTACGGCCTAAATGCCTTAAGACATTTAGGCCCTGTATTCATATTAAAAATTTTAGATTAGAAACATATAATATTTAAGAATATTTTAAATAATGTACATGGTGTACACAATTATTCTACCTTTATATGTCTGGGGGAAAATAAACAACTTTAAAAATGATCATTGAAGCATTGTTGCCATGAAATTTGTGTATAAGAAATGGTAATGCAAATAGCTAATTACCCATATAGTGGGTAGTCTCTAAATTAAGGATTACAGTTACTGGTGTCCTACACATTGGTAGATAATTTAAGAATAATTCAGCTGCTATGATTCAGCGTCTCTTAAAATTGGGAGCTCGAGTCACGGAGACATTATAATTTAAAAGTGGAAGAAAATTGACTAAAATGTTGAAGTAACAGCTGCAATAATAAAAGATCAATCAATCTGTTTTTAGCCCTGAAAAGCGTACAAATATACACATAAATTGGGATATTTTTAGAGAAATTTTCACTACAATAATAAATACTACGCAGGTTTTTTTCCTCTTAAATACTTATGAACAGATTCAATGGGAAAATACAATTTTTGAAAAGACTTTTAAATTATGTTAATTCCATAAATTTTTATTGCATTACGGAAACATTTTTACTTAAACATTTAGTGTATATTTGTGGGAAAATACTGACATATTCTAAAGCAGCAAACATGCGCTTTTTTTATACTTTTATCGAAATGCGCATACATGCGCGTGCATCACATTTTGTATCGAATAAATAAATTATATCTATAATTTTCTTTAAAAGTAGATAAATATCATCAAAAGATATCTAAATCAAAGGAAAACACTGAATATGAATACGATTTCAATAATACTATAATAATAATAATAATAATAATAAAGATCATGAACTAAAATCAGTACTGTGTCAAACGCATGTGCAAATTTGTTGCATTTTCTTTTGTAAACTGATATTTTATGTTCGTGTATGCAAATCTCGATTTCATATGTTTTTTCCAGGGCTGCGGAGTCGGTGGCAAAAATGATCGACTCCGACTCCGACTCCGACTCCGATAAAGGAAATATTACTATTTTAAAAAAGTGGCAGCAATCAAGCAATCAGAATAATAATAATAATAATAAACTGGCAACACTGCAACCTACTGGCACATTCCTGTTTAACCTTGAAGCATATTATTACTACAGCGGCAAACATCCAACAGTATTGGTATATTAGTATAAAAAGTTTCACCTTTTTTAAATGCTGATTTTTTTTAAAATAAGGCAAAAATACTCTTATAAAATGCGTGTGGAACTTTGCCTCTGCACTAATCGGCTCTGGTCAAGATTGAAAATATTTTGAACATGTGAATCCCTCCTCCTCCCAGATACTCTATGTACAATCACACAAAAACACAATGTGCATTTAATTTTATATATGGTAAAATTTAATTACGTCAAAACTGTGCAAAAACTGTATGTAAAATATTTATATGCATGCAAATTGCAATTGAAAAGTTAAATTTGAAGCTATTTAGATAGAAAAAACAGTTGAAATCTAATAAATCTCCAAAATTTACTTTGAGCACAAAGTTTGACACACACAAAGATCTATCGATTGAATCCAAACAGCATTTATTATGTTGGTATGTCATTTTAAGACAATAACCAACAAATTTTATGCCAAATATGGGGCAATATCAAATATATATTATACCAAAATATGGGCGAAAAGACGTTTAATTTTGGTTTTATATCCATTCCTGCAGACCCAAAAAATAGCAGTCGAAAATGTTATAATTTATGCATCATTTGGGGTCTCAAGAACCCGAATAAAAGGGAAGAGAAAATTTACAATTTCGGCGTTACTCCTGGTCCCTCAGACCCGAAGAATCTGAGGGAAAATAAGAAAAAAAAACGGAAAAGGTTTCTATTACAATGATATTTTGGGTTCCGTAAACTCCAAAAATAGCAAATATTTCCAATTTTTGCATTATCTCGAGTTCCGCAAACTAAAAAAAAAAAAAAAAAAAAAAAAAACGAGATAAAGAACTATATACTAAATATAAAATACCAACTAGAGGTTTCAATTAAAAACAGTTTTCATATATGCTGTACAGTACATTGAGTCTGTTTAAACTGGGTTGCCTGGTATATCTAGTCCAAAATTAAAAATAATAATTCAGTTTATAAATTTAAAATTACATAGAATTGGTTTAATTTCACTTCAAACTGTCTAAAAAACAAGCTGGAGTTGGAGTCGGAGTCGGCCTGTTTTTTAGTGACTCCGACTCCGACTCTTTTGCCCCAAAATGGGCCCGACTCCGACTCCACGACTCCAACTCCAACTCCGAATCCGACTCCGCAGCCCTGGTTTTTTCTTTGATTATACATATACTTTTGCATATTGTATTTGAAGTCGTATTAAAAGACAGTTGTTTTTTTTGGCTCTCTCGATAATAGTCGAGTAATGGTGTAAATGGTAAAAGTACTATAGTGTGATTAATAAAAGATGTTGTTTTAAAAGCCGCATAGGCTATTAGTATAGTACTACCCGCATTGAAATCTGTTTTGCAACGATTGCAAATAAATTTAATATTAGATGTTTCAAGTTTTAAATCTGAATAATTCCTAAACTACTTGACCGAATGATTTCCCGTTTGATATCCAAAAAGAAAATTTTACCGGAGAATCCAAATATTATGTGAAAATTAGGTGTTTATATTGAAATTTAACGTTTGATACAATTTCAGTACGTAGACGCTTCCTAAAGAAAATATCACTAAACAGAATTGAAGAAAATAATAAACAAGCACACAGAAAAAAATAAAACCCAATTTGGGTCGAAAGATTCTTGGGTATGTGCCCAAATTGGGTCATGCCTGTTTTGGTTAACCCTGTGTATCCCTTTTGAGCACTGTTAAATACCCATTTTCAAAAAAAAAAAAAAATTTGTGACTTATTATTCATGACTTATTATTCATGAAACTTATTATTCATGTTAAATAACTTTAACATTTGCAATAGAAATCTAGTGTGAATAATATTGTTTCGAAACACTGGTGAGGTGAAATTTATTTATTTCTATTGCTGCGGCCCTGATTATATATACAACAATTAATAATATTTTTTTTTCAATGACTCTAATATCATATCGTTACTTAATTTATATCCCAATCGGCTCACATTAAGTCAAAATGATATGATTAATAATATTATAAAATTTCTTGACTTAAAAATTACTATCAATAATAATAATAATATATTACTATTTGACATTTACGATAAAAGATCGACTTTCCATTTAATGTAAATATTTTTACGAATTCATGCTTACATAAATCACTTTATAAAAATGTAATACTCAATTATCTACACAGAATAAAATAGTTATGTTCTGACATGAATTAAAACAAAAAATATTAAATTTATATGTAATCAAGCAAAACTAAATGTATATTCTAATTACATAGTAAATTCAATCATCAGTTCATTTCATTAACTCTTTTGTGTTTATATACAAAGAATATAAAGATTAGAGGAGGTTGGGATCGAAGATGTTGGCTAATATATATGTGTTTAATTATATATATTAATATTTTAAATAAAAACATAAAATACACACTGTGGTAATTGCTGTGTCATTTCTATAAATAAATAATTATTCAATATATTTTATTATTTTAAAGTTAATATTTCATGAGTGGTCAATTAAACTAAATTGAAAATTTTATAATTTAAATACTCTAATGAGTTATACTTATTATTTTAATTATTTGGAATACTTAGATGCTACACAGGAATTGGGTAATTTAATTACATTTAGATTAAATTGAATTTGATATTGAAATAGTGGTTGTAAGTTAATGTTGTAACTATTTATTAATTATGAACATTATTTTTACAGTTATTTAGGCAATTAATGGAAAATATGTCTTTGTTGTATTATCTTGTTCATTAATAGTAATATTGATTATATAATTATTATTTTTAGATGTGGTATAATTGAATTAATATATGTTCTTTATATATTTTCTTTTTTTATATTAATTTTAATAAGGTTTATTTAGGTATTTATTCATTTCAAATAAAGATCTGTTTGTGGCACTTTGTATATTTATTTATTTTTAAATAGAAGTTAAAGATGATAGCTTTGTGAACAACTATACATTTTAGCTAATAATAATATTTTTATTGCTCTAAGTGCTAAATGTATTTATATATTTATTAATGGATAATTATACAATTCTTTCAAATAATTTAATGATAGATAATTTTAAAATTCTTTCAGCAAATTGTTTGTCTCACCATTTAATTTGGTTTTAGTATCTAATAATTTTGTATAATATTTTAAGAATTTTCTTTCATATAATATGGTCTCAAATCAATTTACTACAACCATAGATATCAAATTTTATAGTTATTATTTTTAGATGTGGTAAATTAATATACTTCTTTATTTAAAATTAATTTTAAAATATTTTTATACACATTTATTTGTTTCAGATAAAATATATATAGTTTGATGCACTTTATATTTTATTTTAAATATACGGATGGAAGCACTATGCAAAACCAAATCATTTTAGCTATTAATATTTCATTGAGCTACAGAGGACGCTCATGTTTTGTTGTATTTTTTGCTAGATAATAATTATTCAATTCTTTCAAATAACTATTTTTTCTCAAAATTGAAAATGATTTATTATAGTTTTCTGTGTTTTCAATTCAAATATTTTTCTTCTTTTTTTAATGGATTTTTTTTCATCTACAATGTTACACTTTAAATTACTGTAACCGTGGTCATACAACTTTTCTGCGATCTCATGTGCTCAATTCAAATGCAGTTAAGATGCTGTTTTTGTATATATTCAAATGTATTATATATATATATATATATATATATATATATATTATATCTTTGAATTCAAAACACAGCAAACATGTTCTATCAACAAAATCTGCCCAAATCTCCAATTTAAAGATAGGTAAGTATAAAGTACATACAGAATACTATTAAATTAATAAATAATTAACAAATTCAAACATCAAATTCCCGAAGCTCCAATTCAGTGACATATACATATATATACATGTGTGTGTGTATGTTTAATCATATGCCATAAAAATTTTTGTTCTAGTAATTCTACGGAAATTTCTTTTAATCGTTTTTCTAAATCTAATTTCTGCTTCGGAGTCTTTTGAAGTAACCTGTTCTTGAAAATTATAGCCATAAAATGGAAGATATGCATTCTTTCATGCGTGAAATGCATGATATTATGATGTATCTGCAATAATAAATATCATTTTACTCTTCAACCAATAACTACTTTTTCTCATTATTAGATCTACTCCATTACTTTTGAAATACAATTTGTGTGTGCTTCAACTTCGCGATAAAAGTATGTTTGTAAAAATTTGTATCAATTCAAGGATGTCTCATAATCTGAAAATGGAGCTCATTGATGATTTCTGAGAAAAGCTTGAAAAATATTACTTTTATTTACTGTCATAAGGTATTCTTCAATCAAAATCCCGTATTACGATTTTCGTTCATTTCTCTGATTTATTCGTTTCTCGGATTTTTTCGAATATTGTAGCAAAAATAGAGACGATATACTTGAAACACCAAAATGAAAGAAATAGCGTTTAAAGGCAAGTAAGATGAAAAAAAAAAATTCTTGAAAGCATTAATGAAAATTTATGTCTGTTGCTGTCATTAATGTTGTAGTTTATCTACGTAAATTATTTATTACTCAGTGTCCATTTTCGATAGCTAAATCATTAAAACCTTCATGAAGCTTATGTTAAGGCAATATTGGTTTTTTAGATATGTTTCTTCTCGTTGTTTTCATTCGTCACACATTATTAAGATTTTGAGATATAGGTCACGAAGTTATTTATCAACTTAAATGCTTTGTAAGCTTGCAAAACTTTAAGAAATAATTACGTGACATAAAGATATAGAAACATTAAGATTTTAATGTAAAGCAGCAATTCAAAAATCATAGAACATTTAGCCGAAAGCTTAAAAAACATCCATTTTGCGATTATAAACTCTTTTGATATTATATATCTACAAAAACATTTTAATTATGTTGATCCGTGACACAAAGATCCGTGTTGAGCTTTTGTATCGATAGGCTACAAAAACATAATTATTTTCAACCTTTCGGTTTTCTTGGTTGAAATGTTAATTTGAAAAGTTTATTTTATTTTATTTTTTTTTTTTTTACTTTTTGCTATCAATAAAATATTTATTTGAACTTTTAAACCAAGCTTCTTTTGAAAAGTCTATTTGAACCTAGATTATTTTCTTTAAAAAAAGATGGTGGTGGTGGTGGTGGGGGGGGGGATGCTTCTAGAATTCACAAGGAATAGTTTGAAGAAATTTACTTTTACTTGAAGATATTAACGTAAACTTGATATTAGCAATGATTATAGAAAAATACTTTTGAAAAATCAGTTACATTAAAAAGATTAATTTAATGTCCTTCTTTTATTTTTCTTTAATAAGCCCTCGACTATTTCGATAAATGTAGAAAAATGTAATGTAATATTGAAGCATTTTGCTAATTAGTATTTTTAAAAATACCTGTTTTCTTAAATGATAAACTATCATGTCGTAGTCTTTTCAATTACACTATAAAAAAACAATTTCTTAGAAAATTCCTATTTTCTATTCTTGGTCATACTTTATCAAAGTTAACAACAACAGTTGCAAATCAAGCTCCCTAAAAGCTTTTGATATTTTTAAGAAACGTTCTTAGAAAATGTTTGGTAACAAACCCCAGGTACGTTGTTTATTTTATTTATGTATTTATTTTACAACATATTATTTTACAAAATATCGTTTTAAGAAAAGATAACTTTTAGAAAGTTACATAAACATACATATTTTCAAAATAGACATACTGAAACACATTTATTTTATCTAGAGTGAAGAGTTATTGAACCATAAATAAAATAAACCACCAAGTTGACATTTTGTAGCTTAAAAATTTGCATCTGACTTCATAGATCAAGTTTAACCAGGTAAGTCACTAAAATTGAGTATAGAAATTACTCTTTTGCCAGCAAATATACTTAAAAAGAATAGAAGCTTACATTTTTTTTTTTTTACTTTAGTATTTTCAGTATTTTAAAGTATAATTTGTTTTTTTAAACTTCAACTGGATTTTAAACGATGTGAGAGTAACTTCTGAAATAAACTATTTTTTAACAAGTATTATAAATATTTATTTGCTGAATATGCAATAAAACTTAAACTACATTTTTTATAATTAAACACTTTTTTCTTAACTGCTTGTCCAAAATTCTGCTTGTATTTCGTTGTTAGTTTCAGTCAGCTAAATTTTCTTTTACATAAAATAAGTTCAGAAATCAGTGGAATAATCATATATAAATTTGTATATTTAAACAACAAAATTCGTTTCTAAACTTATATTAAAAATTATATTCATATAATATCTATTAATATTAATTTCTTTTTAAATCTTAATCCTATAGTTGAAGTAAATTTCACATAACAAACGATAAAATTATGTCACATTAACGTGCTATCGTAATTTATCTGGTACTTTTATTATTAAAGTTATCTTCAGATATTAATTTTTTTTATATGCAGAAAGAATAGACGCAAATAATTATTAATAAAACTGAAACCAAAAACGGCACATTTTTCATAGCGCATGCACATTTATAAAGATTTGCATACAAAAGTAAAGGCAAGTTTCACATTCTTTCATAGAACTGAGAAGAAGCAATGTTTGAAAAATGTTTATTGTTATATTCTAATAAAAGTATTTTCTTGCATTAATGGTTTCAAATTATGTGATGTGGAAAACAGAAACTGAAAGTAGTCATTTCTAACACTTTGGTTATCGACATAAATCTGTATAAATTTTAAACTAGAAAATATATTTTTTAACCCAGTTTTGAATTAAAATACTAAAATTACATCAAAATGCATTAGTATGACATTACGAATGAATAATATTTTACTTTTCTATTAATATTTGAACAAAACTATTTTCTTAAAAGTATATTAGATTATTTAAAACATTTGGTGTTCCTGTGTCTGCGTAGCAATGCATAAACTTAAAAATAAGTAAAGAAAAAGTAAGAAGATAATATATACAAGGTGGCCATAATTAAACTGACAATACTCAGCTTATTCTGTAGTGCGATCTAATTGCGAGAAGGGATCCAAGTAAACAAGACGGAGGACGGAGGGGTTCCACGAAAAAAACAGCGCCACATACCTTAGCGGTAACATTTTGAACTACTTTTTCACGGTATTCTTCGTTTGCCATCTTGTTTAATCATGCTACAATATTTGGCTCCATTCTTGAAATTAGATCGCGCTACAGAACACGCTGAGGTTAATTGTCTGTCAATTTACGTCAATTTACTGTCACACTGTTAGCTTAATTCCGATCACCTTGTGTATCAATAAAAAGGCTATATGTTGTATAAAATTTAAGAAAAGTGTAGTTAAAATAATAATTATAAATAAAGTGCACAGTATGTATCTACAATTTTAAATTTATTGAACTCGTGACATTTTGGGATTGAACTATTAAATGTAAACTAAAATAGAGCATGAAGAAGAGCAAAGGGGTTTTGAAGTTATATCACATTGTATTTCTATTGACCACAGTTCAAAGCAGTTTTGTATCTGGATAATTCAAAATAAGGTAATAATATACATGTTATGTTTCTGCCAAATTTTCAGTACAATTACGGATTCGGTTAATTTTGATGACTCCCCCCCCCCCCCACACACGAGGTCTAATCAGTTATCTATAGCTTAAAGGAAATTCCGAATCAACGTAACAGCTCACGACGAAGCTGGTCACCAGCAACATCAGTGTCTCACCCTAACCACTAGAGAATATCTGCAAATAAAGAAAATAACTTATGCCAATTAGAAATTATTTTTAGTGCAATTCTATCAAAGTAGTGGAACTGTTCTTTTAACTACATTGATTTCTAACCTTCTCGGTTCAAGAAATGTGTGTTATACTATTTATTTATATATTTAGACACCTATTAATTATTTATTTGTTCTTTATTTCTATAGATTTTAGGCATACAAGCAGGTAGATAGAGAAATAAATGGTCTTAATAATAAGGGTAATAATAATAATAATAATAATAATAATAATAAATAAATAAATAAATTTTGTTTCTATTGGAAAAAGAAAAAAGTCGCAGATTTGAAATTTCCAAATCTAAATATTGCATTCAAATTACACCAGCACGTACCATTTCTATGAGAATGAGATCTATAATAATAAAAAATAATGTAACAACTGCAGGATTTTTATATTAATTTACAATGCTAGGTAAAATTTAAAATGTGAAAAAAGTATTTTCGCTATCTTAGATAACAAATAAAGCCTATCATGAAAAGCAACTTCGTTGACTTTTGTCTCGGGTATTTTTTTGTTTGGCGACTCCTGTAAGTGTCATAAGTTATCCGCGAACATATTTTCATTCTTTTTACAGCTATACTCCCAATTAATGTTTTATAGACATTTAAGTTAATTACATTCTATTATATATAGTTTTTAATTATTTATGCAGTTTCCAATAATGTTTTAGTAAGCTATACAATACTTTAATCTTAAAAGCAAGCCCTTCTCTCTAAAAATTGGTATGTGATACAGGAATTTTTTGCCATTTTTCATTTAATAATTGTGGAAACTACAAGAATTAACCATTCGTCTTACAGAGAGGTGCCGATCATCAGTGAATTTTATCATAAGCTCATAAGCTAATTGGGTGAATGTTCATAAAATAAAAAGAAATAAAATTGTCTATAATCTATGAAAAATTATAACTGATTCATCAATGAATTACGATATATGTCACTAAGCAAAACACTCAAAGAAATGGCGCAGTCATCACTGACTACGCCCTTTCTTAACTCCTTACAAACTGCTACTATGTGACTAGCAACAGAAAAAGTTTACTTTTACATCTGAAACTTTGAATAACAATATCTTGTCTTTTGCAGTGAAAGTTACCATGTCTATCTACAATTTTTTGCAATTTATGTCAAAAGGACTTAATTCAAGAAGGCGGGTATTGTGCATTTTAAGAGTTTGTGGGGCATATCTCCCACGTTTTCACTGAAGCACAGTGACATGAAGTAATGATTACATGTTTGAAATAATCAAAAGAAGATGCAATTTAAGGCAGTTGTTAAGAACATCGACCCTCTCTCTTGTGCAGCTCTAATTTAAGTACATATCGTACTTAACTTCAAGCGTAAAAAATGGTTTCTGAACTCCACGGACTCTGCACATCCGGTCACGTCAAGCCCTTTTCCGGGAGTTCATCTGATTGTTTCGATAACATAAAATCATATGTAAGGAGGAAAAGGAAAATTAAATAAAAAAGTAAAAACAGAACCGTACTTTTTGATACAGAAACTGTGCGACTAGTTAGTTGCAGTTCTTTTGTTCACATAATTATATGCTATTAGAAGATGACTTCGGACGTTTCCTGCAAAGATTGAATGCAAATTAAGCATCTGCTGTTCTACTAATTAAAATTCATATCGAATAGCGATAAAAAGTAAAGTTCATGCAAATTGATCTGTATATAATTATTGCAAGTAAAATAGGAATTATAATACAATCCTGTTAAAGAATCTCTGGGAAAGAAAAACGTAATAAAGACGAAACCAAGCTGCTTTTTAGGGTTTCTTAAACTACTCAGCTCACGACTTTCTGATATATTCGCAAAAACATTTTCATTTCTAAATGCATGACACTACCATTATTTTTATTCAGATAACAGGAAATTGAATAGCGTTTTCCATTTTAAAATATCGGCAAAGCTCTTTTAGAAAATGCTGCCAAAGTTGGCGCTTTAATTTAACTTTTGTGTCGCGATACTCCGGGAAGGATGGTCCTCAGATCGAAAGAATAATAAATCAAGATTTATCTCATATAAAAGAAAATTAGAAAGACTATTAGAATCTTAGACACTAAAATATATATGCTTTCAAATTTCGGGCATGTACATGGAAATATGAGTTTGTGCATGTATCAGAAAGTTTTGCGGGGAAATAAAAAAATAAACAACCTTAAGCAACTAAACCCTGTTAAATTTATTTTTTACCTTCTTTTACTCGCAAGAGAGACAGTTTCTTAAATGAACTAGATCACTTTTAAATTTTCTCTAACCGTATTTCTGATTCGAAATTCGTAATTATTTTGGAATAGATAGAATTGAAATTTTTCGAATAATATTCGCACTCTGTTTCTTATAGCCGCTGTTTATTGAATCAAACATTTGCTATTCTATTAATTAAAATTCTTACTGAATAGCAATAGAAAACAAATTTCATGCAAATTCGTCTACAGATAAAGATTGCAAGTGAAATAGTGGTTATGAACCAATTATAAGAAGGAGTTCTGTTAATGAAGAAAGTAATAAAGAGATGAAAACGAAATACCTCAAAATGGGGGTGAATCGGAACAAAACTTTATGAGGCGAGAAACAAAATCATTTAAAAAAGACATGCTAGTATTTTTGAAATCTTTATTTTCTGGTAGTTCTCTAGCATGATAATAAGTTAGGAAATTAAGTTTTATGTTGTTGACATCACTGCTTTCATACTTACAAGATTGTAAACAACATCAATATAAATACTTTCCAAAACTACTCTTAATATAGGTTTAGGATTACTAATTTTTGTTTCGTAACGGTTCTCCATATTAGTAATAGCATTTTTATTAAACAGCTTATGTTAGCAATGAGTTCTTGTTGTAATTTCATAGATATGTAATGTGTAGGGCGAATAAGAACACAGTACTTTTTGTATTTCTATTCGGATACAGCTGCTATAAAGGCTAAAGGACGTCCCAAAAATATGCCCAGATTCATCCAAGAATCATCAGATTACTTCATCAGATTACTTGGACTATACAAGACACAAAGTGTGTTTTTAATAATCTGACTTTGAAATTCCCAAAAGCTCTGAAACTTTTGATCGTCCTGGACACTTCCTAATTGTGAAAGTGAGTGGTAAGACCAAGGACGCAGTCAGGCTCTGTGTTAGCAAAGTTTTATACCATGAAGATGCTGGGTATGTAGAAGTTGATAATAAAAAAGTTTCACGAACTTGAAAGTTCGCGTGTAAGAAATGGAAGATGAGACACTCTTTGGTCTGAAAGACGTGAAAAACAATTACCTTTACAGAAAATGTCAAAACATCTTCATGTTTTAAAAACATGATAAACTTCGACAAAGACCTCAGAGATTTAATTTTTTTTTTAGATCGAGTAAGATTTTTTCAATTTCATGAAATGTTTTCTTTGCAACAAAAAAATATTTTTATGTAACTACATATTTTTTTTCAATAAAAACTGTGTTCATATTCGTCCTTCACAGTTTATACTTATTCCCTTTGATATTACACGTGTAAGCACAAATATATTTTATTCGGCATTCCCAATCATCCCAAAAAGTGGGGGTGATTGGGAACTCCATGTGATTTTTATATATAATTTATAATTAATTTTTAACCTTCTGTTGTTATGATATACTATAAAAAGGTAAGAACCAAATTTTAGGTAGGATTTTTTGTTAAAAAAAATATTAATACTAATTTTTTTCATCTAAAGTTAAAAACTGTTCCGATTCACTCCATTTTACTGTACTTATTAAGTAGTTAAGCCCTGTTAATACACACACACACACACACACACACACACACACACACACACACATATATATATATATATGTGTGTGTGTGTGTGTGTGTGTGTGTGTGTGTGTGTATATAACCATTAATGAAACATTACCGTAACACCAACAAAAACTATGAAATTATGAATTAGTATGTAATAATTAATTGACAAAGATAGTGATATATACAGTAGAATCTCGTTACAACGAATGTCACTTTAACGAGTTTTTCAGTTTAACGAATATTTTTTGGATTGTTATAAAACGTTCTATACTTTCACATTATAAAAATATTCATTTTAACAAATTTCATATTAATGAATTTTTCAAATTAACGAATTTTTCAAATTAACGAATTGATTGAAGGCTTAAAAAGAATACTCAGTCCAGTTTTACGAATGTTGAGTTGGCAAAAAAAAATATCTCTATTGAAAAACTAACATTTGCAATAAAACTTTCGTCGGAAACTCAATAAAGGAGAGGTAGACGACAGTGAAAATGAAGCTGATGATGATTGTATTATGTGATCAAAAGGGGCTCTATAGAACACTGAAACTCTTTAAAAATAATTATCCCAGTAGAATAATGTTCCGAAAACATTTTATACAATTTGTTTTGAAAAATACATTGTCAACTTCAGTGCAGAAAAAGAAATTCTGATTTTGTTTGTAAAGAAATAAAGTTACATTAACGGCAGATGTCCTCGAGGCCTTTTTTATCCGGCAGGTATGTAAAATAAATTACGATTCCTCTATAACAGTTACGATTAAAATATTGAAACTTAATTAACTTAATAATTATCTTATTTCTGACTAGTAAGTTCACAATAGTAGTATACTGTATACTTAACTTATTATTTACTAACATGTTTGCATGTTAACCGAAATTTAATATAATGTTATGAATTTTGTATATATCTGTAAATATTCCATTTGTTTAAATTTATTTTATTTTATTATTGTGAAAATTGCAGTATTATTAATGTATTTCCTATTGAGCATCATGTAACTCAATGCTAAAGGCCTCAGGTGCTTTGCAAGAAAAACAACCCTACAGCATCGGTTTTATAATGGAGTTCTATTGAAAAATCGCCAAGGAATGGGTTTTTCGCCAAGTTGGCGATGGTTTTGGCGACTTATTTTTGTCGCCAAATTTGGCGATATATCGCCAAATGTCGCCGAGTTGGCGACGGATTTGGCGACTTTTTGTGCAACCACACCCCCCTTATACCTATACATTGGGATCCTTTCTTGCTTGGGTTCTCTATCGAAAGTTAAAGCACTTTCTGGTAATTTCTAGCATCTGAAGGCTCTGGAATAATCTGGAAAGATCTCTGAAACCTATATAAGGACCCAGTGGCGTATCCAGGGGGTGGGCTGATGGGGCTGCAGCCCCCCCCCGAAATTGTCAAGAGTAAAATGAAAAAAGTGCTTTTTTTCTTTCTTTTTTAGATAAATTTTTATTTTTTTTTCTGTTACACAGCGGATTAGCCATTCTCGTTAGTCCATATTAGTCTGCATTGACATCACAGCATAAACATGGTAAGGGGGCTGATGGGGTTATAGCCCCCCCCCCCGCCCGAAATAGTAAAAAATCTCATGAAAAAAATTGGTTTTCTTCTTTTTTTTTCAGATA
Source organism: Maratus michaelseni (assembly GCA_963931845.1). Lineage (NCBI taxonomy): Eukaryota > Metazoa > Arthropoda > Arachnida > Araneae > Salticidae > Maratus > Maratus michaelseni. The sequence goes on along the minus strand of OZ007586.1, from coordinate 258,417,697 downwards.
AATTTGTAATTTTTTTTGGTTATACAACAGACTACCCACTCTCTTCTTTTTAACCCCATATTAGTTCACATTGATATCAGAGAATATCTAAAAGGAGGAAGGGGACTGATGAATTTACAGCCCCCCCCTTCCCGAAATAGTCGAATATCTCATGAAAAAAAGTGCTGTTTTTTTCATCTTTGAGATAAATTTGTATTTTCTTTTGTTATACAACAGACTATCCACTCTCTCCTTTTTAATCCCATATTAGTCCACATTGACATCAGAGCATACCTAAAAAGGAAAAGGGGGCTCAGCCCCCCCCCTCCCCAAATAGTTGAACATCTCATGAAAATAGTGCTGTTTTTTTCTTCTTTGAGATAAATTTGTATTATTTTTTTGTCATACAATAGACTACCCACTCTCTTCTTTTTAACCCCATATTAGTCCACAATGACATCAGAGCATACCATAAAAGAAGAAGGGGGCTGATGGGTTACAGCCCCCCCCTTCCAAAATAGTAGAAAATCTCATGAAAAAAGTGCTGTTTTCTTCTTTGAGATGAATTTGTAATTTTTTTTTGGGTTATACAACAGACTACCCACTCTCTTCTTTTCAGCCCCATATTAGTTGACATTGACATCAGAGCATACCTAAAAAGGAAAAGGAGACTGATGGGGTTACAGCCCCCCCCCCTCCCCAAATAGTTGAACATCTCATAAAAATAGTGCTATTTTTTTCTTCTTTGAGATAAATTTGCATTTTTTTTTTGTTATACAACAGACTACCCACTTTCTTCTCTTTACTCCCATATTAGTACAGAGTAACACCACAGCATATCCAAAGAGGGGGAAGGGGCTGATGGGGCACAGACCCCGCATCTCCAAAAATGGAATGAAAAAAGTGCCGATTTTTCTTTTTATGTTTGAGATAAAATTAGAACTATTTTTTCTGTCATGCAATGGACAACCCAATCTATTTTCTTTAGTCTCATATTAGTACACAAGGGAGGGGTATGGGATAACAGCTCCATTCCCCTTCCGAAGTGGTCGCAATGAAATAAAAAAAAACTGACTTTGTTTCTTTCTTTTTGAGATAAATTTGTTTTATTTTCTGGCGCGCAACGAATTTGTTTTCTCGTTAGCCCCATATGCCTCTCAGTCCTGCGATCAAAATTACTTGAGATCACAAAATCTATTTTCAAATGACTGAAAAACAGTTCCACACATGTTTTAGTGGATAATTGAATATGTATAATATGCTCAATTGGCAAGATCTAGAAATAGTTTAATTAATTTAAAGAATATTTAACTCTCTTCAACAATTGATTCCAAGACTAAGGTGGTATATTAGTGCGCAGTGGCATTAAACATTATCGCCAAATCAGCGAATGTACGAACTGAATTTTTTTTTGTGAATGGCAATGTCAAGCAAGATTATTGACTTTCGGTTTTGGAAGGGTCTTTTAAAGATGCCCAGTAGTAATACTAAAAAAATAATCTCCTGTTGATTTGTTTGTTCCTGGTCTTTTTACTAGCGAACTAGTTTTATTTACGTTAATTGCTTTTCCAGATTTAAGGCTGTTCTCCAATACAAACTGGCTACTTTATGACATATTTTTTAATTCATTTTTGCTAGGAAAGGCATGAAATTCACAGGTCTTTTTATTCAGAAACTTTGCAATCGAAACACGTTTACTCTTTTTTTTTTTTTTGAAAGGTAGAAAATCTTTCAGAAAGCACTGTCCAAGTTGGCGTTTTGATTCGGATTCTCGACGCGGCAGCCTGAGAAACGCGAAAGAGTCGTTAATACGTTACCAGAATCACTTATAACTCGATAAGTAATTTACCAAAGAAGGGAAAACTCATCTCGATTCCAAATCTCTTCCATAGTCAGGCCTACCAGTCTATAATTAGCCTTTGAGTTTAAAAATGTGTCAGAAAGTTTCCCGTTGATGAGCAGGGAGGAAGATGCCTTTTTTAATATTTCAGTGTACGAGTGATCCATCAAAAGATAAAAATTCTTAATTACTCTTCTATGAAAGTACAATATTACGAATAGTGCTCTTTTCTAATCGCTCTTATTTTGACACGACACACTTTAGTATCGGCATTTTTACCATTTGAAATATTTAACAAAAGAAGCATAGCATTAAATAAATTCACAGGTTAAAAATAAATTTTCTTACAATTTTACTTACCGTTTATTTTAAAAAGTCCAGTAATATTGTTAGCAATAATTCAATAACTTTAACTCTTTTTTAAAAAGGGGAAATCTGATGTTTAGTTTCCAATTAATTCTTAACTTCTCCCTTCCTTCACAAATTTGAGTTTTTTTTAACATATATTTCTTGAAGGTTAATAGCCATACGTTTGATCAAAATCCCAGGAGCATGTATACGAAGGGAAGTGGGAGATGAAGAAGGAATGCTTTCTACCCCTAAGATTTTGAATTAAATTTTTGTTGGTATTAAAAAAAAGAGATTTTGCAAAGAAAGTTTGTTTATCCTGAACAGACCCTGACATTAAAATTTTGGGCCATAGAAACAGAAAATATTTTTGGCCCTAATCGTAGATTATCACATTTTTACAAATACTGTGAATGAGAAGTGTATGAATGTAACTATGTAATGCACCCATTTGAATGAAAGACTGAGAATAAATGTGAACTGAAGTTGGATTATTATTATTATTATTGAAATTTCTTCGTAAAAATTAACTTGACAGACTCAAATATTATGTTAAATAAACATGAACTAATGTTGCACGAACTTTAAAAACATACGCAACCCAAAGAAAATGGTATTTTATAAATAAGATAGTCATAAAATTAAAACATTTTTAAACAAGTTTAGAACACATATGAAGAAGCTGAAATAAATTGGGCGCATTATGAGAAACTTAAATCTTCAAATGAGAAGAAAAATTATAATACTTATGATATCACTGACAATTTTAGTTTACATAAGTTGTGTAATGAATCTAGAAATTTTAATTTCTTAATCTATTAGGATTGTTTACAATAAAATTGATTTGAAACACCATAAATTTTTGGGCCCCTTAAATATGTGGGTTCTGGGAAAGTGCCCCACGTGCCTTGGCAGTAATAGGGAATTGATGCTAAAATAGAAAAAAAAATTATGAAAAAAAAATTGTTTGAAATTGTCCCAAGCAAAATTAATTTATTGTCAAGCAAGAATCGTAGCCAGAATTTAGGGGAGAAGGAGAGAACTTTATAGATTATAAGCTACAATGACTTTCTTTTAAATTGAAGTATATGAAACAATCCATTATCACTTTTCAACTGATTTCAGCTAGAGAGGGGGGGGGGTGCTGGAGTTCAGCCCCGTACCTCCTCTCCCCCTCCCCCCCCCCCCGTTTTTCTCTGCCTACGGCCTTATTATTATCAAACATGATTTCTGTTTATAACACAGTTCAACATATTTCGTAAAACTCAGAACATTATCGAAATTTAAGTCAGCCCCCCCCCGAAATTAAATCCTGGATACGCCACTGTAAGGACCTCCATCAGTTCAGTTAGTTAGTTGTCTGTCAACTGCGATTGAATTCATACGAGAGGCTTTGCATTGAGAACTGTGTTACTCAGATTGATTTTGTCGTTGATACGTCGTATTGAACACATTGTTTCTGAGTGAAATTTTGCTGTGCTGTTATTAGATTTGAAGATTACTGAATATCTTGTAATTTTCAGAAGATATTTGTGATCGTATTGCACTGTTTATAGTGAATAAAGCCTTTTTATTGTTCTTATATACTGGCATCAGTCCTTTCGAACCCCGAGCTCACAACATTTGGTGTCAGGAGTGGGGTTGAATGCCGATCACCAGAGCAATGGAGGCTGAACTGAAACAATTATTGGAGAAATTAGCTGCGAATCAGGCTGAGATGTCAACCAACCTTGGCGAGATGAAAGAAGAAATGAAGAAGGATATGTCAGCGATGGATGAGAAAATGACTGCGAACCAGGCTGAAATGAAGGAAATGTCGGAAGAAATGAAGAAGGAAATGTCAGCGATAGATGAGAAAATGACTGCCAACCTTGGCGACTTAAAAGATGAAATGAAGAAGGATATGTCAACCAACCTTGGAGAGTTGAAAGACTTAATAGAGGATAAAATAACATCTTTAAATGACAGAATTGACGGTGTGGAAAACAAATTTGAAGGAAGATTTCAGGAAATAGAAGAAAAAGTTCAAAAGACAGCCAATAACGTAGAAGAAAGGATAGAGAGTGTAGAAAAAGAGTTGGAAAATGTGAAGAAACAAAAGATAAATGCCGGAAACTATACCGAAGATGTCATGTATCAATCTATGCTTCCTCGTTCCTGTATTAAACTCTCGACCTATGACGGAAAATCCTCATGGCCAGTTTTTAAGACACAATTTGGGATCGTAGCGAACGCCAATGGATGGGATTCCCAGACAAAGGCTTGCCAGTTAGCTGCTTCTCTACGAGCTGATGCTGCCGACGTCCTACAGACATTGCCTGCAAATGAACCGCTGGATTTTGAAACGCTTGTCAGTGCCTTAGAATTACGCTTTGGCGAGAAATGCATGAAGGAATATAGCAGACTCCAGCTCAAATCTCGACAGCAGAAATCCACTGAATCCCTGCAAGAGCTTGCTACGGATGTCGAGAGACTTTCACATCTTGCTTATCCTGACTGTCCGACTGAAATTAGAGAAAGCTTGGCTCTGCAGCATTTTATTGATGGTGTGCGTGACTCTGAGATCCAGAAACAACTCCGGATTGCAGATCTCAGTGACTTAAAAGGGGCTTTAGTTTATGCCCTGAAATTCGAGGCAGCCCAGCAAGCTACAAGGAAAGATCGACACTTTGTGCGAGTAGCCAACATGCCTGAGACGTCGGATAGAGCTGTGGAGCATTTACAGCAGCAGGTGAAGGACATGATGAGGCAGATAAACTCCTTGATGGACAACAAAACTGGCAGAAAGATCAAGTGCTGGAAATGCGGTGGAGAAGGCCATATTCAAAGAAACTGCCTAAAACGACCCAGCACAGAAGGTAATAGCTCCCCACGAACGGCGGAGCAGGAAAACTAATTAATGGCCATCTCGCGGGGCGGAGGTTGCCAGATTTCGAGAAGCCCCATTATCAAGTGTGTCAAATTTCTGCAAGAAGTTGCGGCGAGAACGGAGTTTTTATAGTCGGGCGTGTGAATGATTTGCCCTGTAATATGATCATCGATACAGGAGCCAATGTGACCATCATTCGGAAAGATCTAGATCACCGGCTAAAGGAAAAACTCCTCTGGACCCCGCCCCGTGTTATCCTCCAAACCGTGACCGGGGATAAGATTGACATACATGGAAGAATGAAATTGAAAATAAAGTTTGGGAACGCCGCTTACCATCATACAGTCTATGTGGCCGATATTTCAGACCCTTTCATACTCGGACTGGACTTTTTAAAAGAGCATGGATTTACACTGGACTTTAAGAAGAATGAGTTACGCTCTGCTCAAGAAGATGTCACTATTTTCAAACTTGGAAATGAGTCCGAGTCTATTCAACGGATCACAGCCAAGGCAGATGTTATCATCCCTCCTCGGACCGAAATGATGATACCTGGATTAACTGAGAACGAAAGTAGTTTTCAATGTGGCTTGGTTGGATATCCTGAGAAGAGCCCAAAAGGAATGCTAATAGCATCAGCGCTGGTAGATCTGTCGAGAGATGTGATACCCGTGAGGATGGCGAATGTAAGTGAAAAGTCTAGAATTATCCAGAAGGGTGAAGTGCTTGCTACCTGTGCTCCAGTCACCTGTGTTTGCAAAGACCCGAGCTTGACGTTGTCGGAGCCGCCTACAAGTTTAACACCTGAAATTGGACGAAATGAGAATTTATCTCCTGAGCAGAGACATGCCGCAGAAAGACTGTTCCAGGAATTTAAGGATGTGTTTTCACAAAACGAGAGTGATATAGGGCGCACTTCACTGACACGTCATAGAATTGATACTGCCAACCATCCACCGATTAAACAGCATCCAAGACGCTTGCCGTTCGCAAAACAAGAAGAGGTTTCTAAGCTCTTACGAGAGATGCAGGATAGTGACATCATCGAACCGTCATCAAGTCCGTGGGCCTCTCCTATCGTGTTGGTCCGAAAGAAAGATGGCTCCACAAGATTTTGTGTGGATTATCGTAAACTTAACGATATCACGAAGAAGGACAGCTATCCTCTACCAAGAATAGACGACACGCTAGATACTCTTTCAGGACATAAATGGTTTTCCACGCTGGATTTGAAGAGTGGATATTGGCAAGTAGAGATCCATCCTGATGACAAAGAGAAGACCGCATTTACTACTGGACAAGGACTTTGGCAATTTAAAGTTATGCCGTTCGGGCTCTGCAATGCTCCAGCAACGTTCGAGCGCCTCATGGAGACAGTGTTAAAAGGTCTGACTTTTGAAGCTTGTCTCATCTACCTAGATGACGTCATCATTGGTGGCCGCACGTTTGAAGAACATCTAGAGAATATTCGAAAAGTGTTAACGAAACTAAGGGCGGCGAATTTAAAGCTGAACCCTTTGAAATGCAAGTTCTTCCAACGAGAAGTAAACTATTTAGGACACATCATCTCAGCTGAAGGTGTTCGAACAGATCCTGAAAAAGTGTCTGCAGTAAAGCACTGGAAACGTCCGGAAAATGTCCATCAGTTGCGAAGCTTTCTGGGACTATGCACTTATTACAGAAAGTTTGTACAGGGGTTCTCCAACATCGCAAGACCCTTGCATAGGCTCACTGAAAGCAAACAGAAGTTTCTATGAACACAAGAATGCGACAATTCATTCCAGCAGCTGAAAGAGGCTCTCACATCCTCTCCAGTCCTTACCTATCCAGACCCCGACAAACAATTCATTGTGGACACGGATACCAGTCAGGAAAGTGTCGGCGCTGTACTTTCCCAAGAAATAGATGGCCAAGAACGAGTCGTAGCATACTGGAGCAAATGTTTATCGAAACCAGAGCGGAATTATTGCGTCACTCGTAAGGAGTTATTAGCTATAGTGAAAGCCATAGAACACTTCCATCACTATCTCTATGGCAGGAAATTTCTCCTTCGTACTGATCACGCATCCCTAACATGGCTGATGAATTTTAAGAACCCAGAGGGCCAAGTAGCCAGATGGATACAACGACTCCAGGAATACGACTTTGACATCAGGCATCGTAAAGGCTCATCGCATGGAAATGCTGATGCCTTATCAAGAAGACCGTGTCCCGAGAGCTGTCGCTATTGTTCCAGAGCGGAGAGCAACTATAATCCCGAATATGTCATACGCCAGACGAAGACTTCACTATTGACGCCACCAGATCCCTGGAGTGATGAGAAGATTCGAGAAGATCAAATGGCGGACCCTGAGATCAAACCAATCTTGGAGTTATTAGAATCTTCTAGCACGAAGCCCAGTTGGAAAGACATCTCGACTTACAGTCCTACGACGAAGCAATATTGGGCTCTTTGGAACTCTCTCCACGTCAGGAATGGTGTCCTGTTCCGAAAATTCGAATCGGAAGATGGGAAGACATCTCGGTGGCAGTTGGTACTTCCTCGATCTCGAATCCCAGAGGTCCTCGAAGAATTACATGGCAGTCCCACTGGTGGCCATTTTGGAGTCATGAAAACATTACACAGAGTCCGAGAGCGCTTCTTCTGGGGAAAAGCGAGAGCTGACGTCGAACAATGGTGCAAATCTTGCGATGCATGTGCAGCTCGAAAAGGACCAAAGAAACGTAGCCGAGGAAGACTACATCTCTACAATGTAGGAGCACCTTTCGAACGCATCGCCCTTGACATCCTAGGCCCTCTGCCAAGAAGTGCTGATGGCAACAAATACCTCCTTGTTGTCATGGATTACTTCACGAAATGGCCTGAAGTTTATGCCATCCCTGATCAAGAAGCTTCTACGGTTGCGGATGCCTTGGTACACCAGTGGATATCAAGGTATGGAGTCCCCCTTCAAATGCATTCTGACCAGGGGAGAAATTTCATCTCTGCTGTGATTGAGGGTCTCTGTCAACTTCTCGGAATGGACAAAACTAGGACGACGCCTTTACATCCACAATCGGATGGCATGGTTGAGAGATTTAATCGTACCATCCTCAACAATCTCTCACTGCTAGTCTCAAGAAACCAACAAGACTGGGACCAAAAACTTCCCTTGTTTCTTCTCGCCTATCGCAGCGCCGTCCATGAAACAACCGGCTATTCCCCGTCTCAGATGCTTTTCGGTCGTGATCTTCGTCTACCTTGTGATCTGATTTTTGGTCGTCCTCCAGATGCGCCTTCATCGCCAGAGGGATACGTGCAGAATCTCCAGGCACGATTTGAAGACGTCCACAACTTGGCTCGAGAGCGGATCAATATACAGACGGAGAAGATGAAGACCAGGTACGACACGAAAGCCACGGGACATCAATTCAAAGAAGGTGACAAGGTTTGGTTTTATAATCCGACTCGACGTAAAGGACTTTCTCCCAAACTGCAATCGCACTGGGACGGTCCTTATACAGTCCTAAACAGACTGAACGATGTCGTAATTCGGATCCGAAAGTCACCAAATTCGAAGCCTAGAGTCGTTCATTACGACAGGCTAGCTCCATACTATGGCCATAGTACATAGTTCCCATAGTACATAGTTCCCATAGTACATAGTTCCCATAGTACTTAGTTCACTGATTGTAAATAGTGTAATGTAAATAATGTAAATTAGTATGACCATGGTCTTGTATATAAGTTAATGTAAAAATTTCTTTTGCTTAGCATTATCATTATTAATGTTATTATTATTTAAATACTTGTATGTAATGATGTCTATACTTTAATTTAATTTAATTTTTTTTTTTTTTTAAATAAGTGTATATTTTGTATAATTCAGCATTATGAATGTGTTTAATGGTTATTTTGCATGTTTGCTTTAATGTGTTTTGAATAGTATAGCATTTGTTGGTAACGGGTTTGCTTTCCGATCAAAGGTTGAACTGCCCGGGACGTGCAGTCCTTGAGAGGGGGGCAATGTTATGAATTTTGTATATATCTGTAAATATTCCATTTGTTTAAATTTATTTTATTTTATTATTGTGAAAATTGCAGTATTATTAATGTATTTCCTATTGAGCATCATGTAACTCAATGCTAAAGGCCTCAGGTGCTTTGCAAGAAAAACAACCCTACAGCATCGGTTTTATAATGGAGTTCTATTGAAAAATCGCCAAGGAATGGGTTTTTCGCCAAGTTGGCGATGGTTTTGGCGACTTATTTTTGTCGCCAAATTTGGCGATATATCGCCAAATGTCGCCGAGTTGGCGACGGATTTGGCGACTTTTTGTGCAACCACACCCCCCTTATACCTATACATTGGGATCCTTTCTTGCTTGGGTTCTCTATCGAAAGTTAAAGCACTTTCTGGTAATTTCTAGCATCTGAAGGCTCTGGAATAATCTGGAAAGATCTCTGAAACCTATATAAGGACCTCCATCAGTTCAGTTAGTTAGTTGTCTGTCAACTGCGATTGAATTCATACGAGAGGCTTTGCATTGAGAACTGTGTTACTCAGATTGATTTTGTCGTTGATACGTCGTATTGAACACATTGTTTCTGAGTGAAATTTTGCTGTGCTGTTATTAGATTTGAAGATTACTGAATATCTTGTAATTTTCAGAAGATATTTGTGATCGTATTGCACTGTTTATAGTGAATAAAGCCTTTTTATTGTTCTTATATACTGGCATCAGTCCTTTCGAACCCCGAGCTCACAACAATAAGTGTAGTAATAATATATTTTTTAATTCAATGTGCATACAAATTTCCCTTTAAAAAAACGCTATATTAGAATTTCAGTACAATGAATTTAATTGTTTGTATCCAGAAATTCTTTATAACGCGATTTTACTGTATATATATATATACATATTTATTTATTTATTTATTTATTTATATATATAAACAGGACAATATATATTATATTTGCATATATTTGCTTAATGCAAATAGTCATAGCATTTCGATGAATATTTGCATTACGTCCATTACTTCCGCTGTTAATCGAGTCAAATTATCTATTCTGTATTAATTAAAATTCACACTGAATATATGTAAATTCATCTAAAGATGACGATTGAAAGTAAAATAGGGCTCATAAACTAATCATGCCAAATAAGCTATCGGAATGAAGAGAGTAATAAAGATAAATGAAAGCAAAATACATATATACAGCTAGTCCCTGTTAAATTAAAATTTATTTTAGATTTTCATTATTGACAAGAGAAGAATTATTGAAATGAAATGAGTTACTTTTTTTAATTTTCTAACCGCATTTCTGATTCAAAATTTCAATTATTTTGAAAACTAAAAAATTGGATTTTTTTTTCAGAATACATTATCCATTCTAACATCTGCTACTACATTAATTAAAATTCATTATCTGCCCCCTCATTGTATTTACTTTATAATGATCTAACACAAAATCAAGTTTTAATAATCACACTCAATATTTACATGGATAAAATTAAGTTTTGTATAGACTTGAAATTAATTAATCTTGAATCAAAATATTACAAAATCTGGAATTTAAATCTGCAGATTCACTATACCTCCTAGTTACTTAAGATTTTTTTAGTATGTTTTGAAATGCGAATATACATCGCAGACAGCAAATCTATGCATTTTGTATTAATTATTTGCATAAATTTCCACCTCAGTCCCTCCATTTTTCTTTTACCTCCAACTTTACAAAAAAATGTTCGGAAAAAGCAAGTATTTCAAATAATTTTTGCAGTAAGATTAAGAGATAATTTGATATTTGAAAATTAATATTAAGCTTGGTTACGTGATATGAAAAGAACAGTTGTCTAATTCTTTTCCTCCCCTATCGCTCTCTCTTCACCTGCCTCAAGAACATGTGCAGGTGTTATTTTAACGGATGATGTTTTATATTTGGTCATATGATTAATTGCCTTTTCTATTAAAAATTAATCAGTTTTAGTTGGACTTAAACTATTTTATATTTAGAAATTCGTGTTCTAAAAATTAAATTTGCTCAAAATGCCTAAAGAAAGCTTCTGCGACAGATTTTTAATTTATAATCGTTTATTTTGGGAGGAGGGGAAAAATAGTAACAAAACCGAAAACTGACAGGTAGAACATGATATGAATATTAAGTCTTCTTATTGCTAAGTAAAAGAACATTAGCTTTAAGTAAAGTTCTTGTAGAAGCCTAAAATTTATCTTTGCAATAGTCTATAGTTAAAAAGTTAAAATTCTGTTTTCTCGCTAACTTCAAATTATTTTCTATTACTATATGCAGCTCTTGAATAACTAAAACGAATTAATTTCACCTACTGTGAAAACGTCCCACTAAATTATTCAAACTGTAATATATTTTTATAACATTGCAATATTTCTCCAAAAATCATACCACTTTTTTGTGACTCCAAACTTGCATCTGAGAAAATTAAATATCAATCAGTATTTTTATAAGACTCTTATTTTTCACAACTTGTAATTTTTGTATTGGAGAAATTGATAGAAAAGTGCAAAACTTACGCGAGTTAATTATTAAAATTACGGTTATAACGACGTAGACAGCACCGTTGTATCGATCAAAGCCTTCTATATGAGTCTTTCCGTGGACTGAGAAAATCTTTATGACGCTGAGGATATTAAGGGCAAATTCGCAAAACACAAGTTTCGAGAAACAGCAGTTTAACACTTAACTGCTGTTAGCGGTCTCACAGGCTGCTGCTTTTTTCCATTTTCAAAGTTTAAGTTGTAATTTTCAGTTTAAATATAGGTACTAGTGAATTTTTTTTCGTTTGGCATTATTGCTAGAGACTTCTGAATAGGTGACTTTTAATTATAATTGCACTGTATATAAAGTTTAGTACAGAAACAGTATTCTATGAGTTAATCGAGCCTTTTATTCAACTTTCGATCAAGCTGTCTCAGAGACCGCTCACAGTAGCTATGCGACAATTTCTGTCACAGCAGTTAAAAGTTAACATATACATTTATCATTATCGTCAGTTTGTATTCTAAAGGAAATTTCAGAGTGTTAGAGGCAAACTCGATTCTTCTAAGAGATTGCATCAGTTACTATATGTCTTTCATATTATATTTAAAAATTAAAATAAAAAATCTACCTTTGTCGAGTTTTCCCCAAACTTCCGCAACGTCTCATATATTACGAATATGTAAGGAGAAATTTGTTGACATATATATTTATTACCATCACATAAAAATGTTTTCAATCAGTGCTATTTTGGACAAAGAAAATAACCGCTGGCTTATAGAATTTTTTTTTCGATTATGTAATAAACAGAATCTGAACATTTATAAGCTTCTGAATAATATTTTTAACCAATTAAGAAAAAATGATAATCTTAGCTTCACCTGTATCTATATTGTGTATATATGCATGATTAATTTTGGTTATGATAACTTTATTTTACCTATTATATGAAGAAAAATAACGGCTTCTGAATTACACAAGTAAGGATGTCCATAAGGATTGGGCAACAAGTTCGAAACAACCAGGCATTATACTTATAATGGCCCTCAATGAGATTTAAAGTTTTTTTTTAAACATTTGAAACAGAAAATTAAAGTCCCCAAAAAAACTTTGTATTCGAGCGTGCATCAGACCCTGCACTTATAGAGATTTCCAATAAGACTTAAAGATTTTTTTAAATATTTTTTTACAATTTAAAAGAATGTAGGGACCAAAAAAAGTATATTTGTACCCGGGCCCTTTTAAGGAGAAAGGCTCTAAAATAAAATTTCGTAAGGCTATCTCAATAAATTTTAGAACCAATCAACAGCAAAATATTATTCATAATAATAGAAATAACATTAGGTTAAAAGTTTTTGTTGCAAAATCACGATAAATTTTCATAAGTTTGTTCAACTAAGGCATTCTTATAAACTCGATACATCATTTTTCTCTCAATGTTGAATCAATTGAAAATTTTTGACTGGGCGCAATACAAGAAATTATTTTTTGGGGTACAAACATATCTTAAGATTTTCTTTAAATAAAGTTCTCTTAGTTAATACGCAGGTGCAAAAGAAGTGAACATGTTCAGAGCGTCATTTCTGAATGATGATGTGTCCACCACTACTTTGTCTGAACACCTGCAACCTGCAACCATTAAATGTAATAAAGTTTTATTTAATAGGCACAGTTCAGAACCGCCATACTCAACCTGCGGTTTGAGGGCCACATGTTGCCCACTGATATTTTATGTGTGGCCCGAGACATACAATCTTTAAATATCAATGGGTATCAATAAGAACAATTTTTACAACTTTTCAATACTCAAAATTCTACCAACAAAATCTAATAAAATATTCTGTTAGATTTTTTTAATTATGTCAACTGTCAACTATATGTTAAAAAATTTAAAATAATTGATATTTCTTCTGAATGTAATCATTCTATATTATTTATTATTATTAATTAATTAGTCTCCATTAGTTAAAAATTATTTAAGATTTTCAGTCATTTTGTCTTCCCATAAAAATGTATAAAACAAAATATGCCCTGTTTGTATATAATTATTTTAAAATTTTATTTGCTTACTCAAAAATTCTTTTTACATAATGTCCTATTTGCATTACAGTGTTGTGTGTATACATACATACATATATATACTATATATATATATATATACGTATATATATTTATCTTCAACACTAAGATTAGACTGTAGAATAATACTGATTAGACTGTAGAGAAATTTAAAAGTAGACATTAATTATCTTGAGATATATATTTGCCGATTATTAACCTTTTAGATTCTTTTCATGTAAAATTTTATCATTCTTATAGGGAAAAAATTTCACTAGTTATACAAACTATGTTTAAAATGTCTCGAGCGCAGAGAATAAATCAGAAGTAATATGTAAATATTGTAAATAATGGTCCCTGTATAAATGACTTGAAAAGCACTCAAAATATTGTTATGTGTGGAATCTGGATATTTTAAAAATGTTTTTGCAAAATCAATTCACAGATACATCTGGGCATACTTCTCTATTACACCTATACTTTACTAACTGGGCGTAGAAATGATTTTTATGAATAAATCTCGAAGCATTTGATTAGAAGTTTTCGATACATACGTTAAAAATAAGAATGAATTAACTCTTTCTCTGAGATGAATGTAAATATATCTTTATTCTAATTTAAAAAATGCCACTATCAGAAATTAAAATTGGATACATATATCGGGGCCATATTTTTTATTTATATTTTTCTCACAAGCACACGTTTATTTTAATACGATGAAATACATGAACAATGTTTATCACAGTTACTTCAAGCTATGGATTTCTTGTATAGCAAAATCTCTTTTTAGCACTTTGCTGTCACTCTGGTATTTCAAATTTGCAAAATAAAACGACATTTTCTAATTTTATTTTCAATATAATCAACTTGGAAACTTTTCTCATTGTCAAAATCAACCCATTCTCTCACTCAGACAACTCCTCTCAAAAAGTTTACAAATTTCTAAAACGTCACAAAATCGATTTATTTAACGCGTAAAATTTTTATGCATATGGAAAATGTTTTGCAATTACTTATAAACCTGAAAAGGAAGCCTGAAGAAAACAACAGAAAAATACTAAAACAATTCCCATCATTTAAAGCCTGAAGCTTCATGTATATTCACGCAACGTTGAGCTCAAAATCGACGAAGCAATATTCACGAATGTTTAGAATGCTGCTCGAATACACAGTCTATATCCCCTCACACTTTGTCTGAGGTTACTAATCCACAAACGGTTTTTTTTTTTCATGTGAATGGGTTTTGATGTAATTTTGAGATGTTTTCAACAGCCACCAATCATTTATTCTTTTTATTTTTTTATAGGCCAGAGTTTGTGAGTTTTTCATAAACAGCTTGTGTTGTATATTAACTATATTTTGTGATTTTTTTCTAATTTGTTCCATAGAAAATGTAACCTTTTTTGCATTATTTATGAAGATAAACTGAAAATAGACAATAAAGAAAGAATCAGTACTTTATTTTTTTAAATAAAGAATCATACTTATCAACCATTTGACAAGAATGAAAGCAGCCACTTTTGCAGTGATTTAATGTAAATTTTAAAGTTTATTGTAAATGTATAAGTACTTATTTTACATAATAAAAAAAAATGCAAAGAGTTTTCAAATTTTCTTTTGAAAGAAGTAAACATTTTTTATTTCAGTATTGCATACTGTATGATGTTTAATATTATTTTCATCTAAATCCTGCTGGACGGATTGTACAAATTGTCAAAACAGTGGTTAACAAAAGTGATCGTACACTTAAAAAAAAATCGAATCACCCTTGAATAATTAAATAAATTTATCATGATGTTTGCAGTTATAATAAAACATTGAAAAATTTAGTTCGATATTTAATTAATGTTTAGAAATAAAATACAATTTGATCCATAAAACTAGATTATCTAAAATTCGCTTCTAAAAGTAAAAAAAATGTCTCTAAATTTGAAAACTCTTTGCATATGTAGTAAAAAGACGGTAATAATCCCAAGCGCACTGGTGTAATATCAAAAAGAACTTTATATACAACTATGACTATCCAATTGAATCTACTAATCTTCATCTAAATATTTATGGTAATTTTTTAGCGATGAAGGAAAAATATCAAATAACACTGACTGTAAAAAAAATTCTGTTGATTGTCAGCACAACTTTTTCTCCGATGAAATGACTTCGTGAATGTGGCAGAAATTAGCTAATATGGATTTAAGAATGTCCTTGACAGATAATAGTGCTAAAAATCTAATTAATTTATAGTTTTCGCTAAGTATTTGAGATTTTTTATATTTTTACACTCTAAAAAGAATTTCCGTATTTGCCTGTACAATCTGTCCGCATTTTTACGGATTTATTTTCTTTTGCAGCGTAGTAATGAAAACAAATCCTACAGCGTTAGAGAAAATAAAAATTTAGTATTATATGTCAAGGATATTCTCAAATCCATACTTTATGACACATTCGCGAAATTACTTTCATTAAAAAAAAGAAAAAAAAAAGGATTATTTTTTACAGTGTTTAAATAAAGTCGAATTCATAAAAAAAAAGACAAATAAAAGATCGAATCTAACAAAACGATTAACTAAATCAATTCTGAAAATAGAACATGTTGCATAATAGGCTTTTTACAATAAGAGGCTTTTCCAGGTATTAAAATGTGAACTTTACTTTTAAAGAATTATTTTTATTGAAATTTAAGTTGCGAAATTTTGTGAAAATACCTTTCTCCTAAACGTTTGCATGTCTTAAGAAAACTATGTTATGAGGAATTACATGTATACATTTATTTATTTGTTAATGTATGTGATTTTCTTGTACACGTTCGCCAATATTTTCTTTAATTAGCAATAAAATTACTTATTTTTAAAATTCTCACATACATCACTGTATTTACTTTTTAAACGATTCGAAAATAAATTAGAAGCTTGGCAACTTTTAGCATGGATTTCTCCTGCATACAAGTCTGCATACAAATTAGATACAGTTACCAACTTGTTAGCTCGTATTCATTTATTTTGAAATAAGCATTTTTTATGCATTTTATGGCTTAATAAATTATAGTTGCACGCGGAATTTAAGTACACCTTTAACCAAAATTCACATGGAAAGCACAAAATATAATTGTTATATATTTATTTTTGCAGGTTATCCTTGTTTCAAAAAAGTTATATAATACGGGTACTTTTAAAGTAGCGTTTTAGATTATACAGACAGGCTTTCCTGAATCACGTCATTTAACAAGCATTAGTAATTGAATTTACAGGGTGTTTGATAAAAAAAAATCACTAACTGTAAAATTTAATAATATAACCATAATAAACATAAAGATGAAATAAGTAAAATGTTTATACTATATAGTTATAGTATGTAATTGTGTATACAGAAATTTTAAAAAACAGTTCAAATTTTCGTCAATAGATGGTGCTGCGGTATCTCAAAGCGTCAAAATGCTCAAACATGTAAAACTACGTCAAAAATAGCTGTTTTCTTTGTATTTTTTTAACAATTGAAACGCAAAACAAAAATTAGAATTTTGAAATTGGGAGATTAGTTTGAGAAATTTTACTCTTGGAGACAGAGCAGCGCCATCTATCGACAAAAAAATAAACTATTTTTTAATTACGCTACAGAAAATTTATAAGCTACCTGATAAGCATGTTACTTATTTCATATTTATACTTATTATAAATATAGTTAATGAATTATTGAATTTTAATGTTAGAGAGTCCTTTCTAGAACACCTTGTGAGTAGAACTACTTCAGATATTTAATGTTCAACGTAGAACGTTTTAAAGAACACCGGGTTTATGAAACTCATACTTACAATTGTTATATAACTGATAATATTTTTTAACGCGTGTGAATCGAATAATTGATTCACATTAATCCCAATAACTTTATGAGCAACAGTGCAACTGATTTAACCCTTTGACGAGTGTGCTTCGTTCTATATGTGACTAATGACGTATATTACTCGTCAAATAATTAAAATGAAAGTCTACCAGATTTTTATATTGTGATCGGAACTGTTTTTCACAGACAGGTTATATACAGGAAATATTAATATTTATTTTCAAATAAAAATGAAATTACAGAAAATGGAGATTTTAAAATTTTATGTCAAATTTCATAGTTGGAACTACGAAAGTAAACTTATTTACTAGTTTTACAATTATTAGAACACGGGGGCGAGAATTACACGCGTAAATAGGGTAGTGTTCAATGAAGTGAATTATTTATTACTATTGAAAAAGATGACGAAAGCACAAATTATTTTCTATGAAAATGAAACACTTCCAATACTTGTCACATGGATTACTAATGACTAGGTACTGATTCTCTTCAAAAATGTAACTTTCGGACGCCAGGCTGTAGGTTAGTAGGTTGGTTTGGGAATCTACGGTAATATTTTGCATAATGAGGGCTAAACAGACCGCGCCAAGCTGCTCTCCCTTTCAGTACTTGAAAAAATGTCTCGGTCAAAAAATATTTATATGTTATATACTGAGAATATTCATGAGAAATTCATAAAAATATCAATTGGAATTTTATATTTCAAGCTCATTTTAAGAAAGGCACAAACTACTCCGACATTTATTGAGTGCAACGATAATGTAAGCAAAGAGAAAACGCGCTTATTAAGTATGGTGTGTTTTTCTGATTCTTTAGTGCGATGGCGACACCAGAACCATATGCATGAAAGTTTTTTTAGTTGAAATGTAATGACAAAAAATTATTTTAAAGAAAGAACGATCGTGAAAAATTCATAAATTAAGTTCAACTTCCAACTTAATTAATTTGTACTAAAATTGCGAGTCTGTATAAGTGTGCACGTAAAAATGTGAAGAATAACGAAGTAACGACTGGAAAAGATTGTCATATAAATATTGTTTCACGTATTACATAGGATGCAATAATGTAAATATTTTGTACGTTTTTCATTTAAAAGTTGGTATTTCAAATTTTTTGAAAAAAAGTCATAAATATATTTTGGGGCAATTTTCTAAACGCTTACACTGAATAGCAAATAAATTAGCATCTAGATATATAAATCAATGCATAAGTAAAATTTTAAAAAAGTTAAAATTTCTTAATTTGTTTTTTATTCGGTACAATGGCTTTTTGACTAACGCATTAACATTACATATCTCAATGTGTCAACTTCATATAATATTACTGATTATAAAAAGAAATTATAGGAATATGAGGTTTGCACCCATTTAAAATTTGTTGTTTGAATATCCCTACATTCATATAGGTATGTGAACTTGACTGTTATTATTATTAAAAGTAAAATCAAGTTGCTTATAGTTATACAGTAGGTACTTATAATTTCATCATACATGACTCCATATAAATATTAAGGGTGATAGAGTAATGCAATTTGTAGTGTTATGCAGAAGGTAGCTTGTTTTATAATAGTTACATACAATTAGTATTATGATAGCACGTTCATATGCATACTTATTAATATTTTATTTATACATATGATGAAATTTCCACATGATTATATGACTAAAGGCTATTGTGTAATTGTTATAGTGTATAATTTAATAAATATTGCAGAACTATACTTCAATGTAGCAAATTTTCATCCCTGTGATTTAATTTCTGTCATTTAACAACGTGTAGCGACCAGTGTTGTAGTCGTGTAAAAAACAAAACAAATCAAAAACAGAGGGCACCCGCTATAGGTAGGGGGCATACGCTACAGCTTTACTTTAGAACAGTGTCGAATTCAGGGGGTGTCTCTGGGAGGACATTCTCCCTTGGAATATTTGGGATTTTATGCTTATTAATGGTCTAGAAGAGCAATTTCCTTCCCGAAACGGCAAAGCCGCCCCCCCCCCTCCCGGAGCTCCATAAATAACTTCCGGGGGGCCTATAGCCTGAATTCAACACTGCTTGAGAAACAGGGGAAATCGGAACTTCTTAAAAAATCCAGAAGGTATACAGCGTATACCACCGTATATCCACCGCTATAGCTCTGGTAGAGACAAGCTAAGATGATGGAATATTTTAATTATCCTTATAAATGTTGGAATATTAAATATGATAATAGCAAGGCATAAAAAAGAATGATTTGAAAAGGTTTTTTTTTTTTTGTGAAGCGAATGGGGAGAAGTTTATGATATTCAGACTTCTCCGTGAAAGAAGAAATGTAAATATTTCGCGAACTGAAGTGGTAATAGCCATAGCGGCGTAAAACAATGCATGTCAGTTGAGAGTACAGTTAGAGAAAGCTTCTGAAAGATATGATCATGAGCATTCTTACTTGTTGCTCTTTCATTTCCATGCACTGACATCGGCCTGCAGCATACCGTCTACTGACTAATGTGGAAATAAATTTAACCTTGTAATCCAGCACGTCTAGACTGGAAGTGAGTTCTGATAGAATAGTTTTGGAGCTTGCACCTGGTCGCGACTTTAGCGTTTATGGCACAGCAGGATAAAATATTTTTGCGTGCGCCGTCATAGCGTAATGAGAAGCTTCTGTTCTGCTGAGGGAAAGTACGATAGTTTCGCACTTTCTTTTCAAGCCCTTGTGCCTCATTGGCTGGAGTAATTATTGTAATGAGTCACGCGAATGTAAGTTAAATGTTAGCGTGTTACCTGAGGCCGCTCTATTAACGCATAGACAGATCGTGTGTCCTCAGTTTAGTCGAGATCTCTTTTACTGATAATTACGCATTGTCTCTTTCTAGTTGACATCAGAGAAAATTGTTATCTTTATAGAGACATGTTTCATAATAACTGATACAGAGATATTAAAAATCATTAGAATAATGGAAAAATTCATTAATATCAGCACTTTCTAAAAATAATTGGTTGCAGAATTGTTATTAAAACTGCGGTTAGTGTTTGACATCATCTTTTTGAAGACTAGTTATGAAATTCAATGAGGGAGAGAGGGATTTTGTTAAGTATCGACCAGTGTTTGGCCAGATTGCTATAGGAGTTATCCCTTCAAGCAGGACTTCTAAAAGGTTAGTCGGATTTTAATGGCGCATACCCATATTTGGATATCAGCGCTGGACGAATGGTAACTAAAAAATGCTACTTATTTGTAGAAATATTCCTAATTACATAGATAAAATAACTTATATTTATTTTGGAAGAAAAAATAGTTTATATTACCCATTCACAAAAAAGTTTATATTACACATTCACAATAATAAGCACCAAAGACTTTTGAAGGGAAAGCTACCCGAAATATCGTTCTTGTCAAGAAAATCCGGAAAACAACGCTAATATCCAATCCACAAACCCTCATTTTGTGGTCATCATGCTAACATCTTGGTGGAGTGAGTTTTCTATAAGGTTGGCGACCATGAATATTCACTGAAAGGACTTTAAGGTTCTCTTAGTCTTAGGTGACATTTTAACCGTAAATTCAAAATAAAAATATTAGTTAACTGGATTTAATTTTATGAATTACTGATATTTTTCTACCATTATATTTTACAAAATCACTACCGATGGTTAAGAATATATAAAACAAAATTATTTTCTCTTTTTCAAAGTATGGAACCAAGACAAAAAATGTTAAAGCTGTTGCTCTCAGCGTCTAAATAAAATGAACTAGGATTCAATTAAAGATAAAAATGAATACAGTAATTTCCGGCCTATAATTCGCGGATCAAACAATCAAGTTTCGACCCAGAAATTTTATTTAATAAAATGTAACTTATTGGATCGCTGTAGATATTTGACTTCAATTACTAATGAAATTTTTGGGTCGAAACACGATTGTTTGATTCGCAGATTATAGGCCGAAACTTACGGTAGCTTGAAAATAATTTAGAGGATTTCTGATAATTTAACTTCAATTAATGTTTCATATTTTTCATAATTCATTGAAATAGTTTAAAAAAAAAGTCTCAGCTAAGAAAGTTATAATCGAAGCTATTCAAAAAGACTTGTTTTCCCCGCTACAGCTTAGTGACACCAGATTAAACTGTAGAGTCAAAGTGATACAGCAAAAAGGCGCAAATAATAAGAAATGGCAGATATTGTAAGGCAAGTGTAGTCAATCTGCGCCCGCGGAATACCGGTAATTTCTTTCAAAAATCTTTACTTTATATAATGGCATATTTTTGGACATTAAATAAGACAATGATTTCTGTCAGAAACGACTGATATTCTACGGGCGCAGGTTGGCTACCACTGTTGTAAGTTATCATATTCACCAGGTTTATATTGAATCTTGCATTATTTCCCCTGGGAAGGAAAAAGGTACACGTACGTACACACACACACGTACACACACACACACACACACACACACACACACACACACACACACACACGTGTTCCGGATTCTCTCAAAAACTATTTCATGCAAGGTGATTTCTCTCCATGTGTTCTACTCTTTTTCTAATTATTTAAAAAATATATCATAATACACATAAGATTCTTCTTCGTGTTATCAGTCCAGAACCACGAGACAGTTTAAAATTCTATTCGGTTTTCAGGTAGATTGGCTTTACATTCAACTTTTTACAATTTCCCCCGTTATTTTATTTTATTTTCATTCTGTAAATATTTTGGCGAATCAAAAAATAAGTTGCAGTAAGTTAGAACTTTGTGACAATAGTGGTAAAACTACTGATTTAAGGGGTATAAGGAGTTTCTTTAAATTAAGGCATCTTGAATAACGGAAGTAATATTTTTGATTCTTTAGATAATTGAAAGATTAGTGGAATGTAAAACAATATTAGTTTTAAAACATTTTTGACGATAGGGCAGGCAGCCTTAAGGAGTCGAGTTAAATCGTTACGCCCTGTTCGGGCGTTTTCTCGTCACGTATCTAGATTCATTTTGGAACAAAATAACTGCATGTCCACAGCTATCTCATTAAAACTTTCCTCTCCAGGGGGGCTTATTTTGCATCAACCGTTGTAAGATGAAACCTAGCAAAGCGTTTTCGCAGTAGGTGGTTGTCTACTTCAGGGGCTTTACCTCAGAAATAAGTTTCTTTGTATTATGCATGTTTGAGAGAGAATTCTAATAAAAAAAATCATGAACGGAGAGAATGTTTTATTTGTTTTTTATAAACGAAATAAAAATAATTAAAATAAGAAAGACAGTACAGTATACTCTGCTACTCTCTTTATCCAACATAATAAAGTTTAAATTAGCTATATGTTTGTGGACCCTTTTCTTGTTCACAAAACAAAGGATATTTATTGGCAATGCTTTGAAGCAGATAATCAGAATACACATTTATCGAAAAGCTAACCCCTTCCCTTTGCTAGCTTCGGGTTTATGATTGATTGATTTCGAAAAAATATTTCATTTTCTATTGCACAACTCAATTTCATATTCAGAATAGTTACTCATGACTAGATAAAAATACTTTTCAAAAGAACACAGAAAGAAAGCTGCCAATAAAAGAATCAGGACATTTTGCTCCCGACGTTTCGTTCCCGCTGCAATTTCTGCCCGTCCATTTTTTTATGGATATTTCATTACAATTGAATTTGTTTAATGTGGTTGTGTATCTGCTGACATGTGAGAGCGTTTTTCAAAATCAAACATTTTACTTAATGCGTAACTACAACAATGAATCATCAAACAGCAATGAATCATAATTTGCAAAGGATATACCATGTCAAAACAGTAGAGCGTTACATATTAATTATAATAAATTGCTGAATTTATTAACAGTGACAGACATCGTATACATACAATAGAAAGTACTAATAATTTTAGTATTTCAAGTTTTATTATAATTCAAACATTTTCAAATAAAACCAAAATTTTAATAACTTAATTTAATAAGGATTAATTTAATAATTTTGTAAAGTACTGTTGAACAAATTATGTGTATTAATTCTTGAGATATAGTTATTACAGAAATCGGGGGAAGCATAGCATAGCAGTGCCACTTGTTGGGCGATATACACCTAAACATAATCAGCATCTATTTATGTCAAGGTCTAACAGAGTATTATGATGAAATTCCGTGAATTATTGCTCGAGCTATAGCTATGATGTAAATCGGTAAAAATGCCACACAGTATCGGCACTTTTTATGAGACATGCGCCAAAACCGAATCAGAATCTATTCCTGGCAAGATTGAAGAGAATTTTCAGTTTTATGAAATTCTGTGCATTAGGTCTTGAGATATAACTATCACGGAAATAGTGAAAGATGCAACATAGCAGCGCCACCTGTTGAGCAATATGCATCCGAACATAATCAGCAGCAATTTATGTTATGGTTTAACTGAATTTGAAGTTTGATTAAATTCCGTGCATTAGTTCTTGTACATTCTTGTGCAATCTTTGTGCATTAGTTAGGCCACAAAATTTGGTTCACACACATACATACAAACAGACATTTACCAAAAATTGTCACATCAGATTGAGGACAGCTGAAAAAGCGTAAACTTACCAAAAAACAGACGTCGAAAATTTTCACGAATTCATAATACTGTCCTCTTATGTATACAGAAGAAAATAGAAAAATGAAAGTTGAAAAATGTCACTTATCAATTAACACAACCGCATCATCATCTGTACCGTGTACTTAAATAAATAATATATTTGCAATTTGAACGTGAACGTGAACGTTCAAGGTATTTGATTGATCATGTCAAAAAATTTTGAACTCTGAAAAATATAATATCAAATTTGGGCCCCAATATCAAATGACCAAGACCCACGGCCCATTCTTGAAGAGACCCAATATATAATAATATTGTAATGTGTTGTATCGAAATGATGGGACCGAAACGTCATGGACAGATAAAAAACCAGCCTATAACGTACTTACTCAAACTAACAATTGTATTGTTTTTATTTATTATTTACTTTAAATTTTTCTAAAAGTAGGAATGGATGGCTTTCAAAAGTGTCAATATATATCAAAATAAAATAACTACTGGTTCCATAGACTGCCGGCTGAAAAGCTGTCCTACCTGCAACAGAAGTTTTAAAGAGGTATATTGACACGAGTGGGATTTGTCACAAATGAACTAGTATCAGACAGTAGATCTGTTTAAAATCTTAATTTAATTATGCAATTTCCCCATGAAGATTAATTTTTGAAATACTGCAGATTTTCCAGAGCAACAAATCCTTGAAATGAAATGAATTCCGTATTTTATTTGTGAGATATAGCAACATTTTATAAAACCGTTCATGACCAGCTTATTCCTAAAATTGAACTATTTATTGTAAAACTTGCATGATTTGTAGGAAATCAACGACAGGTTTTGTTTAATGTGGGTTCTTTACTATGATCGAAATCGCAAAGGATCACACATCGTTTTTGTGCATTTTAATCTTGTATTTTAAAAATATATCTTTAACTGAAACAAAAAAAGCGTAAAGAAGTCAAACTAAGTTGAATTTGGCATAAGAAATTTTCATGTACAGAGTGTTATTTAAAGACCACATAAACTCTGTTCAAAAAGAATCCACAGTCGAAGTACACACAAATTGACTAAAGAACCATTACCATATGTCTAAAAGGCATCAGTTTCGAGAAAAATACGAAATAAAAGGTGAGACGACACATACGATGCCCCGAAGATAAGCTTTATTTTGGAAACATGAACACTGATATTTGTGTTATGGCATTGTTTTTACATGAGTAGATGCTCGAAATAACTGCTGCACGTACTGAATTGAATGGTTAACAAAATTTGATTCAACAGAAGCACATCTACAGACATTTGGAGACCTTGCAATGATGAATTAATTGTATTTACTCAGCTATTCCATGCTAAGCTCAAACATTTCTCGATATACATTATGATCATTTTTAGCATCTTCTCGTGTATCAATCATGCGATATCTTGATACCTAATATGCATTACTTCATATCCATATTCCTAATAAAGCTTTTTTTTTTGTGAACAGAATGCAACCTTTTTCTTTCGCATTTATCTCAAAAACTAATGATCCTAGAAGTATGGATCGTAAGGCAATTTTTATGTTCAGGGTGCGGGGATTCTCTTCGTCCACAATCTATGTGGTCTTGACAGAACACCCTGTATAAAGTTTACTTCGTTGGAAAGATAAAACCCTTTTATAACAAAAACCTCTCCATGCTTTCATACTGAACTCTTTTAGATGTTCAATTTATATTAGTGAACATTTAATATTACATTTCATGCTTTAAGAGTTAAAATTTTTAATTTTGTTTAACCCTGAATCACTGACCGTTTTTGGAATAAGTTGTTACTTACTCCTCTAAAGTTTGACCATGTGCCAATTTTTAATTTAACTTTTAAATATAGTGTATACTATACTACGAATAATTAAACAGCTGCGGTGATATTTTATCAAGATATTTAATTTATCAGCTGCAAGCAAGGAAAGAAGTAGAATGCGTATGTGTATTTAGTATAAAACAGCTGTTTCTCTACATCGTGGTAAAAAATATGAAGAGTTGGTTGTCTAGGGTTAAAAAATGAAAATTTTAGTCAGAAAATGGAAACTTGTTAATCCATTAACAGTCAGCATGATTTAAAAAACTTCTTGTCAGAATAAATGTCAATCAGGTATCGTACTAATTCGTTTTCTCTATTTCTGAAGCTATATTATTACCAATGTTATGTTTCATTTTCCCGCGATCATTAGCGCCCCTCCCTTGCATCCTGGCTCTCATTTGCATTCTCTTTTGTCACGAGTTTTTAGCATTAACATTTTCGAGGAAAATTTTCCAAGCCCAGATGTTCCACAGGAAGCCACAGACGCCACACTTTTCTCCCCTTGCATTTTATAGGTACCCCCTACATCTAGAGAAGAGAATGCCCATTGTATTTTTTAAAGTAAAGACAACAATTTCCTTTTAAACTACATGCTGCAAAATACAGAAATGCACCTGCATATTCTATTAAAGTTTCGAACAATTTATGAGAAATGTAAACCTATCAATACATGTCAATGAAACGTGACTTAACAAATCATTGCCTTGAGACGACAAAAGTTCTACTGTTAAACAAAATTTTCGAGAAAAAATGGCCAGAAATTGTATTTAGCCATAGGCAGCAATGCAGTCATGTAATAAAAAAAAGTCAAACACTCAAATTTTCAATACACTTGCCCGAATATGTTGTATGTGAAATCAAATTTCAGAAAATAATAAAGATATACATTAAGACAATTTTATCTACCTAATTCTAGCCGATTTCTTCAGTTAAATCCTTGTCATTCCAAGGAAATGAAATACAAATAGACTGAACAAATAATTTTATACTACACATAAATATATATAGTATATACAGGGGAATTCTTTAATTATTTTTTGCCTCAAATAATTCGAGTTAGCTACAGTGATGAACGTGGTGTCTAGGAATAGTAAAACGGGTGGTATGTGTTACACGATTAGGTACCTGGCAGCTTCCACTAGCGGCAATTTAAGTGTAAAAATAACTTTAGCCCTGAAATGCAATTATTTTTTATCCAATCACCCCTTAATCACGCATTAATTACACCACACTTCAAGAGGGGGGGGGGAGTCCACAAAGTGTGAAAAGTGGGTTAACACATTGCGACATCACATCTAAAATATAAAAACTATTTAGATGTTATTTGAAAGCAGCACTAAAGGTTTATTACAAAAAGTGTATTTTTTTTCAGCATTTTTTAAAATTTCGATAGTTTGAAGTAAAGGTACGCAAGATCTTGATGATTTTATAGCATTTTTATCATTAAGTAAAATAGATCAGATGCAACATTTTTTTTTTTTTTTTTGCATAAAATTAGCTCTAAACTAATAGTTGCTGTAAAGTTAACGTCACAACAGCAGCAAATGCATGGCTGCAGAATTTTTGACAGATGAAGATTATATTAAATTACATGTAATGAATGAAATACAAAATGAAGAACAATCCGATAACAAACCACTGTTTAAACTTCTATAATCAAGAGCATGAATGTGTGAAGCCTTCATACACTGGCGAATCTTTTACCATTATGGAAGGATACTATGCGTATGCCAGTGGAGAGCGTATAATCCAATGAAAATGACACTGTGTTTCAGAACTCTTTATGAAGGACAGAAAAAGAGGAGCACAATTAAACTTTTCTTATTAGTTTTATAAAGTACTAGGTACTAAATAATAGAGTGTGGTATTTATTTATAAACTAATATATTATATATATTTGAACTTTATCTCCGATTTCAAATTTAAATCTCATTGCTGTTCCTAATTATGCATTAAAACCATCAAATAACAAATTTCCCTTTATCTTATTTGTAGTTATCATTGTGATAATTATTAAACTAATTTCAACCACAGGAATAAATAATCTACTATATTTTTTATTGCATTATAAATATTGAAATAATTTTCGAAATTAAAATATACATTTTTATTGCATTTTCCGAAAGTACAATTAGTAAAGAATATTCAGTTATATTTTCTAGTCGATCTGATAAGAATTAAGAAAGTTACGCTGCTTTAATTTAATTTGTTCTATCATACATAAATCATAACTTGAATCTTTAAAACGCGATTATCTCAAAACTATGTTTATAAGTCGGCGATCACGATAATTCGAAAATTTCTCACCCAATCTTCTTCAAATTTTGATCAATTTCTAACAGTCATATTATCTAGAGAGTAGTCGTTCCTTTTGATTATCTAATATTTTTTTCTACTTTTTTATAAACAATCAAAGTTCAAAATTATTTGTGAAAACCAATATCTTAACTTTGAACAGCCGCTATTTTATTCAAAATTAATATTGCAAAAAACGAACAAGTATTCGGGTTTTTTGTGTTCGGAGTAAATATATGATGCCTTTTATAATTTCAGAAAACATTTAAAAGAGTTACGGTGATCACCGTGGACGGCTACCAGAATGACATCATCTCGGAAAAGCGGATCAGCTGGGGACACCTAACCTTATGTCGTCATTACAAAAATCAATTTATTTTCTTTAAAGCGCAATAAGCAAAACAAAGAGTTTTTCAAATATCTTGTTTCATTTTTCTGCTAAAAATCCCCCAAAACACATATTTTTTTCGACCTTGCAGGTAGGTATAACAGGCCTCGGAGTGCGGTATATTAAAATAGACTAATTCCAAATTTTGTCCACCACTATTTCCTTATGGAAATTTTTGGTTTAGATTTATCTTGCATATATCGTAGAAACTCACTTCGTTAAAAGTGTTTGCTTGCAACTGTTGTATAAATTTACTGTCAAAATAATTTTTAAAAATTATCGGTTGAACGCTCCGAGGCCTGGTATAACCTCTTAATATAATCTCCGATAACATGTAAAAATCAAACTTATTTTTTTAATCAAAACAAATAATGTCTAAGGGTTTGGAATTTTTTCTTCTCAGACATATGACAGTTCTGAAAAGCAGAGCCACAATAGTATAATATATGGTGAATAGGCTGACATTGTTTGCCCTTAAATTATATTTACTACTATAAAAAGTACAAATTTATGTGAAAACTATTCCTCGAGAAATACAAAAATTGAAAGCAATAAACAAGAAATTTTACAAATTGCATAGTTGCAAACTTTTCGGAGTGTTTTTAAAATAAACAAACACGCTTCGCACTAAAAATTAAAATATTTCTTGCTTCTAAATGGCACTCATTTGGTTTCATTTCTTAAATAAAATAAAATTTCCGATTCAAAATATATTTATTTAACTTGGAAAAAAATAGGAAGACTGACAGCTATGAAATCGGCAGTGTACATTTTATTTTTCATAGTGTAAATGTCCGTCCTAGGACGGTGGGAAAACATTTGTTGTTTTCACTTAAAATTTGAAATAATTGATAAAAATATTCAAATACTATTCAAAATATTCAATGCGCGGAAGTTTTTATCAATGAATCTCAAAAATGAATGACTCACTACGCAGATCATTCCTTATACAGTAGCAAAATTAAACACGATTTCTGAGGAGTAGATCGGGATAGCACTTTTGCTCCTCTATTAAGCTTCGTTTCAAAATATTGTTTTGGCGACAACTTTTGGCAATCAAGATAAACGAAGGAACTTCCTGCTGAAATTATAGTGTTTTAGGCATATTTTTCAAATAAGAAAAATTCAGGATATATTCATTTAATTCGATATTAACTTTTAATTTATTTATCCATATAACTTTAAAATTCCATTCAATATAAATAAAATGAAAACTTATTTCTTTCGAAAAAATGTAAATAAGTTTTACCAACTTTTGAGAACTTACCTTATATCCACTTAATTTTGTTTACATTGTAAATAAAATGAATATTTCTTATCATAAGTAATTAAAATATGAGGAATATATATAATACCGTGTACTACATATAATTATTATTTCAATGCAAATAAAAAAATTATTTTTAACATAGTAACATTTGAACTTTGTAGTGAAAATTGTTTGTAATGTAATAAGATAATGTGAAAAAATAATTTTTAGTCCTACTAATGCAACTTAATAATAACTACTTATGTGTTAAAGAAAAAAATAATTTTTAATGATTAAAATTTATTATAGTTTTTTAGGCATATTTAAAAAAAAATCGGGATTTAATTCAAGATAAACTTTTAAAGTTTAAGTTACATGAATTTATATAAAATTAAACAGAAAGAAAATTATTACTAGTTTCGTAAATATATTTATCAATTATGAAAAATTCAAATTGTGTGAATTTAGTTTTATCAATTTTTAAGCGGTTAACTTTCATCAATTCAATTTTTTAAAATTTTGTTTGCATTATTAATAAAATGAGTAATATTTCTTTAAAAAGATAATTAAAATATAAGGAATATATAATACCATGTGCTCATATATAATTGCAGATAAATTTTGATTATTAACATAATTTTAACTTAACTCTTTTGTGAATGAAATTCTAGAAAAAATATAAAATAATTTTCAGCCATACGAATACAATTAAAAGATGCAGTTTGTTTTTTATATAAAAAGAAAGGTGTTTTATTATGATCAAAAGCGATACTTTTCTTATTTTAAAAATATGCCTAGAAAATTAATTTCAGCAGAAAGTTCCTCCGTTTATCTTGACGCCAATAGATGGCGTCAAAAGAATATTTTGAAACGAAGCTTAATCGAAAAACAAAATTTCTGTTCCGATCCACTCGTCGATTTCTGAAATCGTTTGTCGCATATCATGGAACTTTTGTTAGTTTTGAATGTTTTATAGAAAACTATGCCGAACAGAGGTGATTTTTGTATTTAGGCAGGTAAGTTTTCCCATACACATCTCAAATCGAAATTAAGCCTAACATGTCTCCATCTTATCGCCGACTGGTAAGTCGGATGGATCCTGACCGGAATCGTCACCTCACTTGCGTATAATATAAATAGATACATGTCTTGTAGTTTGAGCACTGAAATATACCAGCTATACTTATTGCTTTAAATGGATAAAACTCCTCTACAAATTGGTCATTCACGTTAAAAATGATTAATTAGGTTGTATGAGCTTATTGAAGACCTCAAATAGCCCATTTAACTCCCAATCACAAGAAACACCCGACATTAGGTAGCATTGACAAAATACAAGACAACTTGGAAAATATTGATAAAATGTCTTTGTTTGACCCTGCTAGCGCATTTAACTTCACCCTTTTGCCAAGAACTTTGAAATCGTACCATTTGTAAAAATTGTTTTATTTTACCTTTTCAAAATCAATTGTAGAATCCAATGGATCAATGCATATAATATTCTTAAAATGCTAGGCTAATATTTCGATCTATCTTTATCCAAAATTCTCAAGTTTCTTTCGTTTTATCTATTTGTTAGAACAAAAATATCATGCATAGATTATTAGATACTTTCCAACACTAACAGAATATTACTAAGATTTTTTTTTTTCATACAACGAAAAGAGATATAAAAAAAGCAATTAACAAAACGCATAACTGTACAAATCCATTTTCATTGCTGCCCATATCCGATATTGTATGAGAATACTTTCTTGGAGCCCAGTATATGATCTATATCGAATTTATACACACAACGTAATCCACTAAAAATTAGATAAGTTTACAAATGCATACAATACCGGAAAACCCACTTTCAGCAATTACCGATCAGATTGTAACCGAATTCTTTTGTGTGTCTCTGTAAATGAACGAAGCATTCTACGCAGTACATAATCTATTAAAAACATGTTGTGCAACTCGCTAAACCTTTTTAATTCCATTGCGTTTGAAGTATCTTAAATACACAAACGATTTTTCCACACATTTTTTGCACAAACGATTTTTCTGTACACGAACTATAAATGCAACTTAATCTATACTCTTCAGAATGCATGTTGTAGTTCACCTCAGTGATGCATATCAATCTCATTATGTTTGAAATATCGTAACATCAATAAAATGCACCGTAAACTATTTTCTCAATTGACCATAATGCAACTGAGTTTTTTTGTGTATCCCCGTAAACGTAAATGCTACACACTTCATTTCCAATGCCGAATATTCTATAGTAAACTTCAATAACATAAATTACATGGCAATTCGAGTATATTTATGGGAGTTAGAAAATGGAAAGACGGCAGATCGAATACATAAACGCTTTTCAACTTATGTTGGAAAGTGTTAAAAATGGAACATTTCATTCGTGCCCAAATTTTTTTAATATTGTCACGATGATTAACGTTGATGCGTATTTCATAAAATCAATCGATAAATGTCATTATTATCATCAATTAAATAAATAGCTTTGTACAGAGTTGCGGTATTATTGCCTTAAA
Organism: Maratus michaelseni; assembly: GCA_963931845.1. Lineage (NCBI taxonomy): Eukaryota > Metazoa > Arthropoda > Arachnida > Araneae > Salticidae > Maratus > Maratus michaelseni. The sequence goes on along the minus strand of OZ007586.1, from coordinate 258,385,428 downwards.
CAAAATCCTCAAAATAACATCTGATGGGTGGATTTAAAATTCAAGGTTTGGGGGGGGGGGGTGAAATGGAGGCGGCTAAATTATGTTTATTCAGATTTAACATTTCTGAAACGTGCGTAATTTAATGACTTCACAGCTTTTTAAATTCTACATTTTGTTTAAACTTAAAAAGACATTCTTTAAAATATTTCATCATATACTTCTAATGATCTAATCTAGAATAGAAATTAATTTTTCATAGCTACCTAACCATCCGGTTTTTTAATACCACTATTTTCGAATAATAATCTTAGTCTTATTTAACCCTTTCAGTTCCCTATAAGACTTCCTTTAAGTACCACTATTTCCGAATAGTAATCTTTGCCTACTCATTCGCAGAAATTCTCAGATTAGGTAAAGTGAAAATTATTATTCAGAAATGGTGGTGTTAAACAATAAAGACCGTACGCGTACCCATATGGCACTTTTACATGATGCTCACTTTAAAGAGGTTAATCGGTAATTCCTATCATTAAATAACGGGAATATTTCTATTTAGAAATAGTGCAACTAAAATCAAAGTTTGGCAGCTAAGATTTTTACTGATAGACCGTACTAAAGTATACCACTGATGTATCTACTGTGTAACATACTAATTTTAGTTTGCAAGTAGTGTTGCCAAATGGGTTTATGTATCAGATCGCAAATTCTTCCCCATTCACTCTCTGTTCCTCCGAATGATTTGAAAGTCAATGCCGAAAACCGTATTTTACCCTATTTCCCCCATTTATATCTCCCTCTTATTTGCGTTTCCAAGATCTCACCGCCAGATTTTCCGGCGATCCAACATCCCTCCCGCCACTATGCGGGACGCAAAAAGTCCCGATTTTTTATGATACACTAATACTTTTACATTTCTTTTAGTATCATACTATTAGTTAGTATGCATAGAGTAGAACTTCGTAAGTAAACCAGTGAAAACAGAACCTGTCTATAACGAAAAATTTTATGATTACCGAAAAGAATATCACTAAGAAGGAAATCTAAGACAGTATTTTTCGGTCTCTAGGTCTATTGTTTTTCCAGGTTTTACTGCACTTTGTTCAGCAAAACCTGTGAAAACAAAACCATTTTATAACGGAATCCTGTCTTAAACGTAAAAATTCCATAGTCCCCTACAGAAGGAATACCATACAATTATATCTGCTCAATCGAAAACCTCTCTAAAAAGGACTTTTGTTTCGGTCCCTAAAATTAAGCTTTCACAGATTTTATTGTTTAAGGTTATTGTATTTATTTAGAACAGTAAAATCTATTAAGACGGAATCTCATGCGACCGGGAAAAGATTGTTTTAAACAGGTTTCCGTCTTAGCTGGTGTAATTGTATAGTGTTTTTTTAGTGGGATTTTTTTTTTTTTTTTTTTTTTTTTTTTACAAATAAGACAGGATTTCTGTATAGACAGGCACCGGTTTCATAGGAATTTACTGTATTTTTATGTCCCGATTTAGAAACCGGAATCCCGCTTTGTTTTTGTATTCCTGTCCCACTATTTGTGACAGTGGACCTGGCAAGACACATCACAAGAACACAACGTTGGAAATTGTACGTCAAACGTGACAAATGAGGTGCGTTCGTACTGTATCGTCGCTAGCTATATAAATATTCAGATCTTGATGATTTTTAATTCTGTGAAATGAATTATATCGTCTGCAGATTAATTTCTGTAATAAAATAAGTATCTCGGTCGCTTGACGATTAAACCTCGGAAGCTCCGATAACAAAAAAGCACCGATTTGTTTAAAAAAAATTTTAATTTCTTAATAAATATTTTTATTAATATTTTCTAAAGTTTTGATTCGATTTTCATAAAATTTGAAATGTCTCGACAAAATTCTGCAAAAATAATATATCTTAAATTTCAAACCATTCGGTTTGGTAGTTTTTGCGTTGTTATATGCGGACGGACAGACAGACAGACGGAAGGACCAGACGACGACAATAGGTGCTACGTATTTATATAATTACGAATGCACCTAAAAACCAAGATTTTCTCTAGTTCACATACAACTTTATCCATAGAATTTCTTCAGTCTTCACTTTTAGAAAACTGCCACCTTTTGCTCTGTAATAATAAAAAAATAATTCTATAAAGAAAATTGCAGGAGGTAGAACACATGAACTACTGTTTAAGTAGCGTCTTGTTCCCTCCCCTTTCCCCAAATGATCGATTTGTGGACAGGAAATTCCAAGATATTATTATAGTATCAGAACAGGAAGTCCATTATCTTCACAAGGTCTTACAAAGACTTACCTTAAAAACGAATTGTAATGCTTTATTCATTTTGAGATGCATTGTTAAGTACGTTAGCCTTATCAGTGTTTCGTGGTTTTGTCATTTTCATTTGCAGTCTTAGATTTAGAATATGTTTACAAGCTGAAACATCATAATTATTCTTTTTATACTGCTTAACCTTAGATCACTAAACTTAAATATGGGTCATAAATCACTGGAATAGCAAACTTATGTATTACAATATACTTTTTATCTCGCATATTATGAAAAAAGTCATTTAGTAACATTTGAAAATATGATTTTAAGGGAATTTTTTCGAGGAATAGTATAATGAGAGGGGCGCTACGAAAGTTATAGGTAAGGAGACGGTACACTGTTACTCGTGTAATTTATGCCCCTGAATGTTTTTCACATCATCTACTTTTGAAAGTCCCTTTCAGAATAATGGAATTAGAATGGAATGAGATGATTGAACTAATTACATGCATTTTCAAACACATTTAGCCCTTTGAAATGTGCACTTAAAAGTTGTAGATTATTTCTGCGATTTTAAAGAAGCTAATTAGCTATTATTTCCCACAGTTTTTCTGTTCACCTGCCCCAGAGAGAGAGTGCAGATAATTATTGAAATAATGCTACATAACCACTCGTATGGTTCATCTTTTCAAGAATAATCAATTTCAGTCAGACTAGCTAGTATTTGTTTACATGATTTTGTTCAAAAGTGAAATTTATAATACAACAGGGAGAAAAAGCTCTATCGCACATGTTAAATTTAGGGCAGTAGTAATAATGACTAAACACACATACACGCACATTGCATCGTGACCGAATGTTGTTAAAATGTAAAAGCACCGTGACCCATATGCAACATGACAGTCGTCCTTGCAACAATATTTGTTAAGCACGTAAATGCGAAAGTTTATACACGCCTAATAATCTTAAAATATTTTTACAACACTTTTGAGTACTTTAAAATTTGTGTTAAAGATTCGAAAAACCCTGAAAAGGATAAAAGAGATAAAAGAGTATTCTTTATTAGCTTAAGACTGTGGATTGGAAAAAAGATAAAAAATCGAAGCTTATACAGACAATTTTTTTTTTTTTTTTTTTTTTTTTTTTAACGTAATTAAGCAATTTTTGAAATTTAGTCTATCGAATCGCTGTAATTTGATATTAAAATTTAACTTACCCTAAAAAATGCTACTGACCTGTCCCACTGCAAATCTGACCTAATTGGTTACTTGATCTTTGGATATAGGAGGAGTCACGGTTCGGGGGAGGGGGGGGGATCAAGGGTTGCCGTAAAAGGAAAAGATTCAGGATTTTTATAAAAAGAACATTTTTGCATTCATTCTTGTACAGTAACTTTAAATAGACGAGGTGAGTAAAATAATTAAAAATTACATCCCTCTGCATCACCCCCTGCAAACACACATGGGTGGGAAGGGAAACCACATCTCGTCATTAAAAATGAGTTTGGATTCCTATTTGAAGTCCAAGGTAGTCTGAAAAAAAAAGTGTGTCATCAGAGCCTGATCCCGATTCCGAAAGTACGCAGTAGAAAATTGTTAATAATGTTTTTAAATTATTTTAAAATTAATTATCTCCTTTATGGATATATCTCTTCTTGGATAAAAATAAGCATTAATCCTAAATACTTACTTAGTACGACGTTTCCTGATTTTCGTGTCTCTTAAAATCTGTTTAAAATAGCAAATTTATTATTTATACCAAACCACTGGCAGAAATCTGCAACAGCCAGAATTCTTATTTTAAAATATTGTACAAACATGGCAGAGAGACTAATTCTGTTTTCTAGTAACTCTGAAAAAGGACTTCAAACAGAAAGCAAGGGTATACAAGGGATATTCAATGGCAACTTTGTCACCAACACTGACCATGCAAAAGCTTCAGAATCAGACAGAATATTTCTCCTTATATCTTATAAACAGTGCCCGATTAAGGTCATCTTGGGCCCAAGGCCCAGCAACTTTTTGGAACCCCCTCGAATTAAAATAATAGCTAGAAAATTTTTGAGGATTATTATTAGATATTATGATACAGTTGCCAAGTTAAGCAAAATCTTTTTCTTTTGTTTTTGAGAAAATAATTGCAGAAAACTTCATTTTTAAGAAACTTTTTCTAAATCATTTTATTCATTTTGGGTCCCTCATCAGCAGTGGGCCCAAGGCCGTGGCCTAGTTGGCCTGTGCGTTAATCAGGCCTTGCTTATAAATTACAACTAACTTCCCTTTCAAATTAATTTTTAAAGGATTGTAATAAAGGCCACTTTCAGAAACTTAGTATACATTGTTTCTCGAATAGCAAGTCATTTTTGCCCTTTTTTTAATTAACAAAATTTCACTTTGAACCCGAGCCCGAAGACTGGTATAAAAATACAGTCCGTACATGAGTCAGTCTCATCTTTACTAGGCATCTATCAGGCCCTTTAAAATTAAATTTTGTGGGATGGTAAATTTCTGAGAATAGGCGCAAATAAAATTATTCTTACTTAAAACTGACCTCTGTTTCTGGGGTCGATCAGTTTTTGTTTTTTTTTTCTTTCTTTCTTTGGGCCCATTTTGTGAAAAGTAAAAGTTATTTTTGTGAAATTTATATTTTTGTGAAAAACGACATTTTGTAACGAAAAATGAAATTCTGGTACTCAAATTCGAACCAAGCATTTATTAATAATAACTTCAAGACCGTATGCTAAAGATTTCATTTCTGGTGAACTTGTTTTGTTTGCAAATTACACATTTTAAAAACTAATAAAATAAAAATAATTAATGAAGAGTATGTTTTTATGGAATAGAATTTTGTGAAGGAGTCTGTGTTGGAAAAGAGAATTTGTAAAGCAGTCTGTGTTGGAAAAGAGAATTTGTAAAAGGACCTATTTTATGAAAAGGAATTTTATGAAGGAATTATTCCAGAATAAAAAAAATAATGAATGAAGAGTATGTTTTTATGGAATGGAATTTTGTGAAGGCACCTATTTTATGAAAAGGAATTTTGTGAAGGTGGCCTGTTTTACTAAGAGGAAATTTGTCAAGGGGACTGTTTTATTAAATGGATTTTTGCGAAGAAGCCCTAAATAGGCCTCAAATTTTGCCTGGATTGGATAGATATATCTAATGTGAATTATATTTTTCTTTTAACAAACAAATTAAACTTTGAACAATATTACAGTTGTGTAGGTTTACTATTGTAATTCATTTATTTTACTATATTTTAAATTATACAGTTAAAAGTTTAACAAAATTTTAAAATATAAATAAGAAAATTGTAAAATATTTAATGTAGTTTAAAGTTTAGTTTGATTGTGAAAAGATTTGACTATCTTTTTAACAATGGTTTGAAGATTAAGTGAATAATATTTCATTTGATTTTTGTTGTTTAAAACAAGTTTTAGAATAAATAATAATAGTCAGATAAGTAAATCTAGTGTTTTTTTTTTCAATCAAATTAAACTACATTAAATAATGGATATTTTAGTATTGAAATTTGTTTATTTTATTACTTTTTAATTTTATTGAACACTTCCTTTTTAAATTGTTGGTTTTTAATTGGTAAATTTTAGTTTTGGACATATTTTGAAACTTATCGAATGTAAATAAAATATTATTTTAGTATATATATATATAAAACTGATGTTGAGTTTATTGCTAATTTATATGCATTAACCTCTAAAGATTTCAGTTATATAAGTTATAGAATAAATACTAATAATAGTTTTTTAGTCAGTTGGGTAAATCTATTGTGCACTGTATTTTTATTTTAGTAATCAAAGTGAACTTTAAATAATGCATAACATTATCAGAATTTTAACTATTTAATTAGTGTCTTATTTAATTTAACATTTTCTAATACTATTTACTATTATTAAAACTTATCAAATTTAATACAATTTTAATATTTTAGTTTATGTATAATGCGTATCTTATTCATATCATAAAATATTCATTATTATTTTAACAATCAAACTAAACTTTGAACTATATTAAAGCTGTATAATTTTACTATCATAATTCATTTATTTTACTATATTTTAACTTTATTAAACTTAAAACAACATGAATTTTTGTCTTTAAGGTAACAATTTATAGTAGCTTAACATATTTTAAAACTTAAAGAAATCAATTTAAATTTATTATTCTATATATATATGTGTGTGTGTCGTATTCGGATAAAAATTCATTATTGATAGTTACCGAAATAGCATTGCTTACAATATTATCTTGTGGTTTAATTAATGCTTTGAAGATTAAGTGAATGTTACTTGTTTGGGCATTTTATTTTTGTTATTTAAATTAAGTTATAGAATAAATACTATAAAAATAGTATATTAGCAAGATAGGTCAATATAATGTATAATGCAATCGAAAAATTATACACAGTTAAAAGCTTTGGAAAATTAAAAAATGTAAACAAATTATAAATAATAAAATTGTGCAATATTCAATGTACAGGGTGATTATAAAAAAAAACTATCCCGATATATGAGCCCCAACTATCATACCGTTCACAGAAACTGAATGAAACTTTGGTTTAAAGTATTTTGAGGTATGCGCGCTCAAGAATCATATGAAAGACAATAGTTAAATTCTAACAGTTACGGTTACAATAACAAAATTCCGAAAATTTCAAATGGCAACACCTACTTTTTTTTTATTGGAATGTGATCTTCATAGGAAAAACCATAAAAAGCGTTGGAACGGTACCTGTAGCACGAAAATCACCGGTGCTAGACAGACTAAGAAGAATAGTGAAAACAACCAATAAGGACAGAGAAGCAACAGAAAACATAACATTTTATTGTGTTTCATACATTTTCCATTTTACACACGACGACACTTTAAATGCGGCAGATGGTGGATAGCACTGAACAATAAAATGTTTTACTTTCTGTTGCTTCTGTCCTTTATTGATTGTTTTCACTTTTCTACTTAGTCTCTCTAGCGCCGGCGATTTTCGTGCTACAGGTACCGTTCCAACGCTTTTTATGGTTTTTCACTACGAAGATCACATTCCAATAAAAAAATGTAGATGTTGCCATTTGAAATTTTCGAAATTTTGTCACTGTAACCGTAACTGTTAGAATTTAACTGTTGTTTTTCACGTGATTCTTAAGCGCATACCTCAAAATACTTTAGGCCAGAATTTCATTCAGTTTCTGTGAACGAACGGTATGACAGTTATGGGCTCATATATCAAAATAGTTTTTTTATAATCACCCTGTAGTTTGAAGTTTTGTTTGATTGTTAAAAGAACAAATGCCTAACAAATTACGGATTATAAAAAAAATGATTGTCTATGGAATTAAGAATAATAACCATAGCAATATTACTATATGCTCTTAGATATTTTACGATAATTTATGTTGAATATTATCAAAAGCAAGTAAAATTATTTAAAGAAAGTGATTTAAATTAATACACAGAAATAAATTAGGAATTATCCAAAGAAAAAAATTAATTTTAGAATAATAAATATCCTCCTACATAATAAAAACACTTTGTTAGTTTTATAAATGAAGAAAAGTTGAAAATATAAACTATTTTCATAAAAAAGGAAGAACAAAATGAAATTTTCAATAACAGATTTAAATATTACTTTTCAGAAACTAATAAAAAATTCCATTTATACTTAAAAAACCTTAGAAAATTAAATATATAAATTGATTTAACAATTTTGCAAAAGAAAAAAATATTGAAAATGCAAATTATTTTCACAAAAAGATTATTTTTGAAACAGATTATTTTTAGAATGTCAAGAATTATTAAAATTTACAAATTGGCTTAATTACTAATTTTAATCATTCTTTAATGCATTAATGTTTTATGTTTTCGTTTTAAACATTAATGTGATTTAACTCCTGTAAATAAAAATCTATCAAAATATTTAAATTTTTATTTTCTAATTTGCATTTGGTAAAATTTGAATTTAACAGATTTTAAAAATATTTAAAAACATTAATTTCTTTTATTTTGGTTACAAAATTGGAAGAAAATTAAAAATAAATGTTTAACTTAATTGCCATTAAAATAAGATGATGTAGTGAGAAAATTCATAAGATAAATATATATATATATATGAAAGGATAAAAGCTAAACCCCTTTTTAAAATGCAAAATCCCTTTTTGCCCCTTTTAAAATTTTAAATTACCGTTTTAAAAAATAGAAATTTAAATCAAAACTTTTAAATGCTTTAATAATTGCGTTTCAATTGATTGAAAATGCCGTCGCCCCTGTTAAATTAGTTTTCCTGCATCGCATCTTATAACTTTCAAAGATCGTTTTCTGACTCTTCATAAGAATATTTGTGCTGACGCTAACGCAATTTTAAAGTCTTGCGGCATCCGATCGGCCGATAGAGCCAACGCCTTTATTCCGCACAATCAATCACTCAGCTCGCGGCCAATTAAAATTAAAAATACGCCTCTTTTGACTTAGACGACCTCTAGCAGAAATAATGCAAAAACCTCATATTTATACCATTGCACGGCTATCAGGAGCGAACTTTTTACGATTTCCCTCATCTAAACAAATCCACGCTAATCTGCTCTCTCGGAATTGCCTCGCGATGGACGAACCTTCGATGTCCAGACAGACTTAAAAAGCAGCTCTCACGCCAATATGGGCCTGGTTTAAAAGGATGCATGTAAGAAAAAGAAATAAACCAGGTTCCGTAATAGACGGTGTCTTCCTTTAAACAGACATACATTCACTCGGAATTTAACCGAATCCCGCTTACGGCCCAGGACTACACGAACATGCAAGGGAATCAGAATGAGCGCTTTGACGTACGGAGCCGCCATCAGTCCGCGCAGCCACCGGCCCGGCCCGGCGATCAAGGACCCACCGACGGAGCAACACGCTTCGTTTCAGAAGTCGAGTAGGACAGTTCATCTCAACGGGAAAATCCCAAAAACTAAACAGTTACGTAATCTACGCCCGTCAATCACAGCGAATACCTCCGTGAAAAATTCTTACAGCATACGATGAAAGACTTACGGAATTTATCCCAAAAACTCAAAAGTACTTAATCTCCCTTCGTCAAAAGGAAAGTGAATCATTAACTTTTCTTCATTCTCAATCTTGTGCAGTATTTCATTCTGCCGGCAAGAATCGAAGTGTTTTATCGGATGAAAAGTAGGTCAACTACACAGCTGTTTTCAATTTTCAAGAGCGCGCCGGTAAAGAAATGAACTCGTGACTCAGATGTTTCGGTTTCTGGTTTCTGGACTATTTAGAAAAATAAATCAGAACTGCCCTCAGCAAAAACAAAAACCACGTGACTACGGGAAAAAGTATTTTTGTGGGCAGTGCAAGAAGATATAGAGATAAATATTTCAGTGAAATTAATTTATTATTGTTTCGCGTCGCGGTAAAAAAAAAAAAAAAAAAAAAAAAAAAAAAAAGTAAGAGGTAAATTTTTTCATGGATTTATTTAAAGCAAAGGCGTATAAAGGTATGTACTTTTGATATTAACGTACAGAAGAAAAAAAAAAAAAAAAAAAAAAAAAAATTTTTTTAAGATCTTTTTAGTGAGAGGCAGTGGTTCTCAAACTTTTTATTTAATTTTTTATGCATGCCAAAAATAAATTAAAGAGGATTATTTTAGTATGCTATTACTTGTGTGAAAACTTTAATTATTTTTAAGTCAGCTATTTAAGTTCAAATATATAATTGTTTATGTATTGTGTTTAACGTAATTTTAAAGAGATGAAAGAGTAAGAATGGTGATTTTTATGAAAATTCTTTAGTTGTGTTGAACTGATAATTACGATTTTAATGAAAAATAACATTAACTAAACCTCATATTAAAATCATTTTTCTAGACAGTTTGAAAATATTTTAGCAGAAGTGAAAATTTTATTATTATTATAATATTTTTATTATTAAGTGTTAAACTTTTTAAAGATGATTTATATGCAACGTACTTTATAGTTAGTGAGGTTATTTAAATTTTTTATTGAATTCAAGTTATTGAAAAAAAAAAAAAAAAAAAAAAATTTATTAAGGTGGATTTTAATTTTAAAAAGATGATTTTAACAGATTTTTACAGATATAGTGTTACAAATTTTAAATAGTTTGAAAGATTTTTTCATTTTTATTCTTATGTGCTTTAATGGTGTATTATGTTTCTGTGTAATTCGGTGATATTTTGTATTTATATCCATCATGAGTAGCCCAACCCCTCCCAAAGAAGTAGAGGATTTAACAGACAAATCAGGTGACCCCGAAAAAGAAAAAAATCAAATTTCGAGCAAAGATGATAATCCCGTTAATAATCCTGAAGAGAAAAATAATCAGAAGTCTAGTCAGGAATCTGGAGGTGCACCAGAGACATCTGGTGTAACAATGTTAGGTGGACAGACCCTGTCAGCTCAAGCTGGGTCTGGTCACACTTCAGTATCCGCCAACCCAAAAATGTCAGTAGACCCCGATATCGTTGCGTTTTCTCCGCAAGATGGAATGTCTTGGATACCATGGCTAGCCTATTTCGAGAGTGTCTGTATAGGACAGGGAAAAGACGAGTGCTGGAAAATTAGGCACATACAGAAGTATTTAAAGGACAGTGCACTTACGTTGTACATTAATAATTGTCTAAATGTACTTCATTGGTCCGAATTTGTCACTTTGTTTAATGAACACTACGAAATTCCAGATACCCTTTCTCTCAATGATTTTTCACGTATTAGATATAAAGTTGGAGAGGACTTGAACGAATATTATCAAAAAAAGACTAAAGTAGGCCGAACCTTAGGTTTAGAGCAGAAACTTATCCTGGAAGGGTTAACGGAGGGCTTGCCATTAGAAATGCAGAAGTTAGTTATTGCAGGCAACCCCTCAACTACACATGCATGGCGTGAATTAGTTTTCAGAATTAGCAAACTGCAACTGGACAGAAAGGGAAATGAGAGCAAATTTGAAGCAAGCCCCCAAAACCCCAATCAGTATCGCCAATGGCGACCAAACCGACCTCCATATGAGAATGGACAGAATTTTAACAGGCAGTGGAACTACAGAGTTCCCTATCAAACACACCCCATTCGACCTTTTCCATCAAATCAAGCCAGAAATCCCCAAAATACGTTTAGACCGACTTCAAATGTTCCACCACGACCTAATGTACACCACCAGACCACTTTGCCGCCCTATCCATGCAAAGTTTGTCTTAATATCGGAATACCAAATGCGTATCATTGGGTGGGAAACTGCCCTTTTCGACAACAAGTGTTAGCAGTACCAACCCCTAGTCACAATATGACTTTGCCGAACCCCAACCAAGATCATAGCGCTAATGAGTCATCCCAAAATACATCTAGTAATCAATGACGATTTCTTATGTCCGGACATATACAAAAAGAAAAAGCTAGCTATAAAAAATCAAATAGAGACTGTCATAAAGTTACTTATGTAAAAAATGAAGACTCACTACCTTGTTTGATCGATACTGGGAGTTCGATTAGTGTTATTCCTTGTCATTTAGCCCATAAACTTAACCTAAAAATATGTAAAGTTCAGCAGAGTATACCAGTCACCCAAACACAAGGTGTTCTTGCTTTGAAAGAAAAATGCCTTGTTAGTTTGCAATTAGGACGTATCTCTAAGAGAATTGAACTTTTTATAATTAACAATCAGTTACCTTATGCTTTGATTGGGCTACCCCATTGCAAACTGTTTAGATTAAATATTGACTGTGTTAAAATGCAAATAACTCAAGATAATAAGAAAGTACCTCTCATGGACCATATTCCAACAAATGCGTCTCACCATACTTTACATTTATCAGAAGTATATACTAACCAGCCAGCAATTGAAAATGCAGAGATATTCGAAGAAAATTTTGAGCCGGAGTTGTTCGAGACCACTGACCATGTGCAAAATGTTCAGTCTGTCAGAGAACAATTACCTGCTCTTCTAGCCAAATATGTCTGTATTTTCGCCAAAGATAAATATGATATAGGCTGTGTAAACATGGAACCCCAGAGAATACAGTTAACATCAGATCTCCCCGTTTCTTTAAGAGCATATCGCACTTCCCCTAAGGAAGAAGAGGAAATTAAAGAACAAATTCAAAATTTATTGCGAGCCGGTATCATTAAAGAAAGCTATTCCCCTTATTCATCACCCGTAACTTTGGTGTATAAACGTGAAGAAGGGAAGAAAACCCGGTTATGTATTGACTTCCGAAAATTAAATGCCATTACAAAAACAGATGCAGAACCCTTACCTCGAATCGACACCCTGTTAGATAAATTGGCGCATGCTAAAATTTTTTCCACTCTTGATTTAGCTAGTGGATATTGGCACATTCCTATCCACCCTCGAGACACTGAGAAGCTGGCATTTGCCACCACCTTTGGATTATATGAGTGGAATCGTTTACCGTTTGGATGGAAAAACTCACCTGCTTGGTTTAACCGTACCCTCCGTAGAATTCTTAATAAATACAAAATTGACTTTACCTGTAGTTACTTTGATGATGTTATTGTATTCTCCCAAAATGAAGAGGAACATTTATGTCATTTAGAGACATTATTTAATATATGTGTTCAAGAAAACCTTAAACTCAAATTGTCAAAGTGTAATTTTGTGAAATCCAAAATTAATTTTCTAGGATATGAAGTTTCGAACGGTTGTATCACACCTGACAACCCTAATATAGAGACGATTAAGAAATTAACACCACCAACGAATGTAAAAGAATTACAACGTTTTTTGGGATCTATAAATGTTTATCACAAATTTATTCCAAAGTATGCTAACATTCGATACCCTCTCAACAATTTGTTGAGGAAAAATGTCCCTTATGTGTGGGACCAAAATTGTCAAAATTCTTTTGAAAAATTAAAAAATGCTTTAATTGAAAAACCAATCTTAAAGTTGTTTGATCCCAAAACACCTTGTCATTTGTTTGTAGACGCATCAAGTCATGGAGTGGGATGTGTAGTGAAACAAGTTGATGAAAAAGGAACATTACATCCTATAGCATATCACTCTAGAAATCTTCGCGATTATGAAAAAAATTATGCAATTACGGAGTTAGAATGTTTGGCGATTGTGGATGCTTTAGATAAATTTTATCATTATTTACACGGTCAAAAATTTGTCATACATACAGATCATGCGGCACTTACCTGGCTCAAAAGTGTTAAAAATTTAAGAGGACGTCTTTTCCGCTGGTCCCTAAAACTTAGTATGTTTGACTATGAAATTAAATACCAGAAAGGCTCCACTAATGTTGAAGCTGATATGCTATCTAGACAACCTGTTTCAGAAAATTTACCCCATATTATACATCTCCTTGACTTGAATGAAGTAAGAGACAATCAGAAGAAAGAAAATGTAACAATTGATGGTAAAAAGTACACTGAGATAAATGATGTTGTTGTTATTAAAAAGAAAGGTTTGTATAAGATTGTGGTCCCCATGTCTTTACGTTTACCCCTATTAGAAAAAACCCACACACAATTTGGCCACCCTGGAATTTATAAAATGATAAATTTAATCTCTCCGCAATATTATTGGCCTAACTTTAATCAGGACATTGAAAATTTTGTAAAACACTGCCACACTTGTCAGATAAACAAAAAATGTAGACAAAAAAGATTTGGCTTATTGCAATTAATGCCCCCAACAGAGATACCTTTTGAATGTTTGGCAGTAGACTCTGTTGGAGGATTTAATTATTACAATTCTACAAAAAAATATTTGCATTTAGTCGTTGACCATGCAACTCGCTATGTGTGGGGTTTTCCTTCAAAAAGTGTAACTACCGAAACTTATACAAACATTTTGAAACAATTATTTCAGATACAAGTACCAGATAGATTGTTAACCGACAGAAATGGAGCATTTACAGCTTCCAGGTTTAGGAGATTTCTTCGTAATTACAATATAAAACACAGATTGACGAGCAGCCATCACCCGGAAACGAATGGGAAAATTGAACGACTAAATCAGACTATTGTCACTAGATTAAAATGTAAAGTCAATTCCACATCCAAGAAAATACCCTGGACTAAGCTTTTAGATGAAGTCTTATATGAATATAATAACACCCCTCATTCTGTAACCCAATTCACCCCTAGCTATTTATTTTTAGGAAATTTACCATATGATCCCCCTTTACCAAATAATAGTTACTATCCCCCTGTGGAAGAAGCTAGAAAATTGGCTAAAGAGAGAACAATTGCTTACCATAAAAAGAATAAAGTCCGTTATGATGCTCGTTTCCTTCCTGTAAAGTTTAAAGTTGGTGACATTGTGATGTATGAAGAATTTCACTATCCGAATACCCGTAAATTGACGGCACCATATTCTGGCCCATACACCATTTTAAAACAACTTTCTGATGTATCCTTTGAAATTGATAAACCCAGCCCACATTTTAAGAGAAATTCCAAAATTGTCCATTCCTCCAAGTTAAGATACTACCACCCTCCTCAAAATCTTAAACTCAGCCATGAATAAACCCCATCTATCTCTTTCAGCTGTCAATTTTTTTTTAATTTTTGCTTTCCTATCGTCCCCCTTACTCGTAGCATTTGGATGAGGACCCAGCTGGGCGTGTAACCTATCTCCCCAGCAGTGTAGAATGATGGTGACAGTTTAAAAGTACTGTTAGAATTTTTATTATTTTTTTTAAAAATATTATAATGACGAATTGATGACACATGAAGGGGTCCTCCGCTCCGTGGCCACCCATCTTTAGCCGGACTGTTTTCCCAGATTCTCTATCCAGGTTGAACGGAGAATCTGGCAAAACTGCTTCGCTTCCCCTCTGCAGGGGAATATCGATTACCCACTTTTCTTTTTCTGTCGTGCGAGTGGCATATTTTTGGGTGATATTCCCCTCAGAGTATTAAAACCCATATCGCACTGACCCTGCGCATGGTGAAAATTATAGCAAGTGTATATTTAGTTTTTATTAGCTGTAGTTTTCTTTTTTTTTAAACAACTTAGTGTTGTTTTTTCATGGATATAAACCTAAGGCTGCATCATATAAGTAGCTAAGTCCCTAACAAAACGGAAAGGTATACGAAGAAATATAATTTGTTTTTGTTATTAGTATTTTAGGATATTTTACTGTTATTTTATCTCAGTGTGAAAATTCAATATTTCTAGAAATGCAAGCTTTTCAAATTGCATTTGAGATACAATATATTTTGTTGATAGTATTAGTGCATATTTTGTATTATTGAATATTTTATATTTTTGAATAATTTGTATTTGTGAATATATTTTACATTTTAATATTTTGTATTTGTGAATATTTTTTTTTACATTTGAACATTGTCTATTATTGAATATTTTTTACATTTGCATATGTTGTATAGTTTTCAGTATGTTTACCTGTGAATATTTTAATATATTATATAGTTTATGGTTGCAATTTGCAATTATACACAAAAGGATGTTTCCCAACAAACTATATCAAAAACTTTAAAACAAAAACTGGAAAGAAAGGGAAACACTACAAACACAGTTATGTTATGACAACTGTTATAATCAAGATATGTCGTCTCGAGACACATTATTGTTTTGCTGCAGCACCATTGAAAGAATTCCAATATTTTAGTGTAACCAATATTTTTATGTAAATTTGATATATAAATGTAAAAATAGGTCCAATTGACTTGAGAGCTGAAGTAAATACTGAAGAGCTGGAGAAATTACTTGAGAGCTGGAGAAAATAAGAATCTAAAAAACATGGGTTAAATTCACGAGATAAGACCCACAGGTCTTGCAGGCGAGCCCTGTGGCTCTTGTTTTAGTGGGGGGGGATATGAAAGGATAAAAGCTAAACCCCTTTTTAAAATGCAAAATCCCTTTTTGCCCCTTTTAAAATTTTAAATTACCGTTTTAAAAAATAGAAATTTAAATCAAAACTTTTAAATGCTTTAATAATTGCGTTTCAATTGATTGAAAATGCCGTCGCCCCTGTTAAATTAGTTTTCCTGCATCGCATCTTATAACTTTCAAAGATCGTTTTCTGACTCTTCATAAGAATATTTGTGCTGACGCTAACGCAATTTTAAAGTCTTGCGGCATCCGATCGGCCGATAGAGCCAACGCCTTTATTCCGCACAATCAATCACTCAGCTCGCGGCCAATTAAAATTAAAAATACGCCTCTTTTGACTTAGACGACCTCTAGCAGAAATAATGCAAAAACCTCATATTTATACCATTGCACGGCTATCAGGAGCGAACTTTTTACGATTTCCCTCATCTAAACAAATCCACGCTAATCTGCTCTCTCGGAATTGCCTCGCGATGGACGAACCTTCGATGTCCAGACAGACTTAAAAAGCAGCTCTCACGCCAATATGGGCCTGGTTTAAAAGGATGCATGTAAGAAAAAGAAATAAACCAGGTTCCGTAATAGACGGTGTCTTCCTTTAAACAGACATACATTCACTCGGAATTTAACCGAATCCCGCTTACGGCCCAGGACTACACGAACATGCAAGGGAATCAGAATGAGCGCTTTGACGTACGGAGCCGCCATCAGTCCGCGCAGCCACCGGCCCGGCCCGGCGATCAAGGACCCACCGACGGAGCAACACGCTTCGTTTCATATATATATATATATTTTTTTTTTTAACGCACAAGAAAAGTGCAGAGTTTCATCGGTGGGAGGGGTGGGGGGGGGAGGTCATTGAACAGTGATGTCACAAATGCATCTTAAGGCTTTATGTCAATTGTAGGGGTTGCTCAGATATTCACAGATTCAGATTCTCCCTCCAAATTAGAAAGTCTCTGGTACCTACCATTTCCCAACGCTAGCATTCCTAACGATTTCCACAAACTGCCAAAGATGGGCCAACAATCTGTGCTACTTTGGTAATTAAAAATGTGACCCACCTCCCCCGGGGTTAGCAATGATTACAAATTTGACCCCCCCCCCTACTGACTCACACGGGGGACAAAACCCTATTTCTGGATCTACCAGGCTCTTTAAAATTAAATTTTGTGGAATGGTAAGTTTTTCAGCATATGCACGAGTGAAAAGATTTTTCTTTTAAATGGTGATCCCTCCCCAACCCAGGAGGGACAGTACCATATTTCGATAATCTATCGGGCCTTTTTAAATTAAATTTTGTGACACGATGAATTTCTGAAAATAGGTGCAAATATGATTCTTAATTAAAAATGTGACCACTGTTTCCCCCATTCGTCGGGAGGGGTGGGCACACTATATCTCCGGATCTATCGGGTGCTTTAAAATTCAATTTTATGGGAAGGTAAATTTCTGAGAATAGGTTCAGATAAAATTATATATAACTAAAATTCAAATATAATTAAAAATTTGACCCATCTGCCCTGCCCCTTCCAATTGGAAGAAAAAGATCTCAGGATCCATCAGGCCATTTAAAATTAAATTTTGTGGGAGGGTAAATTTTCCAGAATAGGCACAGATAAAATGATTCTTAATTATAAATTTGACCTTTTCCGAGAGAGAGAGAGCGAGAGAGAGAGAGAGAGAGAGAGAGAGAGAGAGAGAGAGAGAGAGAGAGAGAGAGAGAGGGGAGGGGAAAGGGGAAAACCATACGATAGTACACATTATTTAATTATGTATTTTCAGGAATCTTTGGTCAGAATTGAAAGTTTAATATATCTAAATGTCAGAAATTAAATCAGCAATCACTAAAATTAGTGCTCTTTAATTCATTTGGAAAGATTTTTGCTTAATAAATATAAAATCATACAAATTTGAGGTTTGTTTGCAAAAGCAGATCAGAGCAGGTGTAGCACACACAAATTGCTGAATTCAACATTTAAAAAAAATGTATATTTAAGGTTATTATCCCGGGTCAGGGCAATGGCAGGCGGATCAGCTAGTTCAAATAATATAATTTGATTTTCAGTCAAAAATATAATATGGGACAGTATGTGCAGGTTGACATTAAAAACTAGTCGGATGTGCCAATCCCAAAACTTTCTTCTGTCTCATACAGGTTTCACATACACTAAAAAGAATCAGCAGCAATTTATATCAAGGTCTAACTGAATGTAAAGTTTTCTTAAATTCCGTGCGTTAGTTCTTGAGATATGACTATTGCTAAAATCGTGTAAATCCTACAAAATGTAGTATCGCATGTTGGGAGATTTAGACCAAAACCTAATCAACAACAACTTATGTCAACGTCTAACTGAATCTGAAGTTTGATGAAAATCCATACATTAGTTCTTGAGATATAGTTATCGTGATAATGAAAAAAGTAGCATAGCAGCGCCACCTGTTGGGCTATTTACACAAAAACGTAAGTAGCATCTATTTATGTCAAAGTCTAACAGAATCTGAAGTTTGATGAAATTCCATGCATTATTTCTTGAGATATGGCTATCGTAAAAATCATAAAAAAGTGGTATAGCAGCGCCACCTGTTATGATATCTACACCAAAACGTAATCAGCTTCTATTTATGTCAAGGTCTAACTGAATCTGAAGTTTGATGAAAATAAGTGCATTAGTTCTTGAGATAGAGCTATTACGGAAATCGCGAAAAATGCAGTATAGCAGCGCCACCTATAGGGCGATTTTCACCAAAAACTAATCAGCACCAATTTATATCACACTAACTGAATATAAAGTTTTATTAAATTTCGTGCATTAGTTCTTGAGACTGAGCGCCCACGAAATTGTCACATACAGACAGACAGACTCATAGACAGACATTTTCTAAAAACAGTCAAATCGCGTTCAGGACCTTCTAAAACGTATAAATCCGTAGAATACCGGAAGTAAACATTTTTATGAATCCAATACTTTCTTCTTGTAAAGATAGAAGAAAGTAATAAGTACTTTTAAATTCGCAAAAAGTTAACCATTTATTTTAAAATCATTGTATTTCAAAGTTTCTGCACAAAAGTAAAAAGGAATTTTCTCTTAGATGCATAAGTACTAGCCTTGTTTTTCCAAAAGTTGGCTTCTATGAGGAATAAAATGTATGCTTATTTAAGGAATAATAGAATTGTTTTTAGAAACCAAATATTTATATTTTAAATAATTATTTTTGTATAATTGACTATGACATGCATATCTTGTATAATTCTGACAACACAAAACATGACATATCTGTAACCACACAATTAACTTCTAGGAGAGAAAAATAAATGAAGTCAACATCAAACTGATAACAGAAACAAAGTAATATTGCTACATTATGAGAAAAGTCATTAGCAGATTATTCCCATGATGACAGAAAAAAACGTAAAGTTTCTATCATTAGATGAGCTGTTTCAATTTAAATTCAGTCTCATTCAATCTCAACTTGACACAAATTTGTCAAATACTAAGAAAGGATAGCAAGAATTATTAAACTGTTTAATGCAGGACGTGATACCTCAAAAGAGGGAAGGGAAAAAATAATATACCCATATATGACAACAAGCTCAAGAAAGTATCTAGTAGAAGAGCAGAATACTTTCTAGAAAGATCCCAAGTTTAATTTTTTATGTACATGACTGTGTAAAATGAACATTGGGATACATTAAGTTCAGAAATTACCATCTCATGCAGTATGTAATAGATGAACTTGCTCACTTAAAAAAAAAAAAAAAGAAAAAAAAAATGTATGAAGACAAACGAATTCTAGCATCTACCCACCCTACCATTCAATATTTTTGTAATATAAATAGGAAACAATTTTAGTTATTGTGTATGGATAATCGAATTTATGAACATTTGAAGAAATTGGTGTCTGAGAGTGGTATCAAATAAGATTTTAAAATTTGTTTTTAAGTGAGGAACTACATACAATGTTAATCCTGAGTAAATGAATATTAATGTGTTTTGAAAAACAAATATGCATAAATGAATGAAAGTATGTAAAATCTTTTCTTATGCCATAAATGTCTGAGAAATAGATTGTACCTATTGTGTCTAAACATAAAGCCGGCGCTGCTGAGAGCCTACTGCAGTGTAAATCACTGAACATCTAAGTGCTTCACATTTTTGAATAACTGCCTTTTAAATCATTAATTGTCCACAGAGTTTCTCTATAAACCCAGTGTAGTATCAGAGTATAAGTGTAGTATC
The DNA here is from genome assembly GCA_963931845.1 of Maratus michaelseni. NCBI lineage: Eukaryota > Metazoa > Arthropoda > Arachnida > Araneae > Salticidae > Maratus > Maratus michaelseni. Next base: position 258,365,096 of record OZ007586.1, on the reverse strand, counting down.
AGAAGCCAGGGGGGGGGGGTAGAAGGCACATGCCCCTCAAATTTCTGAACATCAAATAAAAAAAATTTTTGACAGTGAATTAAGAATTATCTTGTATTGAACTGAAAGGACAACTACTTTTATTTTAATTTTACATTCCTTCATTTTGTATGAGTTTATTCAGTTCAGTAAATAGCTCAGCTCTCTTTCTATGAAATAAGGAGTTTAGCACTCAATTAGCAGTTTCAAATCTCAGGTGGCCAGAACAGGATTACTGTGAAAGACTTTCAGAATTTACTTGCACGTTAACAATAAATCACCAGATTTACATCCCGACCCGATTAACATCAGGAGTTAGGGGAAGTATGGTATCTTTTGAGACTTCTTTCAACAAGAAAATTATCCTAAATTCTGCAGACACACATCAGTGCTACAATAATTATAACCAGGAGTGTCTTACATTTTACAGAATTTATAATTCATTAAAGAGACTTCTTTTACATTCTCTATATAAAAATTATATTTATTGTAAATGTAGTATATTTATTGGAATGTTCAGTATCAGTTACCCAGGCGATTTCGAACTGATCTATATCAGGATGCCATAAGAGTGGTAAAACAGCCTTCCCGTTATGTCCAGATTTCCCAGGCTGATAAATATTTCTAGAGGTGGAGTGAATTTTTTCTTGCATTTGGAAAAATGTCTAAAAATGAAATAAAATTGCAATATAAAATAAAAATGTGAATTCAAGGCTTCATTTTTCAGTTATTTTGGGGGCCTTCTGAAATTTTAGAGCAGAAGATCATGCTTCTCTAATTTTTCAGTAATCAAATTCTGGAAATCACAAAATTTCTTCAAGAATTCCTTTCTAAAGACATTCCGCTTATTGCAGTGCAGTCAAACTATGCCTTGTGTATAATTAAATATGTTCCTCTCTATTCTTTTAATTTTTGTCAAAAGTTAATCTTCTATCTCTCTGCACTTTTAAGATGCAATCATCATGTTTAATTAATGTTTTGAATGAGATGTTTTAATACATATATATACACCATGGTTAATGATGGTAATCCATTCCAAGGATTACCATTGTTAACCAAAACCATTGTTATCCATCCAAGGGATGATTACCCATAATACTTATCTGAATAATTTGTTCCGACCTCTTCCCACAACACAGTAATGTCCTAAAGTTTCATAATGTCATTTGTTGTTATATTAGTTACAGCAAAATTAAACTTTAATAAAAACAATTTTGCATCAAAACATTTTTTAATTATGTACCAATCTTTACAAGAAAGACAATTGGGCTCAGTTCAGAGTTTTTTAACAAGTGGTATAAAACATGTGACTGTTTGTTACTGCCTTTTTTTCAAATAAACTTTTTCTGAAAAACTGCATGAACTTTTCAGCAATTAGATATGCAGTTCTGATAAACTGAGATTTGTTTGCATTCCATTTCATAACATTTCAAACCCTCAAACTTTGCCAATATATATATATATATATATTAGTTCAGCAGCCATAATTTGTATTTTTGATCTTCATCTTTAGATGAAATATTCATTTTATTTTCTTCACATTGCTGGTAGAGAGTTTTTTTTAGTTTGTTAGTAATCAGTTCATGTTCATGGATCTCCAATTATTCTTCAATCTCTTCTTCCTAGTACTTTCTACACTACTGTGAGAAATGTACCATTAACTTTTAGATAAATTTTGAGATCCAAGAAGTTGATAGAGATTTCAGTTAGTTAACTATTAGGCTATGCAACAGGTAGACAGTATGCTTGAGTAGCTCCAGTATAAATATAATATCTAAATATTATATAAATGTAATTATGAGTGTTCTTATACAGTAACAAAGATGTAAATCAGAAAATAAATTGCAGGCAGCCACACCATGTGGAATTCCTTGGGATTTCTATGTAGAATATTGTCATGCAATAGATAATTATTTAGTAAGACAAAGTTGGTAAGACTATAAAAGTAATCAGTATGATATATATATATTCATATATATATGTGTGTGTGTGTGTGTGAAAGAGATGGGAATAATAATAATCATCTATAAATTAATATTCTTACCAGTACAAGATAATAGACTCAAGGGTATAATTAGTAGATACACTATATTGCAAGATGATTATGAGGCTTGTGAAAGGAAAAGTTCAAAATGGAAAGTGAAAGAAATAAGGTGTTCCATAGTTTGTAACTCAGAATGAAGGTTGCTAATCTGATATGTATAAAGTAAAGGATTTAAAGTAGGCTTTTAGGTGAATTCTTATTTATGAAGATGTAATGATGGTTATAAAGTGTTGTGATCTCATCATCATATTGTTTGATGATTTGAATAAGTAGTAAAAGTTGCTTACAGTTAAATTGAAGATATTGTCATTTATAGTCATAAGTGAAGTGAACATTTAAGCAATTGCAAGATTATAAAGTAAAATGCTACAAATTATGGGAGCTCAGTGCCAGGATTTTGATAAAAATATATTTTAAAAACCAGGATATGAACAGGAAGTAAATGAAACTGACTTATATGAACTGTAATCATTTTCCATAATCAGCTCTGCAATTTTTACTAAAGTGAAAACTTCTGATAAATTTTATTTCATCCTGACATAAGTAGAATAGATAATGTCATTTTTGAATAGAGCTAAAAAAGTGGATTTATTAGCATTATGTAATGATTTGGAACTGATTGTTCCTAAAGATCCAAAAATTACAAATACAATCAAGTTAATAACAGAGTCTGAAAATTAGGATGAGGATTTTGTCAAAGACCACCTTGAAGTTGTTATCTCTGAAAGAAATGAAAATCAACAAGAAACAGGAAAAGAAAGAGAAGAAAGAAAATTAAGGGAAGGAAGCAGACTACAGGAGAAGAAATGAAGAAAGAAGACTACAGTTAGAGGAGAAGGAAAAAGTATTAGAAGATAGGGAGAAAATAAGGAAGTCTGAAATAAAAAAATTGGCAATACAAGCATAGATAAGACAATTAACAAGGATGATGAAAAAATAACGCCAAAGAGTGGAACAAGTAAGAATTTTGATCTCTTAAACTTGCTTAATTGTTATGACTGTGCATGGTTTTAACATTATATGAGAGACAAGTATCTCAAATAAAAATAGCTAAAGAAGAATGGGTATCATATCTATTAAGTTTATTACCATAAGAAATAGCTAGCATAATCACAAGGGAAAAAGAACCAGAAATAAGTGATTATGAGTATATATAAATTTTTTTGTTCAAAAAATTCAAAATGTCACCAGAAGAGTTTAGACTAAAGTTCATGACATGACACACAGAAAAGAGCCAATGGATAAATGAAGATTTTGGTTTTCATTTGAAAAGGAACATTCTTTTACAAATGGGTGCATGGAATGAATGTAACAAATTTTGGAGAGTTAATGGAATTATCGGTCACAGATCAAATTAAGCAAAAAATAACCCAGAGATTAGGGAACACTTTGTTCAGGAATTATCAAAAATTAAGGAAGTTAATGTATTGATCAAAAAACTATATGATTTTGACACAGCACTCAGAGTGTATAAAACCACAAAGTTCTATAAGTCACAAAATATCATAAGCAAGGAGAAAAAGGCTATTGATTCACAAGTTATTTGTTACTATTATAAATTGCTTGGTCATATCACCACCAAATGCACAAATCGAAATCAAACTAGTACTCAATCATATCATAGTAACTGATTATGAAAACAAATGAAAACAGCATACAGAGAAGAAATGTCATGAATTTATCAAGAGTGGAAAAAGACACCAATGCAATTGGTAGCAAAAAAAATAATTGATACCACAAGTGATGTAAGCTTGATGAATATCTAATGCTACAATGAAATAGGTACATGTGAATTATGTCAAGAAAATGTACATATATTGACCGGATTTGGAAGAGAAGTGACAAAGTTAATAGGATTCTTTCAGCACAAAATACGAGTAGATGGCATGAAATTAACAGATGATTTTCATGTTGTGTGAGATCTAGGCTGATATATTGTTAGGTATAAATGCAATATCAAGATGCGATTTATTAGTTACAAAAGGCGGCATAAAAAAAATCTTACCAAGAAAACATCAAGGGTAAAACCATCGTATATTGCAGATATATTAAAGCATTGAAGAATACCAGTGAAATTTTAAAATATGTGCCCAACAATACAAGTGAAAATGCAACAATGAAAATAGCAGAAAGATCACATGAGGAAGAATCCAATGCAATGAGTAAGAAAAAATTGAATGAAAGAAATGAGATATCAAGATTAGTGTTAATAAGCAAGCTGAAAGAAAAATGCAAAGAATGTGCAGGTGAAAAAGAAATAAAAATTGAAAAATGTCATAAAACAAGAAACACGAAAGAAATTAATATTGAAAAAATAAATGAAAAAAGATTTGTGGAAGTTTTAAAAAACGTGATTGCAAATATTCAAATAAAGTAAGATCATATTATCTGAGAAACATTTTTGTTGATAGATGTTACAGATATTGTGAGGATCAGAGAAGATTTTTAGATGTAAAGCAGATAGAAAAAAAAATGGGAAAGATTTGAAAGAGAAAATATTAAATTGTGTAAAAGAGATCATGTGAGATTAGAAGATAGAACAAATATTAAAAGACATTTTAATAGTCCTCATAAAGATCTATAATTCTGGTATAATAGTAATTGCAGTCAACATGAACAGTCATTAGGCCAATAGTTTTGATTATGGAGGATATGAAGCGAAATTTGACAGAAGAGGTGATAGATTTGAAGGTAGAGCCAAACATAATATTTCTCCCACTTTCAATACAGATGGGCATAAAGAAGACACGCGTGAGGATGATTCTTTTTATAGAAGAAACAGAAATTATTTAGACATTTGACAAATATGGTGGACCATGTCAAACATCTACATCCACCAAGTATATAAAACACTGGCCAATGAATAATATATTATGTGTTCTATGATGTTATATATTTAACAATAGGAACAAAATTTGAAAATCTATTCTGTTGAGTCACCGGACTGTCAGGATGACCTAATGTGGGATTAGAAATAATAATCATCTATAAATTAATATTCTTAACAGTACAAGATAATAGACTTAAGGGTACAATTAGTAGATACACAATATTGAAAGATGATTAGGATGCTCATGAAAGGATACGTTTAAACAGAACGTGAGAGAAATAAGGTGTTCCATAGTTTGTACTTCAGTACGGAGGTTGCTAATCTGATATGCGTAAAGTAAAGGATTTAAAATAGACTTCTAGGTGAATTCTTATTTATGTTTATGAAGATGTTGTATTGATGGTTATAAAGTGTTGTGATCTCATCATCATATTGTTTGTTTGAATAAGTAATAAAGGTTTCTTACAGTTAAATTGAAGATATTTGCATTTATAGTCATAAATGAAGTGAACATTTAAGCAATTGTAAGATTATAAAATAAAATCCTACACACACACACACACACATGTATATATATGAATCAATAATTATAATACAACTATTTATTACAACAAAAATGTATATCCATGTATGTAGAATTCCCAAATTGAAAAAAAAAGAAATTATTGGTTCATATTTACTGTTGGTTGTTAGGAGATTTAATAGTTATTAAAAAGTTATTATAAACAGTAAAACTTGCCCAAAGCAAAATCTCAAGGGACCAAAATGCTTTTCCTAATCCAACACATTTCCATATTAAACAAATTGATATATAAAGCTTCTTAAAAAGCTGAAGAAATTAATTTTTTAACATTTTAATATTATATTATGTTATAGTAATTTAAATAGTAGCATATAGTTATTTTAGTAAATGCCTTATTTATGAGAGAACATTCTCACTGATCACATTCTTGTAGAGATGCCCATTGTAAAATCTTGTATGTTTACCTATCATTACTTTATTATTATTACACTGTACCATAATATATTTTTTTATTCTTTAGACTGTCTTAGATAGGTGTTTTTCTGCATTTAAATTGCATCATTATTTCTTGTAAAGACAGTTTACCCTTTTATTTTGCTTCAATTACCTTCCCTTATAATTTAAAAATAATGAGCCATACTTATAGGCTACATATAGACCAAATTCTGTGACAATTGTCAAATTATTTCTTCGGGCTTTATTTTGCAGACACTGTGGTCTGTTGTGACCTTTTTTTATTGCTTTTCAAAAAGATTTTCAAGCAAAACACACAAAGTTAAACTAAATTCTCCCCAGGGTAGGCGATAAACTTGTCAGAGATCCTCCTACACGGTCAGTTATTTTGTCATGCAACAAAAGAATGCCACATAAAAGATGCCAATAAAGGTGCAACAAGCTGTTGCATAAGTGCGGGATAAACTTATCTATGTTTTCACTCTTTGAAAATCAGAAATAAAGTTATTAACATAAACTTCTTTAAAACGGTTGTGGAAAATGCTTAAACACAAGGTAAAGAATACATCCCATGAAATGCACATTAATGTTTTCTATCACTTACTGTTAATCATGAAAATGAAAAATTATAATAAGCAAAAGTCCCATATATTCTACTTCAGTATTAAATTATTGCTATTCATGTGACAATAATCAGTACTGCTTGGATCATAGGCTACCACAACATTAGCGGTCTTTGGACACTTCTAAAAAATTTATTAAAGAAGCTAAAAAATAGATTGTATGCTAATAAATTTTGACAGTTTCACTTTGCATCGATTTTAAGAGAAAAATGGCACATTTCAAGGTTTGACCATAAAAGAAACACATCCATGTCCAATTGTGCAGCCACAGACTTGCTTCAAAATTAGCTGAGATCTCTTTGTGAGCATCTGTTGTTTTCTTATTAGATCTGGATTTTATTCTTTTCAATTGAGTTAGCAGATGAGAATAGATCTGGATAGTGAATTTATTATTTCTGCTTTAATATTTTATCACACTTCTGCATTCAGTATGTGGTTTTTGATTAATTCTTTAATTATTGCTTTTCGTATCCACATTAGACAAATTCAATTTTATGCAAAAAATTAACACTATATTGCCTATTTACTCAGCCAGAACCATGAATCAGTTCAAATTGGACAAGTTTCTGCCTTATCCATATGAAAAAATCATATTTTAAAAATTAAGTTAATCCTAAAGTAGGTACTCCTTTTATATTAAAGATAAGATAGAAATGTATATATTTCTAAATTAACTTCAAGCGATCTATTTATTTCCTTTTATTCCAAATTTAGGAATTTTCTTTATTAATATGAAAGGTCATAAAATCAATCCCTAATCATTTTAAGATAATAAATATTAAAAGAGAAATAAAGTACTCTGATGATATAGAGCTTTGGGTTGTTTAAAATAAATATTGTGATTGAATCATAATATGCTTAAAGTTTTATAATGACTTTCATTTTCTATTTAAAGATGTAACAGTGAAATTCTTTCCTGATCTGATGCAATCACTATTTTGGATAAGTTGAAATCATATTCTTAAATAGGTTAGCATAATAAAAAAAAAGAGTAATAAATCTTTCAATTTATTTATTAATGTGACTACAATAATCACTTCTTTCATGTTTCTGATGGGATTCTTTGATAATCAAAAATTAGTCTTAAATTGAATTAGATATCATATATATATATATATCTTATTTATTCTCTCATATTTCAGAAACAAGATGATTATTTACATTAATGTTTATTTCAAGGATATGATTAAGCCTGCTAAGTGGCAGTGCTCAATATTTCAAAATTATTCTATGGCTATTAACCTAACAAACTTTTAAATTGTCGACTTTGATTTCCATCATGATTTGAGCAAAAAAATGTTGCCGTAAATAAAATGAAGAGGTTGTAAGACACACTTGGATTGTAAATGTTGGGCACATAAGACATATTTTTAAGGGCACCATCCCATCGTATTAATTAGCTCTTTGTGTGCATACTCTTTTTTTCATGCTACAAATAAAAATACTTCTGATGTCAATATTAGTCTCCTGATTCTTGGTTTTTTACAGTTAGCTTCTAGGCATCAGATCTAATTTCTTGTATTGCAATATACACACTTCGATTACCTGGCTATGAACAAGAAAATAAATTAGACTATTTTATAGAAGAAATAAACTACATTATAGGCATTCCAATTTGGACAAGCTTTACTGTGTATATATATCAATGAAATCAAAAAATTAAAAAGAATGAAGTTATAAAAATATTAAAGAAATGCATGGTGAAAACAAAAACATTACATGTGTTAAAGAAGTAAAATGAAGGAAAAAATATTAAAATTGTAAAATCAGAACAAATAAAGAAATAGAAGATTTAAAAAAAAAATAATGAAAGTATGATGTGTTATAGAATCATCAGGTGTCTATATAACACTATTCATAGTCATGTTATTTAATTGTATATTGTTGGCTATTAAGTGCATATATGAGTGTGCGTATATATACAGTAAATTCTCACCACAACAATAACTCCCGCTACTACAATAATATTTTGTGGTCCCAGTGAATTTGCATATAAACTAATGGTATTCTCCCCTCAATATTGCAATATTCTCTAGAGCAATAAACCCTCGTAAAACGATTTCTCTTTTTAAATTTCACCATTATTTTCTCCCTCTAAAACGATATCTTGGTTCTCAAAAACTGAAAAAAAAATCTTTATCATCTTTCGCCATTTTTTCTGTCTATTCTGACAACAGAAGACTCGCTGTTTATTTTCAACTTATCCCTTTAATGTAAGAATGGCTATTGTTCAGATTTCAAAACACGTGGAGATTACCTAAAGCCCTTCTAGGAAATGGATGTGGGGAAGTCTGATGGAGAAGTTGAAATGTTTGTGTAGTCTCACTTCTCAGCACTGAGATTCAGAATTCAGATAATGACTGAGAACGAGCGCCTTCCATCAAGACAAGATGGACATGCCTGGTCATACATTGCCCTTGTCATGAAACAGGTGCCAAATCATTTGATTTGGTCAGCTTTCCTTTGCTAGAGGAAGAAAGGGAGGGAGGTACTGATGAATGATGTACTAAAAAGTGAGTTTGAAGCTTTTAGAAGTCGGATGAAGTTGGACGATTTTAGTGTCCGTAGCAATTTTGAGTTCTAATCAAAACATTTGATTTTTGATTTTCTTCCTTTCATGAGTATTTTTCACTAAGATGGCAGGGTGAAAGCAACTAACCTTTTGACATAAACTGAACGTTATCAACAATATTGATGAAGCGGGTTGATGCAGCTAAGAAATGAGGATTATCACAATCTACAGTTGCAACGTTTCTAAAGAAGAGGAAGTAGATCGAAGATGCTGTAAGTTCAAATGCAATTAACCCACAGTGAAAATGACTGAAAGAGCAACCTGAACAAATGCAAACATTGATGCTGCTGTTTCAAAATGGTTCCAAGAGATGAGGGCAACAAATGTCCCAATAAATGGACCCTTGTTATGTGCACAAGCACGGAAAGTTGCAATAATGCTAGGGAAAGAAACTTTTAAAGCTAGCAATAATTGGCTAATGTGTTTTTGGGATCAACACGGAGAGATAAAGTCTGTCCCGATTAACGATGCAAATGAATGGAGGCAAAATACGATGAAAGAAATCGTTATAAAGTATGCTACAGAAGACGTTTATAATGCATGTGAAATTGGGCTGTTTTTTTCAACTCCTACCCGATCGAACATTGGTGTTCAAAGGTGAAAAGTGTTATGGAGGGAAGAAATCGAAACAGAGATGGACTTGTTCTTCTGTGTACAAATAGCACAGGTACACATAAAATCCAAACTCTTGTTATTGGTCATTCATTGAAACCAAGGTTCTTTAAGAATGTGAAAAGCTCTTCCTGTGGAATATAAAGCCAATAAAAAGGCTTTAATGACGTCTAAATTTTTTTCTGAATAGTTACAAAAGTTAGATAAAGAAATGAAGAGAAAGAACAAAATCGTTTTGTTGGTAGATAACTGCGGTGTTCACACATCATTTCCAAAACTACAAAATGTTGAAATTGTTTTTTCCTGCTAACTTTTCTGTCAATTTTGCAGCCTCTAGATATGGGTATGATTAAGTGTTTTAAAGGATATTACAGAAAACGGTTGGTAGAGTCAATACTTATAAACATTGACAATAATGTAGCAGACCCTTTTTACAGCTGTAAATGTGAAGGAAGCATGTGACAATATTGCTGGAAGTTGGTGGGAAGTAACAGAAAAAACCATTCATAACTGTTGGGAAAAGGCTGGTCTTTATGTCATGCAAGATAAGAAATCTGATTGTGATGAAAATTCTATAGACAGTGATCTGTTAGATGATCAAGAATGTGTTTTGAACCTCCACAAATCTTTATATGAACTTGTTGAATTTGAGCGATATCTCGCCAATTCTGGTTGTGCTTGGCGATTTTCCTTTCCTTGGCGTGGCTTGTGAGCCATCTCGCTAGTACACTGATGTAACTCATGCTGGTATGACGTGCGTTTGTTGCCGTCCAATTTATAAGTATATTTTCTGCTATTAAAAGTATAATCTAGATAATTATTGAGTAATCAATTTACTAATTTAAGATTACTGTCGAAATCACAACAGGTTATGGCTTTCAGCAACGCTTCTACTGCAAAAAATGTCGTATTTATGTGAACTTTAAGCGATTGAAGTGCATCGCACCATTTTTTTCTTCTCGTGTTGTGTACTCCGAATTGAAAATATATAAGAAAATGGCACCTATGGATTTTAAGTTCACGACTGAAAAATTGGAATCAGCAAAAGACTGGACTAGATGGAAAATGTCTATGTCATTATTACTTAAAACGCACGATTTGTTGAGTTATGTGAATGGAGAAAAGACTTTCCCTGTAATGGCGGATCACGCCGATGCTGCCGCTTTTGGAGAAGCGAAAAATAAATTTGAATTAGCCGATGCAAAGGCACTTTTATTTATCTCCCAAGCACTTGATGACAAGAATTTCGATTATATTAAAACGTGTTCAACGGCGAAAGATGCATATGAAAAGTTAATCGCGATTTATAATAAATCATCAACGCATAGACTCGATCGTTTGTGGACTGAATTTTTTCATCCGGAATGGAAACGAAGTGAAAATATTGCATCCTTCATAAGTCGAACACAGAATATTTTTATTGAAGCAAACGATGAATTGCAACGTATTCTACAATGTGCTGTTCCCGGAGCAATGTTACTGTTCCGAATTATTTCGATGCTACCGCAAGAATACATCGCATTTAAGACTGTGTGGAATGGAATTCCGTTGAAAGATCGATCGATCGAACTGTTAACTGAAAGATTATGTGCTTTTGAGCAACAAATAGAGCAACAGCAATGTGATAGTACAGCCCTGCAAATTCAATCCAGTCGGCAAGTGCCGTTGCCGAGTTATGGAAGGAGATACAGCCATGGTTGATGTTCCTTATAGAGAAGCAGTAGGTTGTCTACAATATCTTGCAGTTGCTACTAGGCCAGACATAGCATTTGCTGTAGCTTTGGTATCAAGAGCTCTGTGCAATCCTACAAAAGATGACTGGAAGCGTGTAAAAAGAATTTACAGATATTTACGAGGCATGAGCAGTGTTGGCCTTCTATACAAGTCACAAGTAAAAACCGAGTTTTCTGTTTTTAGTGATGCTGACCATGCTGGTGATGAAAAGACAAGACGTTCAACATCTGGTATGGTTTCAGTAAATGCAGGTGCATCTATAACTTGGTGGTCTAGATTGCAACATACGGTTGCAATTTCATCGACAGAAGCCGAGTATGTTGCTGCTAGTGAAGCAGCAAATGAGCTTGTTTGGCTAAAGTTGCTCTTCAAAGAGATAATAGGATATGATGGCACTCCCATTTTGTATGTCGACAACCAAAGTGCTATAAAACTTGCCCAAAATCCACAGCATCATCGAAGATCTAAGCACATTGATGTGCATTTTCACTCGATTAGAGAGAAAGTTGAGCAAGAAGTTTTAAAATTAGAGTATGTTCCATCATCAGAACAAACTGCTGATATTTTTACGAAACCTCTCTCACAAAACCTGTTTATGAACGTACGCGATGGACTTGGACTGGTTAAGTTAAACTGACTGTTTAAATCTGTTATTTAGTGTTTTTTGTTGTGTATGATTTTTTAATTTTTTTTTGTTGGCTAATTGTTTATTTTTGATGTGTTAAACAAAATTGGCCTTGATATCAGGAAGGAGTGTTGAATTTGAGCGATATCTCGCCAATTCTGGTTGTGCTTGGCGATTTTCCTTTCCTTGGCGTGGCTTGTGAGCCATCTCGCTAGTACACTGATGTAACTCATGCTGGTATGACGTGCGTTTGTTGCCGTCCAATTTATAAGTATATTTTCTGCTATTAAAAGTATAATCTAGATAATTATTGAGTAATCAATTTACTAATTTAAGATTACTGTCGAAATCACAACAGAACTTGATGAAAGAAGCAGCAAAAAGTCTGGAATTAGTGTGGAAGACTTTTTAACACCAGATAACGACCTTATGGTTTTCGCAGGAGTTACTGATGAAGATATTCTCTCTGAAATTACGGATGAGACAGAAAATAATGATGGAGAGGATGATGATACAGGGTGATAAAAATCCTTATTGTTATCCCAAGAAGCTCTGCAATCTGTGAAGTCTCTATGGACATTTTCTTCAAGCCTTTCATCGACAAATTAAGATGATTTTCATGCATTGGACTCAATGCATACCTTGTTGGTTCACTTAATGGTTAAAAAAAAAACGAATAAAAAAACTAAAATATTGGATTATTTTAATAAAAATGGTTTTCAGGTATGTGAATAAATTTGTGCTTATTTTCTGAATTTTTTTTTATTTTTTGTATTATTTAAAAACTACTAATTAATCTCTTCTAAATACAAGTTTTTAGTTGTATATAAGTTAAAATAAAAATCCCTTTATTAAATGCCTAAAATATGTAGGCCCTCGATATAGCAATATACCCTCTACAACAAACAATATATTTAACTGGTCCCTAAAATATTGTTGTAACGAGGTTTTACTGTATATATATATAATATGCATACACACATTCAACTCACACTTATTCTTTTGGAACATGGTAAATAATTTGTCAGAATATTTTTTTTATAAATGTTTTAGAGATTTTACATATTATCACACATTGAAATTATATATATGAAGATTGATGATTTATAATATATATAATGAATGGAGGTATACATGTATACCTCCATTACATGTTGCACCTAATTTCCTCTGTTTGCTTGCATCTTCACTTATTTTGTGAATGTGATAAATATATTATTCATTTGATAATTTATTTTTCTTTCTTCTGAAAAATCATTTCTAGTATCCTCTATTACAACAAAACTCTGAGCAATAACTTCCAAAATATAATAGCTGATAAAAATATTCAGAGGCAGGAGGTGTACTTTTTTAATTTGAGTTATGAACGTTCACATTGTCGTTTGTCAAAGTATTTTAACTGAATTAGAAATGGTTGTAAACTTTATGCATCTCACATTCTTGACTTAAAATATAAGGATAATTTATTTAATAAAAATAAGTTATTAATTCATATAGAAAAAGCTTTTGAGATATTTATTTTCCAGTTTTATAACCTACTATAAATAAGCAAGATATAATAATAATAATAAAAACATTGTGTATTTGTATCCTCTGTAGATGTATTTTCTGTTGCAATATTAAGGAAATTATCCTCAAATCTTTATAAAATAAATTAAGCAACAAACAATGAGAAAACTATACAACCAACTATATAGACCTCAAAAGAGGTAAAAGATAACTATGGATAGTAATATGAAATTTTTTGGTTTAAATTTCTTGATCAAAATTTTTACAGTCAAACAGTAATGCTTTCTGTAGAATGATATACAGTTTATGATTCATCAACTATTTCTAAAGTAATTCATTCTAAAATTTAAATCTTTTAATTTACAAAAAATATTAAAAACAACTAGTTGAACTGTTGGGAAATTTTGCATCTGAACATAAAATACAAAATATTAAGAATTGAAATCAAATATTTTCTAAAAGAAAATATTTTAGTTTATCCAACGTTTGCTGATCATAAGTTATATTGAGGAAAATCAACATAAACTAGTGAAAATGTGAAATTATGAGAAAGAATTCAAATAAATAAATAACCAGTCAGCAGAAATGATATAGTTCAGAAGAATCACACATAATCCACTTTCATTACAGAAGCACAAAAATAAAAGTCAGTGAGAAGATCTACATATCAGAATCTGGTAATACATATCATGGTGACACATATCATGGAAAGATATACTATGTATGATGAATTCATTTACAAAAACTCTAAACATAGAAAGTTTAACAGTTGAAAAATTTTTACAGTCATTTCCTTTTTTGTAAGGAGAAAATAAAAATAGTCAAAAACTGATGAAGGCTCATCTGCGACAGGGGTTCTCAAATCATGCAATTCAATATTTACATATGAACAAACATACTTAGAAGAATTGGAAGTACTTATAAAGAAAAAATGCACTACAGATTCCATACTTGCCTTAAAAAAATAAAGGAAATAGTTGACCCAGGCATGTATTTAAAAATGTTTTAATTTCTGCAAAATGATTCTTTCCCAGAAACAACTTGAAACAATAACACAAACATAGCTAAGGAAAACACTCTTGTATGGACCTGTATGGTATTTTGTAGTTATATAGTTAGATGACCAGCATTTAATGTTTTTTTTAAATATTTTAAGATATGAAGACCCTCAAACTCGCCATTGAACATAAAACTTCTAGTCACATTTAAAATGTACAATTTATTAACTGTTAAATGCACCAGCTTTACAAAATGAGATGAAATGTATTTCATTAAAACATGAACTACAAATTTAAAGTAGAACACCAATGTATAACATAAAATTTTCCATCAAAACATTTATATTGAAGTCACTTTCTTTTTACCTTTCTCAGTTAAAATTTTACATTCATGTAATTGAAAACATTTACAAATGACATCCAGATTAAAACTGTGATATTTTGTTTCATTTATACATTTTGGCATTTCACTAGCTTTGTACATACCAATTATAAATACATCAGCAAAATACTGAAAAACCAAAGCTCTTTCAAAATAGAGAACTCAATGTTCATTTAGTTTCTCTCAGAGATCAAAATATTCTCTCAAAATACTTGTTCATTACCAAATTCTTTGTGCCAAGAACAATAAGATGGTCAATTTTCAAAAGTCTACATCTATAATGAAAAGGATAAATATAGCATTGTACACATTTCTTTGGATGCTTTCTTTTCTTTGATTCTTGTGTGAATTTTTTTATCCAGTCAAATGGGGATTTGTGTAGCTAAAACCATTAAATTGTTCTTGATCCATAGATTTTAATACTTCAGAATCCACAGGACTCAGTGTTGCAGTATCCATCGTAAAACTACTGTCAAAGTTGCTGGTATCACATGGGCCAGACTGAAAATGTTAAGTACAGAAATAAAATAATACAATACAAATTATGTATAAATTTTAAGTATAATCATATAATAAAAGGATTCATTTGGTGCATATGAACAGAACATTTTCTTTGTATCCAACTTTTTGGAACTTAAGTGAAGTTACAAGTATAAACTTAAACTAATATCATATCAGATGCATTGTATTACACTAAACAATTATTGCAATCTTAATATCTTTTTAGTATTCAAACATTTTAAATCTAAAATTCAGTATGCAGCATATGAAAAATAAGCTCTAGAAACTACTGGATTTTTCTTTCTAATGATATTTATGAAATAAATCTTTCAATTGCATCTTTCACTTATATACAATTTACTATTAAAATATTAGTTCAAGGCTAAAACAAAGTATAGCTCAGTAGTAGCAGTAACTATTAGATAGTGCAATCTCTCATCATGATTTAGCACTTTATAATGAGCCATGAAATACCCATGAGCCATTGGACCATAGTTAGGTAATTTTAAAGATCACTAATCAGCTGTAGGTCAAAACATGATTTAAAGTTTTGTTGAAATATATGGTTAAACACAGACCATCTAAAATTGATTTATGTAAATTATGACCTTCTGTCAACTGATCCTTAAGTTTTTCATTTCAGAATATTTTCTAAAAATATTTTGTTTTAAGAGCTGAAACAATTATCTTTAAAATACAAATCAGCTGTGGGTATATGCTTTTCTGATATTGTAGTCCAGTAAAACTGATAAACTATCAATAACATATGTTGGTAATATTTAGGGCTACATTTTAAGAAAATTAATACAACACGCTTATCCACACTTACAATTACCATTTTAATTCAAGAAATAACATTTTCAAATATTTGTTAATTTTAATTTTTAAGCCAAGAGTCATTGAATAATTTTATTCAATATTTACCAATAACAAACAAAAATTTATATTCTATGAAACAAAAAAATAATAATTAAATCAGTTTGAGAAAACAAGATTTACATGGTATACTTTAAAAAAATGTTTTTTCCAACATCAGTGACAATTAGAGTGACAAGCCATATCACAATAATTTTAGCTATTTAAATACTAGAATGTCAAGCTATTTAACTTAGATTCACATGCTTATAAAGTCCAGTTTCATAAAATTCATGTACAAAAAATCAATATAACAGCAGCTGTTTAGTTCTCAATGCTGGTATAAACTGAAATATTTTTCTAAATCTTATGCCATGCACTATGAACAAAATTATTAAAGATTCCAGAGTTATCTCTCCAGAGAGTGTAAAGAAGAGACTACACCCTGCCAACTAATTTGATTTAAAAAATAGCACCCTTAAAAAAAAAAAAAAAGCACTCTACTTGCCCCTGAGTAAAAAAACAAATGATATCGTTACTGCCATTTGTATTAAAATATTTGTTTATATAGTAAAAACGAATTATCTGGCATGTCTTGAAGATAATACCCCAAATTTTAAATGTGAAAAGAATGCGTTTAAAATATCTATAAAGTGCCATTTTCCCCCAACAGCACACTGCCCTTTTTAAACCTGGGAGGAGGATTTTGAAAATTTGTATTGATTCATTCTTAATTAGATTAAGTATGACATAACTTCATGCTTAGATGGAAAGTCTCTCTCCATTTTCAAACAGTTCCATAAGAAATAAGAGCTTGTATTCTATACATTGAATCTTGTTCTGCAACTCTTGCATGTGCAAACAAACATAAGGATTTAACATCCAGTTTTCTATAAATTTCCTTGGCAAAACTTTATAAAATAAAATGTGGAATATTTTCCACTCATAAGATGTCCCCTAAGTCACTTTCTTATCACTATTTTGTGAAGTGCAGGCTTAATAACATGCCTGCTCAGATAAAAATAAATAACTGAATGTAAAAGAAAATCAAGGACCAACAATTAAAATAGTACCCTACACTGAGTCATGGCTTATTTGGATGTTTGTCTAAACCACTTTCTAACCCCATATACAAATTTCAAAGCTAGCTTACTTAGGAAATACAGAAAGTTTTGAAAATCAAATTTTTACACTTTTAAAAATATCTAGTTTTTCCATCTCCAAATCTCTCAATAATTGCATTACTCAATATTTTAAAATGTTCATGCTATCAGCTGAAGATTTTAATTTAGGAAGGACTTCCTAAATTTCTTATGTAGAATTAACCCTTTCCGGCGTGGAGTAAGTCCGTTTGTAAAATGATGAAATAATGGACTGACACCAGAACTTACAAATGAATTTATTAGAAAATACAAACTTGCTTATTTTCCGGCACTTAATAAAAGGAAAATTTTAATTAAATATTCTTGGTGCCATTTGTCAGTTTTGGAATTAAAATTAGGTATCCTTTTTTGTGGACACCGCACGTTAAAGGGTTAACAGTGTAAGTATGCACATCCCACTTAGTCCTTTACATATACTATCAGGAGTAATATTCTCTGCATTTCAATTTGAATAACAAGTAGACAATACTAAAAAAGAGAAAGTCAATGTCTTATGAATCTTTACTCATCTTACTGAAAATGAAGAATAAAATCTTGACATATGCCACAAACATAAGTAAAATATAGATTTGAGTTAGGCATATTTGAAATTAAAGCTAAGTAACCCTTAAAGCATTTAGTGAAAAAAACATTTCAAAATTAGAACTGGAAATTTATTAAGAATGAAACAATGTCAAAAACATCTTCAACCAGCAACTGGTAGATTTACCATTGAAGAGATGCATTAAACAAAGAAATCCAAAGAAAGCTACAGAACAAAAATATATTCTGCTTAAAGTAATCAATAAAACTCTCTACTAAGAATTAATAAAAAAAAATCACTATGGAATATTAAATAACTTCTATTATAAAGATCCTTCTACCTCATAATAAACCTGATTCAATTTGAGTATTGTGAATTGAATATTTTAAAAATCAAGTACACATAACTTTGTTGCAGATGCAGAAGTATACAGTTTGAATTAAAAATTTTATTCCCTCTTTTTATAAACAGCAATGAGATGCACCCCTTTGCATCTTCATAAAATAAATACAAGGGTGATTTTGTGTTCAGCTTATATACCTGAATTCGGGTAATTTTTTTCATTTTCAGTACCAAAATTCCAGTTTTTGGAAATTTAAATTAATAAAATAAGACTAAATTATCAATTTCATATGATTGATAAACATAATTGAATTCATATTTTTCATAATTTGACCTCAATGTAATAAATTATATGTCCCCCCCTCTCTCCACACAGAAACGTTTTCTTGCTAAAATTTCAGGTATTTTTTCATGAATCCACAATCATCCCTGTAAATATATAATTTTAAAGGCTAAAATTCACATAAAGGCAGAAAAACTTAACACCATAAAATAAGAAATGTGCTAGGCCTTTTGAAAGAATTTTGTCATTCTTCAGATGCAAATATGTTTTTTTAATGTTTCTTTCCCTTACATTTCCTGCCTTTAAAGTGGTAGCACATCTTTGCGCCTGAAAAAAGATGTTCTTTCGAAAGGCATAATGCATTTTTTATGGTTTTAAGAAGTTTTTTGCCTTTATCCAACAGCTTGTTCAATATTTTAATGTAAAATTAACATGTTTAGTACTTGATATAGCAAAGTACAATATTTAAATGTTTTGTTGTAAAAAGAACATAAAATATACTTACAACAGCAGGTTTGAAAACAGGAGGAATCTCCTTATTCTCAATTTTATTCCAATCAATATCTTTGAAAAATGCATGATCTTTAATGTCTCCAGCTGTAGAAGAAGGCATTCCTAATCTTTTACTTGGGGCTTTCACTAACAGCTAAAGAATGAAAAAATCATGTAAGTTGAATTGAGAAGAAGAATAGAGACATTTTTTAAGTGTAGTACATATTCCAGAATTTGGAATTATCTTGCAAAAAATATTAAAATTTCAAGAAAGAAATTTTACAACTTCAAGTATAGTACTTAACAAAAATAAATTATTATAATAATGTCATTCTTTATATCAAAAGATAAAGTAAAAATGTTTGTAATAAATATTCCTTGAAGTAGTATTTTTACATTAACAATTGTATATATATTTATTTATTGAGAAGGACATAATTTAACCAGGAACTATAAAGTTTAAAATTAAGAAAAAAAATATATGCTTTATAATAGTAAACAACCTATGAATAATATGATGAAAAATAAAGTACTTTCAATACAAATTAGCCATAAACTGAATAGACTGGAGGTAAGAACAAAATACTGGGTAACATATAACACACCATTAATTGATCAGACAGCAATGCATATTTTCACAGTTTTATAGATTCTGTATTTGAGTTAAAGAGTATTGCCAAAAAGAAATGGTGTAGCAATATGATATAAATTGGAATAACTTTAAGAGATATAGTAAGGTGTTATATGTAAGTTGCAAATACATGCACAATATATATATATATATATATAATTCCTACAGTGTCCATTCCATTGCTTTTATATGTCTTATCCTTTGTTTTTCATGTTTTCATTTTTAATTTATATATACAGTCAAACCTCGTTAACGTGAACACTCAAGGGGAAACTTTTTTTGTTCATGTTAAGAGTAGTTCGTGTTATCCGAACTTAAATACATTATATACAACTGGACGGGGCAATCGGAAACAGTTCATGCTAAAAGTAATTCACGTTAAGCATGTTCATGTTAACGAGGTTTGACTGTATATATATATATATATATTAGGACATAATGATAAAATCGAAATTTCTTAGATCTTTTCATGGTAATGCAGAAAAGTTGTGAACTCTCTTTATTACAAAGTGTGCGGAATCTTAAAACTGTGGGTTGATATCTTCTGTCACCTCAGTGGGCTGAAAGAGGAAATTGGACTAAAATTGATAAAATTTGAAAAATTAATAAATAATCAGAGATTTCATTCATCGATTTGGGGTAGTGTTTACAAGTTACTATTTTTTAACAACAACAGCCATAAAAATTTTTAGAAATATACGTTAATGTCTTCTGCTGCCTCATCGACACCAAATTTTGGAAAATTAAGGCAACAATTTAAATAAATACACATCACACTTACCTCATTTTATTGCGAATATAAACTTTAATTTACCTTTCAAACATACAAATGACAAAAGCATTACTGCTTGTAAACATTTTTGGTCTCAAATTTTGACATGTGTTTTCTGGATTGTTGTGTTGCTCTAATTAATCTATCCCTGTTCTTCGGACCAACTGTTGTTCCGGAGGCTGCAGTGACTAATTTCCCAATCCGCTCAACCGCTTGTGTGTGTGAAGGAATATTATTAAAGTACCAGCAATCCATTGGCATACTGTCCTGTATCATCTTCAGAAGTTCTTGAGAACTGATTTCTCTGAGAATTGGAGGCAATGTCACATAACAAGATTGTCTGTCAATGAGATCTACATAGTCTGTAGCTTTAAAGTTAACAGCAGGAATAACGAATTTGCGAACACAATTTCCGTCTGGGCTAATTTCCCTTGCCTTGATAATCCGCCGAGCTGCACAAGTTATAATATGGCACCTCTTATCAGTTAACATGGCCAAAAACATGTTTTCTGGAGCCCCAAAGTAAGCTTTGCGAACAATAACTTGTTTGATTATGTCACGATACTTCTTAGGCAAGTACCGAGATGAGGTGATGAAATGCCACAGGTGTCTAGCATCATCCTATATGGAATGATGAATCTTAATTTGGAACCATTAGGGTGCGTAGACTCTTAGAATAAATACAACAAAGTTAGCAACTCATTTGATCGGTCTGATGTAGATAAATATAACCTCAGTATTCAACTGGTAGTTGTTAGCCAGCGGGACAAATACAACGTTCCCAATTCCCGGACAGCTAGATCTGAACAACAAACGCTAGAACAAGCACGATACAAATGTCTAATAAGTATTTTTGATCTGAACTGAGGGTGGTAGGATCAATGTCTGGCAACTCGCATTCAATACTATTAAAAGTAACAATTGAAAGCTTTTCGCATCCTTTGAGGTTTCGGCCATTGTCTGCGGTGTAAGATGTGGGGCCACATGACTTGCTATCTATGGACTCAAATAGGTGTGGTAATGGTTACTCATTGAAATGAATATGAAATTGATCTTCGAAACAATACAGTAATGCGCTTCTATAATTGTTCATTTGAACTGCCTGTCTTTGAGTGTTTCTGAAGTTAAAGTTTTGTCATGCCGTCCATCAAAATAAAGGTCAGAAAGAGTGGAACGATTTTTATTGGATTTTGTGACCAGTATTTTGTAAATTTTCGATTTTTCCCTCCATATTTTATTTTTGTATGTGATGGGGCTTTTATCTGATTCAGATATTAAATCCAAATCTTGCATAACACTCGATGCAATAGAAGCCGTGGCTCTGTTGGATACACCATACCTTTCACCTACAAGAACTGTGTTATCCAGTTTTAAACGCATTTGAACCCTCCTTGTGGGCTACTGAAGAGACGCTGAGAAAGACACGTGTTTGGTGCCGACCTTGTGTTCCTTCGTCTCCACCTCCATCACATATTCTATTTCATTCTCCACTGAATAGCTTGAAGCAGAAACAGGAGACGCCTGTTTTGCAGATCGATTTGTTTCTGGAGCCATTTTGTTTCTGGAACATCAACACTTCCAAACCGGTTGTGACTCTCAGATGCTTGTGACGCAGGCCTACTGCACTTAGCCAGACGAAAAAGAGAGGTCACATGATTTACTGGTCGCTCCGATTTGTTTCTTGGCTTGAAAATAGGGGGTGTTCCACTATTTTGGCAGACTGCCAAATGCAGTTTGACTCGATTGTGCCTTGTGCAAGCAGTAAACAATTATGCAAAAAAGTACCAAAATGCCTCAAAATTTCGAAACTTTGATGCCGATGAGGTGGCAGAAGATATTGACCTATAATTCTACAATTTTCTATTGTTGTTGTTGTTAGAAAATAGTAACTTCTAAGAACTACCCCAAACCGATCTACGAAATAAGTGATTATTTATTAATTTTTGTATTTTAATCATTTTTAGTCCAATTTTCGAAACTTTCGGCCCACTGAGGCAACAGAAGATATCAACCCACAGTTTAAAGATTTCGCACACTTTTTAATAAAGAGAGTTCACAACTTTTCCGCACTACCGCAAAAAGTTCTAAGAAATTTGGATTTTTTTTTGATACGTCCTAATATTAATATATATATATATATATACACAATACAATATATATACATATGCAATATATATAAATATGTATTCCGAAAACATTCATCTTTAAACTAACTTTTAATCCCATTTCTGCTGAAAGTGTAATCTACAAGCTTAAAGAAAATATTTTTTATGTTTCAAAATAAATCACAACAAACATAATTAAAACAATGTCTGGGCTCAAAAGATTATAGCTTAAAATATAAATGATACAAATTTATGAGTGTATAATTTTTTCTATCTTTAAACAGAATGCATAATTATTTAGCTTGCAATTGTAGATTGCAATACTACTGTGAATGTGACCATAATAGAATGACATGCTTTTCAATACATATAATGAATAACTTATATAGGCAGAAAAAGACTGGAGGATCTGATAAGTTGGAAAAAAATTGTAAATGATGCAATTCAATTAAGTTAGAAAAGTCTATTTTGCGTTGCTCTGAAACAAAAAAAAACTATTCAAATTGTTTGCATTTTTAATTTTATAGCCACTCCCTGAAAAAAAAAAAAAAAAAAAAAAATTAGTATTTCAAATATGGTATGTATAATCTTCCAAAATTCTACAATACAATAATAATAATGACACCGATATGAAAAAGATACTTCAAACAATAAGTATATAAAATGAAAACATATGTTTTAACATACTTAATCTAAGAGTACCTGAAGTTTTCTGCTTTTAGTACAAATTTGGCCACTTTTGGGAATTTAACTTCAATTAAGAAAATAAGAATTTTTAAATTTATGAAAGAGTTCTATTGTGTTCTTAACAAGTGTGTCTCGAAACACTGGTGTACCTCATGTGCATTGGCAAACTCTTCAGCCAGGTTCTATTCAGAATTTATAAATTAATAGAAATATCATTACTTTAAAAATGTCATAACTTATTATTGAAAACACATACTATAACTTCAACATATATACTGCAACTTTCACTAGACTAAAATATAACTGTAACCCATTAACTGTGTAGATGTTATGGTGATGATGGATGCTTGCCAAGGGAGGTTGGGGATTGTGATTAAAGTTTCTTATTTAAACTAAATATATAGTTCAGTGTGTTTAGTGAAACGCGACATATTAAAGAAAATATAATCTTTAATATTGATTCTTGGAACAAGGTGCCAGTTAAAAAATAAATCCAAATAAATCCAATTAAAACTGGTTGTTCAAATCCATGGTGTACAACCCACTCAGCACAAAAATAACATGTTCAAAACAGGATGGAAAGATGTATTTTTATGGAACTTTACACATAGACATTAAACTCAGATTTCTTATATATAAAACATTTAACAATATTAAAATTAAAGTGAGAAATTTGAAAAAATAATCTGATAGGTTTAACATTAGCATGTGATGACACTCGCAAGCTGATGTTAAACCTACAAGAGCATTTTTTTCCAATTTCTTGTTTCCATTTCAATATATTTATATTTTGTTGCAGATATTTCTTTTATGAGGTAAATTTATATTTCAGAATTGGTTCCAAAAGTGAGAGTCACATAAAAAAAAAAAAAAAACCTGTATCCAAAATAAAAAAAAAGACCCATTTAGAGATCAAACTCAGCTATCCTATGGGGGAATAAATATCTGAAGTATTGAAATGCAAATGAGAAATTTGAAAAGAACACCTTCCTTTGCTTTAACATTAGCTTGTAAGCGTTTTCGTATGACTAGTGTAAGCTCTCAATTCTGTGAATGAAGTTCAGTTTAGTGAGTAATGTTCTATCTGAATATATTGACTCTAATATTAGCCATTTTATTGATAGTGTGCATGATGTTTATTTTATTATAGGACACTACTTCACTCACACAACAACAACCACCGCTAATGTTAATCCTACAGGACAGTTCTTTTAAAATTCAACAGTTTTTAATTCAGTGTGCATTTCAATATTTTAAATGTTTTTTTTTTATTGGATAGCTGAGGTTGATCTCTACGATCGCCATTTTGTACTTTTTCAATTTATTTATTTATTTATTTTTTAAAAATGAGGATTCACTTTCCGAACTGGTTTCGAAAGTAAAAGTGTCTTCATAAAAAAAACCCAAAACAAAATCAGAAAAAGTAAAAAGTGGTGATCATAGAGATCAACCTCAGTTGATCAACACCAATGCAGAAAATAGTTTAAAAATATAGAAATGCAAATGAGATTTTTTAAAAGAACTGTCCCATAGGATTAACATTAGTGAGCAGAGAGTGAAGTAGCCTCTTAAGTGAAATGAATGGCTTAAGGTTATATCAGTTGAAGATCAGCAGGTGTTCTTTAAATTTTATAATGGTGCTCAGATCAATGTCTTATCTTTACATATTTTCAAACATTAAATTTACAATGTAAATTAACATCAACCAATATTGTTTTAGTGTCATATGGAAATAAGCTAAAACCTGTTAGTTCTATAGCTTGTAGCACTGAAAATTATTGTAAAGTTTTGGTTACATTTCTTATCATTGATGTTAAAGCTATGCCGACTTCAGGGTTGCAAACTTGTAAAATTTACATTAAGTATACTGATAACATTTCTCTGGTATCCAAAATAAAGTAATTGTAAATTATAAAGGTGTTTTTGAGGGATTAGGAAATTTTCCTGGAAAGCTACATTATATCGAAGTAAAACCTCATATTCCTCATGTAATTGATGCCCTTAGAAGGGTATCTCAATCTTTATGTACTAAGCTTAAAAAAACTCTAGATTAACTGATAAACTGACAGATTGGGTTAATGGTTTAGTGATTGTTCAAAATCCCAATGGTAAATTGTGAATACGCATTGATCTTCGAAATCTTAAAGCAATTAAGCATGAACATTTTCTAAAGCCTTCAGCAGATGAAATATACAAATTAAAAGGAAAACAATACTATTAGATTTGAAAAACTGATTCTGCCAAGTATCATTAGATGGCCAGTGTACAGAGTTATGCACTTTTAACTCTCCCTTTGGTAGATTTAAATTTATAAACTTCCCCAAGGCATTAGCTCTGCCCCTGAGGCATTTCAGAAAAGGAATCGGTAAATGTTTAGGGATGTTAATGGGGTAGAAATTTACTATTATGATTAAATTATACTAGGTAAATATGCAAAAGAGCATGACAATTTTGATAGAGGTTCTTGAAAGTTTCCAAAGCAAATAATACAAAATTAAATCAAGTTTCAGTTTAAAGGTACTTAAGATAAAATATGGGATTTTTAATATCTAAAAACAGTATATAAGTAGATTCAAGCTATGTTAGAGCTATTGTTCAACTATAAAAAACATCTTATAAAAGTGACAAAAATATTACTAGCTAGGATTAATTTTCTTTCTAAATTTATACCAAATGCCTCAATCATTACATCTTCCTTAAGGTGATTCTCAAATGACCTGCTCAACAATGCAAAACTTTCTGACATCTTCTGATTCATTTTTAAAAATGCAAAGGTATAAAATTGGCAAGCCTGACTATCAAAGTGTGATTTGGAATCGAAATGAGTTTTTCAATTTTTGATCAATAAATTACTTATCGATTTATAAGTGATTCTTGTCACATGACAAGTTTTTTCCATTCATCATGCTGTCAACTTTTGGAATTCGGTTCAAAACACCAACTTTGACAGTATTTTCTGAAAGATCGTCTGCCTTTACAAAAAAGGTATTTCATCTTTTGACTACATAGTTAAGCACCTGCCAATTTGATACATTTGCAAACAAAAATTAATTAAAAAATCTGTCAAAGTAGCCAGTTTTGATTTAAAAACAGTCTTAAGGAGACTTGATATACATTTTGAATAGAGTACTGAACAGGACAAAATCTTTGAAACTTAAAATATTAATTAGTTCAACATCAGTCTAAAGTATTTAATGAATCTTTACTTATTACCCTTCAATGCGATAGCTTGAAAAATGGTCTAGGTGCATGTTTATTGCAAGAGTCACCCAGTAGCATTCATATCAAGAAGTCTAACTGATGCTGAACAAAATTATGCTCAAATAAAAAGAGTTACTGGCAATTTTGTTTGCATTTCAAAATTATTACAATTTTATCTATGATCATAAGGTTTTTGAAATGGTCACTTTACCATAAATCATTGACATCCATAGTATTTAAGCCAATTTCTAAAATTTTTTCTTGATTATAGAGAATGCTTCTGAAACTGTTGAAATGCGATTTCAACCATTCATTCCATTAACTCTGTTGATATTATGGTGGTGATGATGATGATGATGATGGATGCTCACCAAGAGAGATCAGAAATTGAGAGTAAAATTTCTTATTTAAATTAAATATATATTTCAGTGTCCTTAGTGAAATATGACAATTTTATATTAAAGGAAATATAATTTTTAATATTCTGAACAACATACATCATTCCATGTTACACAATTTACTTTATAATGAGATTCAGTGTCAAAGTTACATTCTTAGAAGTATATTTCAGTGATTTTATATTATTCATAAGAATATGTGGAGAAATCATGAAAATGGTTTTGCATCTTCAGACTGATTTAGTACTTTCAGAAAAACATTCTTCCCAAATGAAAAACAGTACAATATAAAATTTGGTAAACAAGTTTGAGGTCAATCATATATGGTGTAATCCAGATTAAAATCTTATTGAACAAATTACATACATTTTCAAAAAAAAAACTGCCCACATCAGTTAACACAACTTTTCTAGATTAAGAGAGAAATTGCTTTATTTTGAATGCATGTGCATGCTCATCAGAAAATTTATATACTACAGAAAAGGAAGAGTTAACAGAAATACAAAATGACAGAATAATGCAAATTTAAAATGTCAACAAATATGTTTTTTTCCTCATAATTTAAAACTTTACAAGGATTAAAAAAGAAAGAAAAACTCCTACTCTTAGCATTTTTGATGAGAAATGAACATATTTTGGCTCTGATAGATCATTTTGTTTGGGTTTGTAAATAAATTAAAAATCTCATAATATTCCTTACAACTGTTTTTCATCATAATTTTTGTGTCCCTGGGAAATTTACCCATAGATTTAGATACATAAATTTAGCCTTAAGGTAAAAAAGGTTAAACAGTGGTGCACATAATCAAAATCATTTTACAATGGTGTACATAATCAAAATATCTTGAAAATCAAGGACAAGAAAAAATATATATAAAATATTTTAAGCATTATCAATATTAATAATGGAAAATCAAGCGAATGCTAACAAATCTGGTAAAATCCCAAATTACAAAAATCTAATTAATGTAAATATATAATTCTATCAAAAGAAAATTGCTGTTTTCTGATTATCTGACTTCATTTATCTAAGAGTAGGTAATTTTCAGTCATTTTAAATTCATATTGTATATGTCATTATGAAGTTAGTTTAATATTTGGGAACAGCAAAATATTCAGCTTTTTTAATACCAAGAAAAGTTTCTTCATGGTATAAAGAAATATTGGTTGAAGTTTTTAAACAGCAAGTTAAACTTACAAGACCAAGAATGTGTGTCGCTTCTTTTGATAAAAATCTTGGATAATGTGGTTCCTCATTACATATGCTCCAAAACAATTCGTCTTCATCAGTTCCTTGGAAAGGTGATCTTCCAATCAACATTTCATATAAGAGTACACCAAATGACCACCAGTCTACAGATTGATTATATCTTTGACCAAGTACAATCTGAAATACAGAGGAAAATATTCTTAAAACTAATAAATTAAGCTGATGCCATGAGAAGTTTAGTCAGTTGTTACATAAAAATGTATACAATATTACTGAGGTATTACTTTTCACATTTGAACAGTTTTTGGGTCAAGTTTTTTAAACACTGGATTAAATTAATTTTTTTTAAACAAAAATGTTGTGTAACAAAAGAAATTTCAATTTTTAAGAGAAATAACATTTTAATAAAAGAACACAAAATATTACAAGTTGAAGAATCTTAAAGATGCACTTTTAAACTGGGTTAAAATAATTCCCTTTTTAGTTATTCAGTAGCAGTGTATAATTAAGAAGAAACTTTAAGTTAATGGGAGAACAATAGTTGAATTTTAAATATCTTATACAATAACAAAAGTATTAGAGTTTACAGAAGGACATAAATTAATTCAGTAAAACATGTTAATCTTCGTTTGTTTTCTATGTGTGGTCCTGTTAATATTTTCTCCCCTTACAAAGTAAAACAAATTAATTTTTACAGAATTATAAATATAAATTTTTAGAACATAGGTTGTTTAACTTTAATTAAAATTGGTTAATTTTTAATACAAAGAGCTTAGAGATTGATTACACATATGATTGTAGAACGTTATCACAATAATATTTGTTTATGTTATTGGAGCAGGTGAAAAGAGATTAATGGAGATTAAAATGGAGATTAACAAAAAATGTTGGGGAGAGGGGGGGGGGGATAGAAAATTATTCCTATCCAGTTAAATAACAAACCAAGAAGTGGTTTTAAAGCAAATTTTGAAAGAAAAATACACAAATTAAATATGAAATTCCAATCCAATGAATCAAATACCCATTTGTTCATGTGAGAATTATGGAAAAAAATTAACTGTTCCAAATATATATATATATATATATTCAAACTGTTGAATGAAAAAAAAAATGAAGATTAACAAAAAATCTATCATTAAGTGTATTTTTAAAATATGCATACAATAGACTATACAGGATGTCCTTTCTTATCCTTGATCAATAGCTAATGCCAAAACCATTAGTGTTAGAGTTACAGTTCTAATTTAAAAAAATGCTTCAAATGTTGTTGTTCATTTACATCAAAATAAGATAAATTATTAGGACTTACAATTTATATTAAGGAAATTTTTATCCATTAACTGTGTCTAACAAATAAACAGTAAAAATTTCATTTTTGTGCAACCAAAACTTATTGAGTTATGATACTTTGAATTTTATAATTTTTTTGCATTTGCTGGCACTAAAATATGTTTTTCCATTTTAGTGTCAAAAACGCCCAAAATTCATGAACTTCAAAGTGTCATAACTTGGTAAGTTTTGGTCGTAGAAAAATGGAATTGTTAGTTTTACTTATTAGACCACAGAGAAAGTTTTCCTAAATATAACTTCTAGAATGTAGGGACTGCATAATTAATTTAAATTTATCTTTTACAATAACTATTTTGACATAAATGAATTTCCATATGTTGAAGATCAACATTGAAACATTTTTACAATTGGAAATGCCTAAACTAATGGTTTAGGAATTAGCTATTGGTCAAGGGGCACCCTGTATGTACATTAACACTTCATAAATAAAATTAATTTTAATTTGAAACATTTTTAAAACTAATGTATATTACTTGTTATGAAAAGAAATTATGTTTTATATTATTGAAAAAAATACACTATGTCATCAGCTCATGTTGATGAGATTTTCATTGAGTTCAAGTTATGATGTCAGATTAACTTTGGGACAAACCAGAATTCAAGCCTTTTCTTGACAAATAACAATTTTGAAAGTTCTTGCTATATGCAAGACGTGTAAAAAATAAAATACTGCATTTATAATATTAAATACTAGGAAAATACACAAATTGTTAGCAATATTGGCACAAATAAATCACATGATCAAAAACAAAATATTTTCAAGCATGCAAGTTAAATATCTAATTAAAATAAAATCAGCTATGTTATTGAAAATATATTTAAATGTCAGAAAGTAATAACTCACAATAAATCACAGTATTTTCCCCATTTCACATTCAGAATCAATTTCCCATTCCTCTCATATGAATTAACATAATTAAAAATCAATGAGAAAAATATAAATTGTGGCTGATTTAAAGAAACCAGAAATGTTTGAAATAACGAAAATTGTCTGAAGTTTGATTGTGGATTAGGAAGCCTGCAATCAAGACTTATTTTTTGTATTTATTTTTGTTCTGTAAAAATATATATTTGCTTCATTGTAAAAAATAGCAAAAATTTTAATATTATACAACAAAATCAATCTTGCAAAACTAGATTTGGCACAATTTTGTCCAGGTTCCATATTGAATCTGTTCTTTACCACTTCTCTCAATTATACCTGAACAAAAAGCTCCATACGTTAATTTATACATAAAAAATAAATGCAAATTTGAAGATGTTTTTCAGTTTTAGCACTAATGAGATGGTGTTAAGGAAGTCATGAAAATCTAAAATGTTTTCAATGAATAAGGATGAATTGAGGAATGATTCTTCCAAGTTGAAATATCAATTTTATAAAAATACGCAATAATAATTCAAATTTCCTTTTTGGGTAATTTTTTTTTTTATCACTGTAATATATTTAAACTAATTTAAATATGTTATGAATGTATTTCTGCTCATTTTTCTTCAGTCAGTACATGAAATTTCAACATTTCATATTTGAAAATTTCCATCTTGCCTGTTGCTTAACAAACATGAACTAAAAAGCCAACAAACCTCAGGTGGAATGTAGTCTGGTGTTCCACAGAATGTAGAGGTTCTCCTATTTTCAAGCATACCAGTTTTGCACATGCCAAAATCTACAAGATGCACATGTCCATCGGCGTCTAGTATGATGTTGTCCAGTTTAATATCTCTAAAGAACATGCAAATCATGACAATAGTGTTATAAAGGATATATAGAAGACAAATTGTTAATACACACATCAAATATAACATTATTATAAAATGCACAAAAGGGGTGGAAACAGGATTGAAACATTTCAAAACTCATTGTGGATATAGTTTAGGGAATTAACATTCCATTTTGGAAATGGGAAAATTATGGATAAATTCAAAATAAAACCATGCAATACATTTCCTGTAGAAGGGTTCACTGAAGCTAAATTATTTTCAATTTAATGCATAATATTAAGATGCAGTATAATCAATATCTAATTTTAAATTATTTCAGAATTTTGCCAACTAATTCATAAAAATACTCAACTGCTTATAGTTTAAAAAACATCGCTTTTGAATCAAAGCAAATTAAAAGAAATTTATATATGTTATCATTAAAGTCACTTTAATAAAAATTTATTTAAAACAATGATTCTTTCTTCCAATGAATTTCCATATTTTGTAAAATACATAAAATTTGCTACTCCTACCATGCATTAGCCAAAATTTTACATTCACATGCAATTAAATATGAATAAAATATTCTTATAAATGAGCTTTTATAAATAAATATAGTGCATACTTAATATTTTACTTCATTCATGCTGTATTTTTTTAACTTAATGTGTCACAATTTCTCAAGAAATTCATAAATTGCATCAGAGACATTTACAAATGCAAACATATTTTATTATGACTTTAAAAATCCTCTAATTTAATTTAATTCCTTATATGTAAGCAGATCTTTCACTGAATACATTTAA
Source organism: Maratus michaelseni (assembly GCA_963931845.1). NCBI lineage: Eukaryota > Metazoa > Arthropoda > Arachnida > Araneae > Salticidae > Maratus > Maratus michaelseni. The sequence goes on along the minus strand of OZ007586.1, from coordinate 258,333,153 downwards.
AATTAAACAAGGGATATTAAATGATATTCATTAAATATTATTGAAGAATTAACCTGCAATATAAACCATTATATTAACCTGCAATATAAAAATTGTTTAAAAACTGAAGTCTGTATGTCATGTATTTATTGAAAAGCCTTACTGAAAAGAAAAATATTTCCTACAGAAAATAGGAAATTACCTGTTAATCCCAAGAGCTTATTCATCATAATCTTCAAGCAAAGAAAAAAAATGAAACTAAACTCCCCTCTGACCTTATGCTACAAATTATTATAACATGAAACAAAGAAGCATATATCAAGTGGAATTTTTTTTATTTTATATTTAACAAATTTTTCTCAAGCGGTCATCTCAATAAAGCATTTTAAAAAAAGTTCATGTTAATATGCATTTTTAGAAAATAAATCTAAAGTTAATGAAACCTGAAATACAAAATTTGAAGCCACTTTGATATAAACATTCAACATTATTTTAAATTTTAGTTTCTAATGTCAAAATACTTTTTCATACTCTTATTCACATATCTCTTTGTGGACTTTTTGTTATAAAATGTTTAATTTATTTGAATTGTGTATATTGGCAACAATATGAAAATACAGATGCAAAACTTTTTGGAGTATACAGCAGTGAAAACAGATAAGCCTAATTTTATGCGGCTAGAATGATAACTTAAAATTCTCAATATGCATGACATTTATTGGTTTAATGATATGATCTTATTTTTGAAAGCCCATCAGAAGAAAACTTCATAAGCATAAACGGCTAGCATAGATGAGAATTCTATATAAAATAGATTTTATAAGTACCATAAAATTCTATTTTATCTAGCTACATATAACAGTGTTCTACACATGGTGCTTCAGTGCATTGCAAACTTCTACAAAAGTTTTAAAAAAAAAACAGGAAATCGTATCAAAGTTAGTAATATTCAAGCAAACTAAGAATAAATGTCAAAGTGCCAGGCAAATGCAATGGTGTAGTCCTGAGCACGTACTTCAGGAGCTATATAAGTCGGAGTACCGCAGAAATTGGATGGCATACATTCCTCTTTATAAATGCGACACTGGCACATTCCAAAATCAACAATACGGATGTGGCCTTGCTGATCCAACATTAAATTATCCAGCTTGATGTCTCTATAAACATAAATGTTACTAAAAGATATTGCAGAATGAAACTAGTTTTAAAGCTGAATATAAAGAACGAATAACACACAGACTGCCACATTATTTTAATTTTAATAAGATATCTCAAAAGGGGCTTTACTGCCACTAGAGCTTGTGTAATCATCGGTTTTCATTTTGAAATTATCAGTAACAATAGATTTGAATGAAAGGCATGGCTAAAAACAGATGATCAGCTTACATTAAAATTTTACTTATACAATCATAATGTACTTTAGTTTAAAATTAGTCAATTATTTCGGGTGAAAGTTTTCAAAATAGGAGTTACTCAAAAAAGGCTGGGAAAAGCAGAGTTTGTAACCAGAAAGAAATCCATATAAACTCACCCAAATATTCCTTTTGCAGTCTGTGTGTCATTAATTTAAAACTAAGTGTACAAAAAATAAATGTAGGCAAATATAAAACAATATATTATGCATTTACCTGTATACTATGCCTCTTTTGTGAAGAAATTTCAAAGCACTCACAATCTCTGCTCCATAAAACCTATTTTTGGTGGTAGATTATAAATAAATATTAGTGCATACTTTAAATTATTCAAAGTAACACAATACAATTATATTTTTAATTTATTACATTAATTAACAGGCTGAAGAATCAGAAGTATTAAATGTATCATTTGAAATACAATTTAGAATTATGCACTACATAATTTTTAAGTGAGTCATTGTAAACCCATTTCTTATGTGTATGTTGGGCTAATGCCAGCCATTTAGTTTGCTTACTTGAAAGTAAATGTAAGGTTAACTATTTTACTTGAACAGATGGAGATAGTATAAAGGAGTTAAAAAAGTCATTTAAAAAACTTAATTCTCTTATATGACTTATACACACACACACACACACACACACAATATATGTATGTAGTAAAAAAAAAAAAAGAAAAACTAAATTTGTTAAATTTAGTGACAAAATGTGCACAATTTAAGTAAAATAAATGGTCTTACGTTTCATCTTTTTACTAAAAACTCTACAAAATACATAAAATTTATTCTATAAAGTACAAAGTTTCAAAATTGTGTGGAAAGCTAAGTTCAAAGTGTGGTAGAAGCTGAAGAAATATTTAAAGAAGAAATACAAAATAGCTATATATCATACACAATTAATATAGAATTGCATAAAATTAGGAATTAAATTCATTAAAAGTTATTTACACTGCTCTCTTCTCTTCAAAGCGACCACTCTCTTGTATGTGAAACATTAAATCACCACCATTCAAATATTCCATGACAAAATACAAGTAACTCTGGAATAGAATAAAAATAATGTAAAACATTCAAATAATGAAATTACAAAATTAAATTAAAATTTCATTGAAAGAAATTAAAAGTTGATAATTTATATATATATATATATATATACACTTTATGATTAACTATCTTAATTGGAGATTAGGTTAGAATTGTTGCAAGAACTTGTTTAATGCATTTTGAAATTCAAAGGTATTACAATTATACAGAGTCTCTCATTTATTTTGCAACCCCAAAAAAAGAACAATGTACAAACATTAATCTTTATTTGCTTAAACAACTACAAAAGTTGTTGGAAGTGACCGCCATCTTCATCTTTACATATCTGGGCCTGTTTGAGGAGGTTTCAAGACATATTCTGTAATGTGTTTGGTGTGATAGCATTTATCTCTTCCGTAATGAGAGTTTTCAGTTCAGGCTACCGGTTCACGGAACGCACGATTTTTCAAATAGCCCCACAAGAAGAAATCGGGCGGTGACAGGTCTGGACTGCATGGAGGCCATAGTCCTTTTGTAATTAGTCAATCACCAAAAAATTCTTGGAGAAATGACAGAGTGTCATTGGCCGTATGCGCAGGAGCGCCATTCTGTTGAAACCAAACAAAACGTTCATCTGCTTCCAACATGCTTCGTCTCGATTTTCTTCATTTTGTGGTCAGTTAGGACAAACGACAGACGGTTCTTTCTTTTCAGTTCCACAGTCCATTCTGTTTGAAAATGGTCCACGATTCATTTATTTGTGCTTTTATTCGGCACCACCGAGTCTGGAAACTTGTTTCCATATCGTTCCTTGACTGTTTTGTACGAAGACATTCGAAAATAATGTTCAATAATAAACACGCTTTTTTCTGCACGTAGCACTACGACGCAAAACTACCTTTCACTTCGTTCTCCTCAGCACTGAAGTGTCTAGTGTGGTTTTCTAGCCTGTTGGTAGTGTTGCTCGCATGCCCCTCAACACCGCTACCTGCGCTAACGGTGTGCGCGTGCACTCGTGTTGTTCATTTGCTTCGCGTTTACGCGGGTTGCAAAATAAATGAGACACACTGTATATATATATATATATATATTTCTCCCCAAGGAACAAATTATGCAATGTAATTACAAAGTAAAAAAACAGTATTCGCTATTTAAGTCCAAATAACTATATTCCAAATGAGTTAAATGCTGAACGACACATCTGCATGTTATTCAGCACAAATGTTCATAATTATGATGTTGCTGAAAATGGCTCCAACTATCTTTCCCAAAATATCACGACCGATTTTGTGTGCTTGGCGCCTTTTTAAGCGCTTTATCCATATAAAATCTGAAAAAAAAAGGCATAATTTATTAGAACATTGGAGTTTCACCCTTAGATTGTGCCTAGTATACCTATGCATAAAGGCAGCCCTGCCCAGAGCTTACTATAGCATAGCATAAATGATTGCATACGCAAGTGTTTCACATTCGTTAACAACTAATTGCATTTCAAATCGCCAGTTGTCCATAAAGTTTTACTGCACACCAATAGGCGTAGCAGAGGCGGAGGGACATGCCTACAAACTTTCTGAACACAAAATTTTTAAAAAACGATATAGTCAATTAAAAATTGTCTTATATTGATCCGAAATCAAAATGACAACTATTTTCATTTTAAAACTTCTTCAGGGGTTCATTCAGCTCAGCTCTCTATCTATGAAATATGGCCCCGAAGTTTGTTGGTTCAAACCTCAGCTGGGCAGAATGGGATGACTGTGAAAGGCTTTCAGAATAAGGACCCAATTAACATCTGGAGTTAGGAGAAGCACAGTATATGATTCGAGGACCTTTTCATCGGGGAAAATTTTCTGACTTCTACATACACTGAAATTCACCAGTGCTACAATAACTATGGTTGCAGGACAAGCATACGCTTGCTTAGAAGCTCCAAGTCCATTATCCAAGGTTTAAAATGTCTTAAAAGTGGTGGACTGTTTTGCTCAAGATAGGCTATGACAGTTGGTTCAAACACTTCGTGAATCCAATTACTAAATTTTATTCTTGCGACCCAGATTTTGCTGTAAAAACTCCCATAAAACACCGGGGTTGATTTAGAGATATTGAACTTTTTGAATGCTCAGGGATTCCCTGAGGGGTAAATTAACATTAGATTATCCCTTGCAGTCTGCACTTGTACTTGCTACTAAAAGCAATGTTAACCTATAATTCATTGGTTTATGCACAGGGGTGAGTCCAGAGAGACCTTTTATTATTAGTATTATTTATTCTTTTTTTTTTTGGCGGGGGGGTGGGGGTGGGGCGGGAGGGGATATAGTTACGTATAATCGACATAATATAGTAAAATCTGTAAAACTTGTCTATAACGGAAAAAAATCATTGTCCCGACGAAAAGAACCCCTTCAATTTTACCTTCTATAACGAAAACCTGTCTAAACAGGAATTTTATTCTAATCCCGTTTTCACAGATTTTACTGTATGGAAAACGATATAGTGAATTTACGATTAGTTATAAAACGTAATTTCTGTTAATTTATACAAAGAATTCTGTGAAAATGGAACCGGTTTATAACAGAATTCGGTTTTAAAAGGGAAAAAAAATATCCCAACGGAAGAAATATCAAATCTACCTTCTAAAACGGAAACCTGTCTGAAATATAAATGTTTTTCAGTCCCTAGCGATTCCGTGTTCACAGGTTTTACTGAAGTTCACTATTAATTGTTAAATTAATAGAAAAATTGTGCAGTGGAACCTGAGACAAAATCACTAGAGACCAAAGAAAAGTTCCGTTTTAGATAGGCTTCAATCTTAGCAAGCATAATTCTAATTGTATTTTCCATGGTATTCATATCTCCATGGTATTTTCTTGTTTCGTTGGGATCATGAACTAAACCAAGCAGTTTCAGTTTCCACAGGTTTTACTGTACTGAGTATATTTTTAATAATTTACAAATAAGAGTACAATAAAATCTGAATATGGAATCGCTGAAAAAATGCAAAAGAATACAATTTTAGACAGGTTTTCGTCTTAGCAGGTAAAATAACATTTCTGTCGCTGGAACCACAAAGTTCCGTTTAAGACAGGTTCTGTTTTCACAGGCACAGGTAATACTGCAATGAAAATTGTCTATACCGGAATCCTGCTTTAAATAAAAAAAAATTATGGCCTCGGCGAAAAAAATACTATACAGCTGAAATCTAAAGCGGATTTTTTTTTTTTTTCGCAAGTTTTAACGTATTTTATTACTTTCAGAATATTTTTATGAAATAATTTTAGTTGTCTTTAAAAAGTAGAAAAAATATGCTGCGAAAATATGTACAGCTAATTAGTATCTCTTTAAATATTTAAAATCAATTAGTAGGATAACCGTAATTTTCGAAACAGTTCCAGTAATACAAATCATAAACCGTAATAAAAAAAATACAATTGTACAGACGCAGCGAATGAAAGGGGAAGGGTTAATAGACCAATCGAAAACGAAGTTCAAAAACTCGTGTGTTGTGATAAAAAGTGACTTATAAGAATAACGAAAAGAAAAGCCAAAATAACAAAAAAAAAATCATGAAATTGTTTCACGGTTCTTTGCTACGAAGCGTTAAACTTTCATAGGGATCTTTCCTTCAACATTTCGTAAACACTTTCAGGAAAAAGTATAACTTTTCATTATAACAGTGATACGGGGTAGTTCGATAAGTTCTCGGCCTGACACAGAGATGGAACAAGTATGATAAAATGACAATGATGTTTGTTAAGTATGATCCTTTAGATCACGGTAAGTAGAATATTTACCGTGCTTTAGATGACATTCTGCCGAGTTTCAGACGCGTGAGTTTGTAAACAAGCTCTTTTTTGCAGTCTACCAATGGGATTAAATTATCGCCTAGGGGACTAGTCCCATACAACAGAAAATATCCATGCAGAAAAAATATTCTATGCAGAGCCCAATCATGCGAAAGAGAAACCCTGAGCTGGCTATTCTCCACCCCCATTTGTGGTTCCCTTTTCTATACTGTAAGAAAAAACATTTTCAATGCTTTAGAATACATATGAATATGTAAATACACACTTACATAAATATAATTTTTGGTTTTAATGTTATTTCTAATCTAAAAAGACAAAATATATATTCATTATAATCAGAATAAGATCAGATTTAAAAATATTGGCTTTAAAAAATCGCATGCCAAATATGGGGTATTCCAAAATCAGAGAGCGTGGAGGATCATCATCCGACCCATGCATTAATCACGCCCTAATGACCACAACAAATATTTAAGCACAAAAAAATTTACGAAACCAAATACATATCAAATTAATAACAGTACAGAAAATAGGTATTTGAAAGCATTTTGATAATACGGATTCAATATAATTTTCAAAATACAGTCGAACCTCGTTAACATGAACCTCAAGGGGAATTAAAACTATGCTTCATAGATAGAGGTCGGTAAAAAAATTGGAACATCAAAAAACATCATTCTTTTCTATTTAAATTTTTAAATATTGAGACAATGTTGATGTTATATAATTATATAAGATTTTAGTTATGTGTCTCGAACTCTCATTGATTTTTTTTCTTTTGTTACATTAAAATATGAATAGAACTCGAAGGAAAAATTGTTTCATAGCTCGTACATAAATGTTTTAAACAGATAGAAATCTGTTTGAAGTTAAACAATCATTTAACGAAAATAATGTGATAGGATATACGATCTTGACAAATGATCTTCACATCCCACTTTTGTGATTGTTTGCAGTGCGGTAACATTCGATGCAAAACCTCTATTCGTTGCTGATAATAAAATCAATAAAAAATTTATGAAGAAAAAACTGTAAAGCCATGGGCCCAAATTTTATTTGCTTTTATTAAAAAGAATGAAAATGAATTTTAAATATGTAACTAAACATGATTGTGTTTCAAAAAGCGTCAAAAATATAAAAATCGTGTGTTTCATCATCTATAAAATTAACCAAAATTCTATAAAATTCAATATATTTAACATAAAACAATTGACACATATTGAGATTATTAATAGCTCTTGAATTCTATAAAATACTTAAAACTATAAATATTGTTTCTATCCATTAAGTAATAAAAATACAAATGTATCAAATGCCTAGGTATTTGCTTTTAATCAAATGAATTAAAATAAATTTTAATATGTAACTAAACATGACTAGTGTTGAGAAAACCTGAGAAAATATTAAAATCTTCTGTTTCATCAACTATAATTTTGTTCATATTAACAGTAATTCATGTTATCAGTATCAAATGTTTGTACTCGTTTTTATAGGGGACTATGAAAACAATTCATGTTAAAAGTAATTCACGTTAAGCGTGTTCATGTTAACGAGGTTTGACTGTAGTGTACTTACCTTAGTCTGAAAAGTGCAATATAACTTGCACATGTATGGGTGTTGAGTTCCGAGTGCAAGCACTCTCCTCTCAATCATGGTGCTTTCAACATCATCATCTTCCAAAACAACATCTTTCTTTAAACATTTTATGGCAAAATATAGATTGCTGTCTTTCAGTTCTGCTAGCAGAACCTAAAATGGAAAATAGGGTTTTACTTTTAACAGATAAAATGATGTAGAAGGTAATTTTACGAGAAATTCGTTTACATATAATTGAATCCATTATCTTATGTCTTTCAACTAACTTACCTTCGCGTTGACGTTGACAATTACTTATATAAATTCAAAATATTTTTTCTGCATCAAGCATTATCTTTAAGTTGAATTAAATAATTAAGATGTCTTAATTCTTATAAAAAATTGCGACTGAAAGAGTCAAAAATGAAATTCTACCCTCAAAGACATACAAAGATATTGGCCAAACATTAAATGACCCCCCCCCCCTTCTAAATGATTTTCGTGAATATTAGTTTTCGACATCTGGCCAATATTTCCCAATATCTCTGAATATCCGACATATATTTTGACATTAAGGGATATTTTTCTGCCATTGCTGAATATCATCATCTGACATTGAGCGATATATTTTTCTAACATTCCTGACCTGAATAACATTTTTGGATATTAAATAACGTATTTTTTTCATTACTGAATAACACTTTTAGATATCAAACAATTTCTTTTTAACACTCCAGATGTGGTGCACAGAAACCCCTCACTGCACAAGATAACACATTATGATCAGGAGGAAGCAAGGGGAAAATATGTATCTAAAAAAGTTTTAGCAAAAAGTGGTGGGAGTAGATTTTTCTGTTAGTCGGGAAAAAATGTCTGACAAAACTATCATTTAATTCTTTAATACTTTTTCAATCACAATAGACTTATTTTTTTAAGTTCTTTTAACAAATATTTATTTAAATAACACTTTTTATTAAGTTTGTTAGAAACTTTCTAAGAAAATATTTTAAAGCAGGTACGAAATTTAAAACTTAAGAAACTTATAGCAAGTAAAATATTTTACAGCTTGCTGTCTTAAAAATCATATGTTCCCCTTGCACAAAACTATAAAGAAAGGTTTTAAAAACCCCGTTAACATTGAATTTTGCTTTGTAAATTTAATAAATATATATTTAATTCCTTAAGTCATAAATAGGTGTACATTTTTTTAAAAATTGATGTACTACATACACGTTAACACGCATATAAATTAGCCCTAAAAGCTTATTATTTTATATATAATAATTATTATTACTTAGATGAATAGTGTAATTAAAAAATCAATGACCTATTTTTGAATCTAAACTTGTATTCTTTCAATAGTAAAAAAACAAAATTCTTATTAAAGTCGGAAATTTGAAAGCATTTAAAAAAGATAAACAAACATCGATTTAAAAATGACAAATTGATTTTTTTTTCATTTAAAAACATTATTAAAAATAGTATACAAATATAGTGTAAAAATAGCATAAAAACATCTTTAGTTTTTTTTTATAAAACCAACAATTTTTCAAATGCTTTTTTTTTAAATATATAAATAATTAATTGTAGATTCCTACAGAAAATTTTTATAGGCATTTTCTTTCTGTGCAAATTCCATGGCAGACGCTTCTATCAACTGCACTTGGATGAAAACTATACAAATGGGTGGTACTTTAGAACTTTCCGCTCACTTCGGTCAAAATTACAAACTTCGCCAGATATACTGAGTGTCGACAGATATCTTAAAATGTCAGAAACATGATATTGTTCTTACGAATGTCCATAGATATCCCTGAACGTATCAGGGATAGTTATATCCCTTTTATGACATTGGCCAATGTAAATCAAATATTAAAAATAAGGCATTAAAAGAAAATCAGGTTTTTTAAAACGGCAAACTTATAAAATTTTATTGTTTAGAATTTTATTCCTGTATTATTATGTCATAAGTAATGTAAAAAACTCTTTTCAATGCTTTCTTTTAAATCTAATTTTAAATTATGTCTGTGAATATCGGCAGATGTTGTAAATTTGACGTACGACATTCAGCGACTTTCGAACTATTGGCCAATATTGGGGTAAACATTGGCTGATGTCACTGTGCTACCTGGGTAGGAAAATGCTATCTTGTGTAGAAATATATAAGTGATACGAAAAAGCTAGTTTTTCGAACCAATTTTAATCGAAACGATATTTAATATAATTAAGATGATTTCTGAAGAAAGTAAACCGGTAATTTTATGCAATTAACAAGGATAATTAAACATAGTTTCGGCTAAAATTATTTATCGAGACCTATGGTTTTACATTACTTATATACGTGTATTTTCGTATCCATACATCATTAATTAATAAGGCAGATTTTGAATACCAGTCTATTTTTCGGAAGTTTTTTTTTCGTCGTAAGTTTGAATCAGCTGCTTCTGAAAGAGGGCGGAAAAAAATCCAGCATACACGTGCCTGAGGTAGTAAAAAGTCAAAAGGTTTTCACACAAAGCCTCTTTAACATTCACTGATGAAAAAAAAAAAAATTGCTACATTTCTTGGGTCCCCCTCTTTACACGCAGGTGCTTCTTTATATGCCCTTGAACTACAAAGAGAAATCGGCATCCGGAAATCCCATCACTTCAGTAATTGGTATTCCCCACCCTCTTTTATATATATATATATTTTTTTAACTGGGTTTAAATCTTCATATAACGATTGATAGAAAAGCAACATTTTATACAGATTTCGTGTTTAATTTTTTTTTTTTAATGGGGGCATATATATTTAAATATTTTCTATTCAAAGGTATTTTTGTAGTTTTAGGCACTCATTAAAATTATATTAAAGAAGTAAATTTTCACTTCAAAATGTCAGCATGGTATAAAAAATTCTTGTCAGCTTATCTGCAAAGCAATGAGTTGAGCTTTTTTTCCCCCACAGAAATTCATTTACGTTAGAGATACACTAGTCTGTTTATACCTGATCCGAACCCGAAATTTCTATTTAAAGTGAAACCGAAACCCAACTCTATACCCGACAAAAATGTTTAGTTGATACCAGACCAACAAATTAGTTTTCTTCGGCCCTAACCAGACACGCTTCAACGAAGCAGAAAAAAGATAAAATTAATCCACATTTTATTGCAAAATAGTCTACAATTATACCTCTAATTGCAATTTTATTTATGTAGGAAAAAGAACATATGTACTCATTCAAATTTAATTAGGTAGTTTTTCATCCGAAACAGTATTCTGGAATTTCTTTTGAAAAATTGGTTCAACCCGAACTCACCCACAAGAGTCAAAACTGACAGGACCCGAACTCGAAGAAGTGAGAGTCAATCCGACCCGCAGCGGAAAAAATGTTACTAAATCGACCCGATGCAGGACTAATTTATATATAGCGGTAAGAGAAAGGGAACATTTTTCAAGACTACATTGGGCAACAAAAACAGTCCAGTTTGTTGATTTAATTCTTCTTCTCTTGGTCAATTTAGACACTCTATTAGTACAGTCTTACAAATGGACCACTGTGACCTAAATTAGCAGAATCTGGGTTATACTTTTTTTTTTTAGTTGAAAATTATGTATATTTCAGAATTTAGGATAATATTAATTACAGTAATAACTCCATTTATTAGTAGTGTAAATAAACAATTATTCAGATAATAATCTTAAGTGTGATAATTTTCTACCAAATATTAATTAAAATGTATGTATTTAGTGATAATTTTGCAGTAGGTCGATAAGAATATAGGACCAGCTTCAGATTCACGATAGTTATGTCTTCCACAGCTGAATTCTTTTGAAAAAAATAAGTGAGTATATATTAATTTGTTGCAAATAATCAAAAAGCAATCAGGCCCAGTGCTTCTGAATACATTAACCCTTTCAAGGGCGGTGGTTCATTTTTGGACCACCTAATTTTAATTCCTTAATGCAACATTGACACCAGAATTTTGCAATGAAAATTTTCCTTTTATTTAGTACGTGAAGAAAAGCTTTTACTTATTTTAAAATAAACTTGTTTATAAAATCTGGTGTCAGTCAATCATTGCAGCATTTTACGAAGATAAGTACTTTCCCCCTGAAAGAGTTAAAACAAAACATTCCGTAGACAGCGCCGTAGTTAGGAAAAATAATCCCTGCTGACTCGGCCTACAGGCAAAGGTACATTTCGAATTTAAGTACTAATTTCACCAACAAAAACTAAACCAAGATTAGAGATAAAACCAGTTTAAAAATTTTATCTGGCCGCTTGAAGAGTTTTTTTTCCCCCATTATACTCCAATTATTTTGCAAATAATAAAAATTCTCCCGTGTTTATTCAATTATTTAGTCTTGTTAACTGGTAAAAAAAAGGTACGCAATTTAAAAAATTGGACCATAAACTAAATTTATCTTTAATCTACGGTTAAATTCGTTAATGGGACAGCTTCTAAGTATCAATTCTATCAAGCCGAGATTAATATGAGCCCTTTTTAAGAGCTGAATAGTTAATTAGTCTTGATTCCAAGAAATCAAAAAACTCATAATAATTAAATTAAACAAAGTTTATTAAAAACTTGGCAAGCCTAAGAATATTTTGTCATAGTACAGAAAGAAATAATATTAAGAAGATTTATATAATAAATTTAAACCGTGTGGCGATTGTTTCATTAAATGAACCACATACTATATTTTAAATACTGATGTTCTTTCTATTGAGACACGCGCGTTTAATAATGCGACCCTATATACAGGGTCTCTGAGGGCTGTCAAAAATGTTTATCATGCCAATGATACTTTTTTTTATCGCCTTAGCGGCGGATTAAGGGAGATGGGATATTTTTTCTTCTACAACCCCTATTTTTATTTATTTATTTTGCTGTTAGAGTTGGTCCTAACAAAAACTTGTCAATATAAAAGTTGTAGATAGTATTAAGAATATTTATAATAAACCTTAGCGGATTTGATATCTTGTGAATTGACGAAGTTATGAATTTTTTTTCTTTTTAAACCGCTATTTTTTTCGCCCGTTGAGGCCATTTTTAAGGATATCAAAAATCTGTCATACATAAATTTTTGGCCCTTTCCCTAGAGGTAATAACTTTAAACCGATTCGATATGTATCATGATTATGTTATGAGTTTTTTTTTCTGTTTTCACAAAAAAAATCCTTGGTCCGATTTTGGTCATTAACGAACTTGACAGAGATCTTGTGCCTATTGATTTTATGTATCAGATTGGAAGAGATTTGTGCAGATTTATGAAATTATAGTGTCCATAAAAGTGATATATATATACAAAATTTTGAGCTGGGGGAGTGGTTTTGGGTTCTAGGGGCGTAGATCGGCGTAGATCTGCAAAATTTTTTCAGAAATTGCAACATAGGGGAGAATGTAGTAGATAGCATTTCTTACGAAATCTACCTAATATTCCGGAAGGGGTTTCAGTTTTAAAATTTTAATATAGTTATCTTATAGATGTAGCTAGGAATGCATTGTTTTCCTTCAATCACAATCATTGGCGTAGTTTTCGTTGTGAAAACTATTGGTGGGGCTCAAAAGAAATATAACTCTTTTGCACACAAATATGTTACCGTGTGTATTGAGGTCGATTGCAAATTTGATGTTACATTTCAAACCATCTTTTACTGAAATTGAACAGAATAGTATATATTTAAATAAACTACAATTTACTGTACTATATCAATAGGAAACATTAAAGAAAAATCTGACTTTCGAATCTTTATACATATATAAAAAGGATACACTCGTTATTCGCAAATCATTTATAATGAAATCAGAACCAAAGATCATTTGAAATGATGTCCTCTGGAATATAGATTTTGTTTCTGTAATTTTCGCTTATATACTATATAGGGGAGATGGGGGATGAATGGGAAATTTTCACAAAAATATTTATTTTAAATATTTTATTTAAGTTATTATCAATATTATACATCACATGTCATACATTAAGTGTTTGAATACATCTTATGTACAATATTTGTTCAAGATTATTATTATTATACAGAAATATATATGACATTAAAAAAAAATTCTATGTCCCAATCATCCCCACTGCAGGGATGAATGGGACACAAACATTATCCTCCCCATATTCAATGTTAAGGACTAAAAGCTGACAAAAATGCCTCCTTGGCAAAAGCTGAGAGATTATAAATTGTAATATGATCTCCAGGATTATTTGTTAGCCAATCATCTTGGACTTATCTCAGCTTTGCCTTAAAAGGCCCATAAACGGAAGCATTCAACGGCTGAAGACGATGGCTACAATGAGGATGAAATGTTAAAAGAATAATTACCCTAAATTATTAATTTATCAACCTATATAATATTATTTAGTTAATAAATATATTTTTCAGCATCCTCTAAGGATCAATGAGACAGTTCCATTTTCATCCCATTTGAAATGTCCCAATCGTCCCCATGATGCTTATATTCAATTGTCAGCCATTTTGTCTCAAAAATTATTTTGCACAATGGTTAATATGCATTCATTTTAATTACCAATATTGAGCCTTGAAATAAAAAAACTAGTACATATCTTAATTGTTTATATTACATAAGATATTTAAGTAACTTCAAATGTAAAAAAAAAAAAAAAGTTTTCAGGAAATGCAAATTTGAAGAAAACTGAAAACAGCCATGTGCTGTTGCTTTTGGTTCTGAAGCACACTATGGTAGTGAAATCTATGATAGGAAGCAACTAAAAAAAGTTTATTGCCATAAATATTGAGAACGTCCCATCCATCCCTTGTCCCATTCATCCCCCATCTCCCCTACATGTGTATATATCGGCATTTTACAAACCACAATTTTAGAGTTATTACGAAAATAGCACCTAAAGAGAAATTTTTTTCCTACGTCGTTTTTCTCTATAAAGAAAAAAAAAAAAGGCAAAATTAAAAAAAAAAAAAAAATTGAAGAAATAACATATTTTATAGAAAAAACTTAGTTTAAATTCTGAGAATTTTTTGACATTAATTAGAGGGAAGAAATTCACCTTTGAAATTATTGGTTGGGTTCGAACTCCACGAACCCATACAACTGTACGCCTATGATCACAATTTATACAACAATCGCTTTCTCTTCGAGAAAATAATTTCTTAAAAATGAAATAATTCAATTTTTCTCAAGAAAAATAAAAAGAAATAATATATTTATAAAATTATATATATCATTATATAATTTTGGAGGGTATTTGAATCCCATCATCCCCATCCCCTTGGCTACGTCCTTGCCTGTAGACCAGCCTAAAGTAATTAAGAGGTAATGATTTATGGCGTATTGAAATGTAGAAATTTTTAATTAAGTCTGAAAAATTCTTACTCACTGGTTGGTGCAGTGAATAATAAAATTTAATCGTATATAACAAGGTACATACCTTTCCTAATCAGAATGCTGAACATAGGCCTCGTTTTTTTTCATGCTCCTTTATACGATAGATAAGTAGAATTTTTTTAAGGAAATTCATAGCGCGATTGAAGTTTCGACTGGAAATCTAAATGACACGATCTGTTTTTGCATTACATACACATATATATATCTGTGGAAAAAAATCGAAGCGAGGGAAAAGAAAGTAAAATTCCCAGTTACACATTGTGAATTTTTCGAAATATTTACTTTTCCATTTTGGTGGCGCCATCTACTGTTGATAAATATAACGAATAAATATAACGTTATAAATAGAATCTCTTCTGGGCAAGGAAAGTGGTCTTTTCTAAATATTTCTTGAAAACAATAGATACTCACATACATGTATCTGAACGTGCTTGAGCTGCGTGTTAGTATCAGTAAGGGTTCCCTATAAGGGATATGACTGATCCTATCTCCACAGTCCAGACAATAGTCCAAAAATATGTGAAAATATTTGTTTGGATGTAATTTTTACTTCCTTGAAAGATAAACTTTTAATTTTGATTACTGAATTAGTTACCACACAAGCTATTTACGTTATCAGAATAACTAATACCATCTTATGAGACAATGCCGTGCACTGAAATTAATAGAGAGAAGTAATTGAAATTTAAAATGCAGCATTCCTTCGCGCTGTTCACAAAGAATGTAATAAAAAATACCAAGAAGGGGATGGAAAGTTTTAATTTAAGAAAGCGGATTAGAAATTTAAATTCCTAATTAGTTGCTAAATTGAATTAATTATTAAATAAGTATTTTCTTTTACTTTGTTGTTCGATTACCACGTTTTAGTACAATAAATGCAATTACATAAATTTATGTTCTTAGAAAAAATACACGTGATATCGCGAGACGTGTGGTTAATTCGCGTAAATTCCTTTTAATTATAAATTTAAAAAAAATTCCAAACAATTGAAAAAAAAAGCGTTGTGATACACACACAAAACTAAATAATTAGTGCAAACGTTCAGGGAACATCTAGAAAAGTGCAAATAAACACAACATACAATGCGAATGCATAGTCGTAACTCAATCGCATAACTGCCATTCTTTCGTTTTTTTTTTCTCAAGTCAAACATATTTCTAACAAGAAAATTTATTTAATAAAATGAGTTGTTTTTATGTAGTACTCATTTCATTTCATTTATTAAGTAAAATGTCTGGATCATTTTTTGTTTTTTTCAAGAGTCAAACAACTGGAAGTTTGGCAGCTATGCAATCTATACAGTATCTTAATTGATTTGAGCTTGTCTGTGTGTTCCCATCTGCCCCAAACATTCGTACCAATAATTCTGATAAAATACTCATACACGGTGTCTCAATTTCTTAGAAATTTCATTTGTCTAATGTAAATAATGTTAGAATCAGCGCACCGGTAGAAATCCGAATATCCACTACCATAAATAATACTATAAAACCCCCTAAGGCAAAAACGCAAATGATCAGTGAAAATTTTCGTTTTAGACAGGTTGTTTCCGTTTTAAAAGGTATAATTGCATGTATTCTGTTTGGCGAGATCACTAAATTTTTCAGTTTGAAGCAGGATTCCGTTATAGACAGGTTTTACAATAGAAGAAAATATATTTGCTGGATAGTTACTGTTTTAAAAAAAGTAATATTTGCTTACAATTTTATTACTTTGATTTCTATTACAGTTAATGATGTATTTGTAACACTTTTTCATCTAAGATTTCAAATAGAAATTTGGAATATTGAAAATATAATTAATTTTAATTTGTTTCATAAATTTATTTTGAATAAAAAAGTTTAAAATATGAAAGAAATAAAATTCGAAACCTTAACATGTTACTTTATGTAACTTTCAACCTGATGGCTGTTGGCGCATCTGAAATCATCCACGTCATTAAAAGTATCTTTCATTTTCGAACTGTTAATATTAATCGTAGATTACTTAACCCTTTATCTACTGACGGTACTTTTAAGTACCACTAGAGAAAACTTTGTATAAAATTTCTTTAATCTGTCTAATAATGATAATAAGGTTTTGTTTTTATACAAAATACTTTTCTGGATCACATTTAGAAAGCACAGCAAAACAGTGAAAGCTAAATATTTTATAAAGTGGTATTTTTCTCAACCTTTTACATAAGTGTAGATCTTCTCTTTTTAAAAATTGTTATATGAAAATTTTACAACTATAAAAACCTTTCTATTTAATGATAGGATCACAATACATTTATTTACATTGTTCCGATAAAGAATTGTGATATTTCCTTAACAGCATTCTCTGTTAATTAATCTAATTATTCTTGTAAATATTTCACAAAAAGAACTATTACTACCACATTATTAAACCAGTTTCAATGAAAAACCTTATCTCAATTTCATATTATTATAATATAAATTGTCTAATATACCTTCAGACATCAAGGAAGATAATTATTGAGATTGAACAATTTGTTGATTCATAATTCGGTAGATAAAGGGTTAATCGATATAATGTAAATGGTACCAGGAAGTACCAATATTAAAAAATACATATATCATTATACATTTCTAGTCAGTAAAATTTAATATCTAAAAATGGATTTAAGAATGCACCAGATAACGTTTCGACTTAAAATAACGCTTTCTAATATTTCTCTAAGGATAAAACAATGCAAATATTTAATTAAATGATAACGAGAAAAATGGCTTTTTAATCATATGAATACAAAAATATGCATTTTGCGCGCAAGATTTCAAAAATTCTACTGCAGATACATATTTAATATTTCATTTATTTTCACTTATACTATTATCTCTATTTTACACTGAACCTAAATTTTAAAGTATATTCAAATTAATTAGTAAGATTAATGGTTTTTATAATCATATTCACTAAATTTACCAAAATGTCTAGATTTAATTTTTCAATACACAATTTTCAATGACAAAAATTAGGCTAAATTTAGCTTCAGCATAAAAGTATACATGAAAATTCTTAATATGCAAAATTTCAAGGCTCTATGATAATTAGTGTTTAAATGAGAGTGCGCGCAATGCTAAAAAATACAGTTTTGAGAAAAAGGGCTTGAAAGTTAATTTTATAGCACAATACCAAATGTTTTTATGCAAGATATTTTTAGCGATAACTTCTGTTACAATTGGAATTTTTGTAAAATTCTTTTTGAAATGGATTTGTAACATTTGAAAGGTACCCATGCTTAAAAAAAAAAATAAAAGATTTCTTTTAAAATCTTCAACGTGATTTTCCCCCTTAATCGATATAATGTAAATGGTACCATGAAGTACCAATATTAAGAAATACATATATCATTATCGATTTCTAGTCAGTAAAATTTAATATCTAAAAATGGATTTAAAAACGCCAGATAACATTTTGACTTAAAATAACGCTTTCTAATGTTGCTCTGAGATAAAACAATGAGGTAAGTTTTATACAAAGATAATTGTCATCTGGTTTTTTAACGTTTAGAAGTTAGAATTAGAATCATTTTGAAGAAAAAATAAATAGAATTAGTCGTATGTATATATATATATATATATATATATATATATAGTTTCTTATGTTTCAATGGTTAAATTTTACTTAAAGTTTTATATATATATATATATATATATATATATATATATATATACAATATATTAAATAATCCATAAAAACTATTTTTGTTGCAGTAAACATTTTCGACAATCATTAAAAATGCACTATTTTGAAACGATCTAAAGTTATAGTAAAATGTGACATACAGACAAATTACATTCACGTAAAACGTTTTCTAATAAAAGCTGACAAAAGTATTTTTACTGATTAATAAGAGACAAACTTTCATATAAATAGTTTCAATGGAAACGAATAAAGAGGAAAATATAAAAGTAATTATTATTTTTTAAACACTCCTTTATAGGTAAAAGTTTATCTTAAAAATCACGCCTGATTTCATGGCTGCAATTTCTCTTTCTAAAAGCACGGTTACAATACGTTAATTGTGCATAGACCCGAACCAGATTATGGAAAATTCACCTCTTTTTTTACACTTAGTAGAAAGAACGAAGACGTGAATTTATTAAAAAAATATTTTTGCTCTCTTTCTGCAAGATATGGCAAAAGGAAAGGAAAAAAAAAAAAAACATTATTTAAACTATCATTTCAGGATTTTTAAAGCGATTTCTCAAGGTGCAAACATTAATTAATATGAAACTAATTGATTAAAGCTTGTTATATTTTTGTTTATATTACACTCTTTATTTTTTATATTTTTTACTATTTAGTGTTTAAAATATTTCGCTGTTTGCGAGTGTGGTTTGGCGCATAATTAAATAAGATTTTTCTGCAACTTTTATACAATGGTAACGATAAAGAATATTTGGCGATTTACCATCTGCTACTCTCTAACGGAAAAATTCTTTAAAATAATTTTAAAGTTCTAAAAATATTAAAATGTTGTATTGTTATGGGAAATATATCAGTGTACATAATTTGTATAATTCTAGCATATCAGGAAACGAGTGAAAAATCTATTACAAAATTCCATCTTTACATACAAAGTTAAATAATAGAGCAAAAATCACTGTTTGTACATGATTGAGTAACCAATAAAAATTACTTGTAAAATGCAAATAAATCAAATTAAGGAGTAACATCACTTTGACCGGTTTAAAATTTCAACAAAAAATTGTGTATAAAGCGTACTTTAAACGACATGAAAATCCTATTTTGTTAGTTAGAAATCCATATAGAAAGTGAAAGAGTATTTGGTGTTATAGAAGTAGAGCGCGCCAAAGCGAGTAAACAGTAACGCAAACTTTAAGCGCTTTTAAAAAAATATATATTTATAGCAATTTTCAAAATCAGTTGGCACTTTAGCTCCGTCAATTTTCAATCAATCCAATCTTTTTGAAAATTAAATGTCTCGTTTTTTTTTCTAGTGAAATGCATGGGATTTTTTCAAAATATTGATCGCACGCTTTTCTGTGTAACTGTAACAAAGGTTTTGCTTGAAATTTTAGATTTTACTTTAAATTAATGCCATTTCACTAAAAATTCATATTTTTAAAAACGGCTATTTCACTAGCTTTTTTTGGTTAAAAACTAAAAATTGTTCTAGACGAAGTCTACCATGCGTAATCGTGCCCCATAGTTTCACCCTCTTTTCTCAAAGTAACACTTTTTAAAATAATTACTTTTTAAAAGTCAGGTTACATTCAAATTCAATGCCTCTTTAAGGAGTCATATCCACGGATTTAAAAAGTAGATAATTGTTTTATTAACTCATATTGAAAAATTATTTGATTTGTAATATTTTAATCAAAACCGCATTCAGAATTTTGTGCAAAACTTTGTAAAAAAAAAAAAAAAAAAAAAAAAAAATCTGTTGCTGTATACGGCATAATTCATATTCTTTTCTTATAATTTTATTCAAAATAGTTATTTTCTTGAATGCACACACGATTTCATGAAAATGGATAACCAATGTTTCGTGATATTTCCACGTCCTGTACAGTAAATGAATGCATACGGACGAATAAAATGTCTGTCCTTCAGATAACATTCATAAAAATTTGTTTCAAGTTTTTAAAATGTCAGACTTTTAAGAATATGTATTACTGAAAGAATACGAAACTTTTTTTTTTTTTTAAATAACAGGTCATTTTAATAAAGCCCTACTTGCCTATTCTGCGCGCAGTGGGGGAAAAAAAAAAGAAAAGAGTAACCTAATTTATGACTTAAGACTGTTCTAAAAAAATATTTTTTCACCGCTCAATAACACGAAATTTTACACATTTTTAAACATAAAAGCATTATACACGCAAGCATGTTTATTGATTTGTAATCGAACAGTTTAATTTTTTTTTTCATAATCCGATAAATGAATTAAATCTTGAGTTATAAGCGATTATTGTCACGAAGGCAGGTTTTTTTCTTTTCCTGAACTGTTGCGACCGAAAATTCCGTTGAAAACGACAACTTTGACAGCATTTTCTGAAAAATGTTCTGCTTTTACTGAAAAACGAAATAAACAGTTCAATAACGTAGTTTCTGAATAAGGCATCTGCCAATTTGTTGAGTTTGCGAACAAAATGAATTAAAAAAAACATATGTCAGAAAGTAGCCAGTTTGGACTTGAGAATAGATTTAAAAGTATTAAATATTCATTTAAATTTTTGTACAAGCGGGTCTATTAATTTTAATATAACCTCTAAACATTCGTCAACATATTTTAATGATACTTGACTTAATGGCCTGTACGAGTCCGGCCCAAGAACAGGGCTAGGCATTTAATTTTATTAAAATAACAGGAATGTTGTAAATTTGAAAAACAAAATCTTTAGAAATTTAATTTGGGTTTAATAAATTGCAGAAAAAAAACTTAAATTTTTTTTTTCTTTTTTAAATTATGTTTTTCTACAACCACATTTTTCTAAACTACATCTATTTTCTTACAAAATCTTCATGTGAATGTCAAAGGTAATTTTTTTTTTAAGGAGTGCATAACTGTCTAAGTGGTCATTAATATTATTCCGTATTCCATAAATAGCGGACATATAATCTGAAAATAAAATCTAACATAAATGAGTGTGCATTTTGAAGAATTTAACTGTAGGATTATGTTGCTTCAGAAATATTGGCATGTTTTGTACAAATTGAGTCGGGTTCGGGCCGAATTTTTAGATTTCTTAACAGGCCGCGAGTTTAACTTTTATACAGAGCCATGACAATAAAGTTTTTGTACAGGCCGGTCCCGGGCCTGAATATTTTGGCCATTGTACTAACTACACTTGACCTTTTTAACTTGACCTTTTAAATTGGAGTATATCAGTAAGTATTATAACCTGCAATAACAGTTTCTATCCCTTTCTTTCTTGTAGACTTCTTTAGTTAACTTATTTTAAAATTAAATGAAAATAAACATCTAACCACCAAGTCATTTGGCTGAAATATATTGCAGCAATAATGAGTGACTAAAAAGCTTGATAATACAGGGATAGAATATGGAAATCACTTGCGAATAGGTTGTTTAGATTTCAACCGGTGCCGATTGCCTTACTTCTTTTCTATGAGAGTTCGGATTTTTAATAAAAGCTAGACTGTTTTTCGAACATAAAACGTCCAATTGTCAAATATTTGATACACAGGAGGAGGGGCGGTGAGGAAGGCCCCTTGGCCATCCCGCAAGAATGTTATAGCAAATTGCTTCTATTTGTTATTAAACCTAAAAATTGTTACTTAAAAAAAGTACGGGTCTACATATTTGGCTATTTTATTTAAAAACGATGACCGAAGCTGCTCCCCCCCCCCTCAGGAGATCCGGGTCCTGGTAATTTGTACAGGCTCTATGCCTACCCCCACCTTCTGCGGGCCTAGTTAGAACCCTTTTCTTTCGATAACAAAATAGTAATGACGTAAAATTAAATAGACCCTCAGTTTTAATTTTACCCGCAATTAACGTCTTGAATTACAACAAGAAAAATCCTGTGTCCAGCATACATTATGAAACACTTTCCAACACATTCAGAATACTGTAACTAAACTTCACAGTTAAATAAGGTCAAGATGATATCCAAGTGAATAACTTGGAAAACGCAGAACACCCAGTTTCAGCAATTACCATGTATAGTCGGAAAAATAACCGAATTCTTTTGTGAAGCCTAGTACATGATCTACAGATTTTTATACATACTACATAATATCAGGGCTTAATTTCTAACAAAAAAAATAAGTACCGGAGCTCTATTATTTTGCAGCAATAACAACAGTAGTGTTCTTTCCGTCCCCTCCACCTTGCATATTTATTTATATTTCATATATATTTGCAAAGTTTAAAGCAATTTAGTCTTCAGAAAAATAAATTTTAATATATTTTGATTATATCTATATACATTTATATATAATAAAATCTAATAAATTAACAGAGCAAAAATTTTATAATTAATAGTGAGGGTTCTAAAATTATTCTACTCGCCAAGGATTTCTTGCAAAACACAACACACAACGCTGTTCCGGTGGGCTTCGGAGCGCAGTATTTATGAGCTTTGGTGAATTCCGACCAATATTTAAATATTTCACTAAAATGAAAATAATACCGCAGCTGAGCTCCAGTGCAAATTAAGGACTGCATAATATTCAAAAATGTAGTTCAGTTAGGAAACTCATAATACAGTTGAAAATCCCCAAATAATAGCCACACCAAGTAACATGCGAAAAACTAGCTAAATTTTAAAACTCATACCACAATTAAAAATGCACTTCCAGCAATTATTGCTCATAGGCAGTACTGTAACAGAATTCTTTAGTATATCGCTGTAAATGAACGATAAATATATTTTTCTATAGTAAAGCATCTTTTAGTGCACCGCAATGGATGTACATATCAATTTCAATATATTTGGAATAGTGTAACGTCATTAAAATTATGCTGCAAACGATTTTTCCCCATAGACAATAATGTAAACGGAATACTTTTGGGTTGTCTCTGTAAACGAACTGTAAAAGCTACACATTTCATTTTCAGTACCGAAAATGCCATGGTAAACGTCAATAACATATGAATTACATGGCAATCCGGGTATATTTACGCAAGTTAGAGCACGACCAGACAAACCGAATTCGTAAGCACTTTTCAACTATGTTGGAAAGTTAAAAATGGTCTTGAGCCGTTGTGTGATTTTTGGGCCAAGAATAGAACAACATATTAGATGCTAGATGCATTTCTCATTTCGAGACTGGACGCTACAGATCATACACATGATATTTGAAAAATCATTGATAAGATCCACGAGTGAGTAGGGCTTTTCAAATTTTACAATACATAACATTTTTAACATTAACCTGAATGCCACAAATGCGAGCATATAGTCAAACTAAGAGTCTAACGATCGGATAATCAGAGTTTTGAAGAACCCGATCTCCGATCAGATTGGCTCTAAAGTTTTTCTGAGGCTGATAGATTTTTTTTCTCTCCTGCTATGGGTCAGTCTGAAAAAAATGTTGTTTTGTATTGGGTTTTTGTTCTTGCAGCTTGATTCGAGTACATACGATTTTTTAAATTAAGTCCTGAATATTTCCGATTGAAAGCTATAAATTTAATATGAATGAGTATTTTTATTCATTTTATTTTAAAAGAGAAAATTAATTTTAAAGAAAACTGTAGACTATTATTCCACAAATACATTTAAATACGATATTAACTTTGTTCATTTCAGTTTGCTGATCGATGAAAATAGCTTTAATAGGCTCGATTCAAGTGGGTCCTCCACCGAAACTTAAATCTACCCTGAACCGATATTTCAGTTCAAGTTCGGTTCAAGAGAGATGACTTGATATAAAAAATATTGGTTCAGTTAAGGTTATACTTTCCGTCAACCAGATACAATGGCGATTCCCGAGCCACATTTCTTCGATAGTCGCAGACATAAATCATAATTTAAATTAGAAGCAGGGTTAAGTACTAGCCCTAGATGATATTTCAGGACATACATTTTACTATATTTCAGGACATACATTTTACGATATTTCAGGACATACATTTTACGATATTTCAGGACCCATTTGCTTGGCATACTAACAGAAAAATCCCTTAACTCCCTCTTCAATATATTTTATTATCATAAACAGTACACTATATACATAATATGTTTGTTTTAAAAGTATAGGTACATTTAAAAGTAATTACCAAGTAAAATAATACCAAGTAATTTTACCAGAACCCTTTGACCAAGCTGCTAAAAAATTACAATTTTTGTATTACTGAATGACTAAAATCAATTTTTTCTTCGCTGATCAACAAAAATTTCAAAATATATTTTTAAAAAACTGATTGGTAAAAATTGACATTTTTTTTGTGACTGACAGACGAAAATAGCAAGCTTTTTTTTAATGACTGATTGATAAAAATTGTAATTTTTGTTAACTGATCAAAAACTTAATTTTTTTTTTTTTTTTTTTTGTGCAAATCCACGAAAATCGGTATTTTTAACAATAAATTGAAGAAAATTGTGAATTTCGTGATCATTTTGCATCAGTAAAAAAGTACACCTACCCCCTATTTGATGATATCAAATGCCGATATAGCACAAAACTCGCAAAATTTCAGGACTTTTAAGACAAACTACCATATTTTAGGACATTTCAGGACGTTTTTATTTTTTTTTCAGGAATATCAGGAATTTCAGGAGAAGTATTACACCTGAAAAAGTTAAGAGTCTACACTAGTTACTCGAAGACAATGTTAAACCAAATTCAGCATTCTCTTAAAATTTCTCGTTTGCATTTCAATATATTTAACAGATTTATTTTTGCATAGATAGCTGAAATCTATCTCTAACGGGTTACTTTTTCGATTTTGTTTGCGCATATATATATATACATAAACTTAATGTACCTTTTTTTTTTTGTTATGAAAACACTTTTAGTTTCGGAACCAGTTCCGAAATGGAAAGCGTCCTCAGAATCAAAAACTGCAACCTAATTCGAAAAAGTGAAAAAGTACCCGGATAAAAACGTCGACTTTGGATAGTCTATGCAAAACAATCATTTAAAAATAATTAAATGCAAACCAAATATTTGAAAGGAATGCTACCATTGGTTTAACTCTAGCTGAGTGACTAGCGTATGATCTTAACGACAAAATGTGCTCATTAAATTGTGCCACATTTAATTCCTACAAAAACGTTTTTTCGCTGTTTAATTTTTTTTGTTTCTACAAAAATGTAAAGGCAAAACTCTACCATGCACGCGCATGCGCACACTTTACATATTCAAACGATATGGATGCTCAGAATTTCAATGTTTTTGATTTTTGAATGAGTATATATTTAGATATTTTCATAAATGCACCATGATATGATGTTGATTTGTCCGCCAATTTATGCTTTAACTTTTTTGAAGGGGAAAATGCTCGAATTAAAGCTTAATAAACACTGCAAAAAAAAAAAAAAAAAAGGAAGAAAAAAAAAAAGGAAAAAAATTCACAGTTTGCAGAATTTTTTGCTGCAAATTAACAGCAAAATGTACCTTAAAATTATTTTCTTTACAACAAAAATGTAAACTTTTACAGCAAAAAATGCTGGCAATTAAATTGCTAGCAGATCTTGCTATGATTTTTTCAAAGTAGAGCAAGCCGTACTCGCATTATTATTTTTTTTCCCAAAGTCACATTAAATTATTCATATGTATTACTTACTGTCTATGAGAGATTACTTTTACAAAGTGCTTAATATTTTAAGCAGATCTTTTTTATTTTTCCAAATTAAGTATCTATTTTTTGTGGCTTATCAGACCTATATTTGCCAATAAACTGACGCAAATAGCATGAAGCTTTAAATACCATACATAAATTCACACCATTGCTAGACAAGAAAAAACTAATCCCATTATTTTTATTAAAAATTAAAGCGATAAAACCTCGTTGGCTCCTTGAAATCCCAGAGTTAAATATATCCCTAATTACTTTGCTGAGGTGCTCTCAATTTAGACTCTGTCCTTGGCATTCACCTTCTTTTTCCAAACAAACCAATTGAAATACACACTCATAATCAGATCTCTTAGGGATCGAGGGAACGGAGGAGATTGTTTCAAGACAAAGCACAAATAATTAGGAGAAAATGAGACGAAAGGTACTAAACATTTTAGATCACAGAATAACAGTTTTTTTTCTACAGTAAACAGTAGAAGGGAAAAATTTTAATGATTCGGTAAAAGCTTTCAAAGAAATTCTTTTTAATTAAACAATGTAATTATTTTCAGGGCCAACCTAATGCATTCTGGGACCATGCACCTGGTGATTTT
The DNA here is from genome assembly GCA_963931845.1 of Maratus michaelseni. Taxonomy (NCBI): domain Eukaryota; kingdom Metazoa; phylum Arthropoda; class Arachnida; order Araneae; family Salticidae; genus Maratus; species Maratus michaelseni. The sequence continues at coordinate 258,306,178 of OZ007586.1, read as the reverse complement.
TGGGAGCCCCTTAAATTTATCTATATTCATTTAATTTGCTGAAATTATTCAACTGCGTGAAGCAATATGCCCTATGATTGTAAAATGAAATCTGCAATTTTCATATATCTTAGTTAATGTGCAATAGGAAACTACAGTATTTATCATAATGCTAGAAATAATTTCTTACAGTTACTAATGAAGATAATATCAGTAAGAATAGAAAAAACTTTTCATTATTGTTCACTGACGATTGTCCTGAAATCTGCAAATATTTATTTTTATTTCCGAACACATAGTGTAAGAAAAGTATTATAATCATGATTTGTTATGTGTGTGTGTGTGGGACAACACGATAAATCACAAATGGTACTATCGAGTGGGCTCCCCAGTTGACGAAAATGTTATAGACCATTGTTGCAAGAACTGTATAGATTTTCGGAAAAATCGCGCGACAGACTAGGTATTTAACTCCTTCGGGACCGGCGGCTTTTACGCAAGTTTTATTCGGTTGGCACCACTTTTTTTAAAAAAGCTACCTTTACTTAAACTATCACAAAAATGCTCTAAGTAGAGAAAGCAAATATTACTTTTATTTTTTACTGGTGTCTAAAACAAATTCTGTATGCTCTTTTTGAGGGTGCATATATGCAGCCATGGTCCCGAGTGGGTTAAGGAGAAGGGGTGGGGTGGGGTTCTACTGTAGGTCAAAATGTTCTATTTTTTCTATTTTGCATCCCTCAAGTGTGTGTAGATTGTTATCGTGAAGCAGTTTCATAATATTACTATTATTAATACTTTTATTGCTATAATTAATAATTATAATATATAATTATAATAATTACTATTATTGATACTTCTAATATTACTATTTTTGCTCTGAGGCAAGATCCGTCTCATAAGAACAGAATAAAACCATACAAAATCAAGAAGTATAGCAAAAAATACCCCACTCATTGTAAAATATTTTCTCTCAGGTGATATGCAATGGCCCAATCGTTCAATCCAATTTTCAAAGCAAGCGGCGAACACTTATTACTTTCCAAATACATAGTTTAAGAAAAGTCAAATCACACACACACAAATCGTGATTGTTTTTTTTGTTTGTGTGTGTGTGCGAGAGAGAGATAAAACGATAACTACTAAACGATACTTCTGATTGAGCTCTCATTCGGCTAATATGTTATAAACCAAAGTCATAAGAACCGTATAGATTCTCGCAAAAATTGCCCAACGTTTTAGGCATTTAATTCATTTGTAAAACATTTTGCGACAGATTCTATAGGGAAAAATCGCCAAGGAAACGTGACTGAATTGATATAAATGATAAATATTGCTGAAATATCGTCACGCATTAGTAGCGGAGAGGTTAGAGCTCCTATAATACAGGCTGACGCATCCTCGCAGATTTGGGTCTCAAATTGAAGTTCAGTCGAAAAACCAAGCTAATCTGAACCGGTTCAGCCAATCACAACCGAGTCTTAGGCAACCCCAACTCCGGCTGCGGTCAATTGATGCTGAACTGAGCACGAATAATCCGCAACAAAATGGATATGCGTCAGCTCCTATTATAGGAGTCTTAGGAGAGGTAACGTCTCCCGTTTAAAAACGGGGGAGGTTCAGCGTTTGAATACAGCAGATTCCATTGTTTCAGAAATTTATAAAAATCCCCCCCCCTTTTTTTTGTTTAACTTACTAGACACGGATTAGGTATTTAAGGGGAGGTTCTACTTTTTTGGGTGTTTGGAAAGTCGCTAAAGTCACTCCAGATTTTTAAATTATTTATTTATTTTTTGTGGAAACTTTAGTGAACCCTTTACAATTGAAATAACATCTCTTAGAAATTGTATTGTATTTTCTTCTTTGGAACTTCTCCTTCAACGCCATTCTCCATCACACCAGGATGTCCTTTAAAATTCGTTGACACATTAAAACGTTCGTCATTATAAGCTTGTTTTGCTAAATTGTTTCTGGAGTTGTTTTCCGCGAATGCTCGGTGGAAGAAAATTAAATACAGATGTTGACGTTAGCTCAGCTGTACAAGGTTCACTGTATAATCTTCCACAAAATTATTTAGCCTCAGTCTTTGAAAAGTGGGCTGAGAAATTGGAACATTGAACATAATCTGAGGGAAGCTATTTTAATGAGTTTTTTTTTCCAAGATTTTATTCTTAGCTTTTATGGAACATAGCTTTTAAACCTGAAAAATTTCAAATTTCTTTTCGATATATATATTACTAATTTTATGGGCTATAATGTGGAAATAATTTAAATTCGACTTCCAAACAATTAAAAACGAACTAAAAATCATGAATCCGCCATAGATTATGAAACACTTTCCAAGATTAACAGATTATTATTAAGAATTTTCATTTTTTCATGCCATAAAATGAGATATCTAAATAAGCAATATAAAAACACATAACTCATTAAAATCTATTTTCAGCAATTACTGCCTGTACCCGAAGTCTTTCGCGCTGCCCTGTATATGATCTATAGAATTTGCACACAACACCTAGTACACTAAAAATTACACAAAATTGCATACTACAGCGGAAAAAGCTCTTCCAGCAATTACCGATAGTACTCGGTGCGAACCTTTGTTATCCTTTTAAATTTCATTATGTTTAAAGTATCATAACATGCTTAAAATGTACCGCAAACGATCCCCCCCCCCCATATAGATCAGCATGCTGTAGTCCACTTCAGTAATGTAGATTAATTTCATTGTGTTTGAAATATCGTAACATCAATAAAATGCGCCGCAAACGAGTTTTCCCCATATAGACCATAATCTAATGTATTCTTTTGTGTGTCCCTGTAAATGAACTATTAATGCTACACACTTCGTTTTCAATACCAAACATTCTATAGTAAAATTCAATAATATATAAAAATTTCATGGCAATCCGAGAATATTTACGCGAGTTAGAACACGGACAGACAAACCGAATTCATAAACACTTTTCAACTATGTTGGAAACTTAAAACTGGACTAAATTAATGCGTTATGACATCAAGAATTTTCACAGAAAAACAAAATCGAATAAAAACATATTAGCTGCCCTTCAAGAAAAAAAAAAATGTCTTTGCCAGCTGAAAGATTTCACTGTAGACGACTGTGTGGTGACAACTCATTTTTCTCAAGAATGTCGCTGCTCTATAAGAGCTTCATTCGAAATAAAAACAAGAAAGAAAAATCATGCATCAAGCATAGATTATGAAACACTTTCCAACGCTAACAGAATACTTCAACAAACCTTCGCTGTTTAATAAGGAAAATAAAATACCTAAGTAAACATTTTAGAAAACGCAAAACCCATTTGAAAACTATAGATTTGAGCATTTACAGGCCATAGCCAGAAATGTACTCCTATTCTTTTGTGTAGCCTTGTATATAATCTACTGATTTGTATATACTCTATATAGTATACTGCAATTTACTTTAGTATAAGAAAGCATATAAATACAGTTGAAAATGCACCTTCAGAAGTTTCTGAAAACAGACGGAAATATATTTGAATTCTTTTGTACAGCGCTGTATACTACCGTAAGATTTTTATACACGCCACGTTAGTAAGCTAAAATTTAATTCAGGCAAAAACACGCTGAAAAATATTGAAATCACACTTACCAGAAATTATTATACAGAGTGGGCCATGTATCCAGTTCTTTGCGTGGCCCCGTTATCTGATTTTATTTATATTCAACAAACATCGCTTAGAATGCTAAATATATTTGACGTTCAACATGCATAACTCGATTAAAAAAACCCTTTAAACAAATTACGCTGATGCACAGTAATGCTTATGAATCCTTTTGTGTAGCCCTGCACTTTAGAAAATTATATCAATTTCAATTATGTTTGTAATAGTGTAACATGATTAAAATGCACCACAAACGATTTTTCCCTATAGACCATAACGTAACGAAATTCTTTTGAGTTATCCAGTAATCCAGTTATGAGTGCTACACGTGCTATATTCAATAGTAAGCATCTTGTAGTGCACTTCAGCGATGTATATCAATTTAAATATATTTTAAGTAGTGCAACATCATTAAAACACATTGCAAAGGATTTTCCCCCATAGACCATAACATAACGACATTCTGTTGAGTGCTCCTGTACACGAAGTATAAGATATCGAAGTATCAGATTTTCAATACCGAACATGCCATAGTAAACCTCAATAACAAAGCAATTGCAAGGCAATCCCGACTATATTTACGGAGTTAAAGCATGGACAGACTGTAGACAGACAGGCAAACCGAATTCATAAACACTTTTCAGCGATTCTGGAAAGTGTTAATAAAAGGCATAGGCGCTTAGCAGGTTAATTGTTCTCGAATACATTGGTCATTTGAAAATAAAAATGAAATTAAAAACAAAGCTATTTGTTTAAGAAAAGGTGAAATTTTAGGAAAAAAATCAGTTTATATTTAGCCGCCATTGCGCTGCGTCCTCCCTCACACGCACATTAGCCTTCTTCTCCGAGCTTGATACAGAATAAGATGTTTACTATAGCTTTATTCTTTACCTTTCACTGCATGACTTTTCTGTCTTCATAGGTTAAAAAAAAACTGAGCTATGCAAGAAAGGAAAAAATATTTTTTTAAATATTGCTTCAAATTTTCAGTCCAAATTTTGAGTTTTATCGCTCTTGACATAAAAGGAACAAATGGCAGTTTCTAGTTAAATCAGTGAAACAGATAGGGTACAGGGCTCACTAACAGAAACACTTGATATTATTTTACTTTCCATCTTTCAGTATTTATTAATAAACACGAAATGAGAAATCCTAATATTAACGCCCAATTCACACTTATGCTTTGTAAAACAAAATGTACGATATATTTGGAGCAATAGTGCCATAAAATAAACTATATTGGTGGCATTTAATACATCCGATTGTTTCCGATGCGGAACAGGTCTTACATTATCGAAATTATTTGCACATGGGGAAATATGTAGCAGTTATTGACGGTACAATATGATATATAATGCAGTGCAGAGTTAGGAGCATGACCATAAATTGATTACTTCCCCCTCCCTGTCCTAAAAAAATTCTGAAGCTATAAATTATTCTCCATGAGATTACAAACTTAACACTGTTCTCTAATTTTTTATTTTTTTTTTTAAGAAAAACTATTAAACTAAAATTATATGTTTATAAAATATATCTTTTAAACAATTAGCCTCTTTGAATATGATTTCGTATACTTTCAGTTTATTCAAAAAAATTTATAGGATTTTTTACCACAGTTTAGCCTAGAAATATACTGGACTGCCGTCCACTGTTCTTTCGTAAAATGAGGGTTAATTTGACCCATTTTAAACACGTTTCGAACTAGAAAAGTTTAAGAAATAAATTAAAATAAGTTCCACATAGAACATTAAATAAAATAATGATACACCAAATAATTTTTCAGTTTTAAAACATGTTTAACCAGGGTCAAATTAACCCACCTTTTATGGAAGAAAAGTTACAGATTGGAAAGTATGAAATATGTATTTAGTTCTCCAATACAAACTTTGTACGACTAAAATTTCTACTATACCAAAATAATGAGGACATTCAAGACAACTATGTTCTGTTTTACTCAGCTAATACGCATACTTCTTTTACGAGATTTAAATTTCATAATACAAGGTTAGGGAAATTAAATTACATAATTTTAAAAATAGAATTCAAAGTAGTTATTACATAAAATATGTTTAAGTTTATTGTTAAACGATTATTTTATAGTGCAATCGTACAAAGCATTTTAATGTATGGTTCGGAGTCCCTAAAAACAAACTCCTATCTACCGAAATGGACTTCTGGCAAAGATCAGCAAGAACATCCAGGCTAGTAAAAGTTAAAAATTCAAGAATACGTGAAATCATGCATATTAGTATGTACAGACGAACGAAAATAAGCTTAGATTGTATTAGGCATGTTCGCAGAATGAAAGATGAGCACCTTCCAAATATACTTTTAAAATGAAGTCGAAGAAGGGGCAGACCTAGAATGACTTGAAAAAAAAAAAAACTATTGAGGAGACATTGAAGTCTTATAAGTAATTTTATTGTACTGGATAGACAGAAATGGAAAATAATTCTCAAAAATACTTTTATTGGTTGAGGAAACCCACTACTTAGTGGAAATTACCGGCGGCAGGGGTTTGAACCCAGCACTTCCCGTCTACCAGCTTTGAGAGCAGAACCTCTCAGCCACTGGTGGGGCTTCAGTTGTAAAAGGAGAAATGTACAGACAATATAGAGAATGCACAGAGTAACAAAAAGAATGGCCTTTCTGCCATTTCCCCCCAAAGTACAGCTTAAAAATTCTTACGCAAGGTATCCTCTAAAACGGTTGAAAAGCGCTTGAATTTTTTTACATGTTGGAGATATGTACGGAACAACGTAAATTGCAAGTGTTCAAAATAAGGTATCTATTAAGATTCTGTTGACGAAATAATCCTACCATTAATTTTCAAAAAGGTTACATTTTAAATTTTTATAAGGTTCCTGGGTCTTTTGGAATATAAAAATTTTCATGCTGTGATAAGTACAACAGTAACATTTCCTTTTTTCTACGATCAAACCTCACCGAATTATGACACCTTTCTTTTAAAAAAAATTAAGAATTTCAGAGTTCCGAAATTTCACATAACATTCAAATTATCATACGTTTATGGTTCTAAAATAATGGGATTTTTAGTGTTGTACTTGTCAGAGCACGGAGAACAATTTTCTAATTATAACTTAAAGGACTCGGAGACCGTATAAAAAACTAAAAAGTAACTTTTTGAAAAAATACAGCAGGACTATTTCATAAACATAACCTTAATTCCAACCTTATTTTCAATACTTTTGCAATTTACATTGTCTAGGTATCTCTAACATGCAAAAATTAAAATGCGTTTCAATCTTTTAAGTACACCCTGTATAATTGGAAAACGATCCAACGCTGCTATAAATTAGTAGACGTACTTTAAATTATTAGCATTTTTTAAAAGAACACAAGATATAATATTATATCTTGTGTAATTAATAAGAAAAACACTTGTTGTAATTCCATAACCTTTCATGTTCAAATTGGGAAAAATAGCGTAGGATTTTCCCCTCAGCATTTTCGCTATGGATATTTACACTAAATCAGTAGAAGGCTATAAACAATACTATATATATAATCTGGAGTGACTATTCGTCTTTCCGAACACTGGTGTCCAGAAAAAAAGGGGGGGGGTTATAAATTTATGACACAACGAAATTGGCTGAATTAGAACGCTGAACCTCCTGTTTTGAAACTGGGGATGTTAATTCCGCACCACTATTGCTTGATTACAATGCCGCAATATTTATCACTTACAGTCTACCACATTTCCTTGACGATTTTTTCTACAGAATCGGTTGAAAAATGGTTTCAAAATTTAATTCTTTTGCTGAATTTTACAAAAACCTATACAGTTCCTGCGACATTGGTCTATAACACATTCGCAAAATAGAAGGTAGCATTTGGACGTTACGTGCTCGCTCAACTCCCCTCCCTCTCCAGACACACAAACAAACCATGATTGCAATACTTTCCTTACACTATCTCTTCGGAAAATAAACTAGTATATTGTGGCCATGACAAAACTTTCTTCTGCATAAATGAAATCAATTAAATTATTTTATATACAAGGTATCCCAAAGTAGAAGAAATTACATCGATTTAGCAAATAGGTTTTTTACATAATGTATTTCTATATTTAGGATGTTAAGCGTGTAGTTTCGTTGAATTCTCTGCATCGCATATTTCAGACAACTCCTCAAATTTCGGCACTCCCCCCCCCCCCCCCACCAGCCTTTGGATGACCGCAACTAAAATTGCATAATAAGTTATTCATAGCATGAGGATTCTAAATTTGATGTTTTGTTGAATTCTGCTCACATAACCGGAGATATAAGCATATATCGAACAAGTTATCAATTCGCGACACCCTGTGTTGGGGGGAGTTCGGCGGAAAATCTAATCAGCACCAATTCACAAAAGGATAAAATTCCATATCAAATTTCATCTTATTCTGCGCATTAGTTCATAAGTTAGAGCGTGCACAAAATTTGTGTCCCATACAGACAGACATTTCCTGTAATGAGAAAGAACAATCACTGGAAATTATCTGTCTTTTAAAACAATATAATGCCTTAATAAACCATCCGGTTTAGTAAGCTAATAGTAGAAACTAATAGACAAAGCCATTAAGTTTTTCAACTAAGATGAAAAGTCAATGTAAGCGTCTGCAAGTACATCATTTTAGGTATTTTAAGGTAATAAGAAAATAATCAAATGTAGGAGCAAAATACGTATATTTATAACTTCAAAAATTAAATTTTGTAGGCCATAGATATGTTAAACAATGCGTTTACCTTTATATTGCAAGTATTGAAATGCAAATGGATTGTTATATTTTTCAAGTGTCAATCCAAAATAACCGCGCAACCTAAACAGACATATTTATAATCCAATGGAATACAATTTATGTTGCAGCAACAGCTTTGACAAAAAAGGACTTTTTCCCAAAAGAACTTATTTTAACTGAAAAAAAGGAAATTCCTTCATATTTATAACAAGAAAGAAAAATCATGCGTCAAGCATAGATTATGAAACACTTTCCAATACATCAAGAATACTTTAACCCTTTCATGGGCGGTGGTCAGAAATGTAACCACTTAATTTTAATTCCAAACGACATCCAGAATCTTTTAATAAAATTTTGCTTTTATGATGAACGCAAAGAAAAGCAAATATTTAGATTCTAAGACATTCGCTTGTATATTCTGGTGTCAATCAATCATTTCACCATTTTACGAACAGAAGGAATCCGTGCCTGAAAGGGTTAACAAAACTTCGCCGTTTAATAAGATACCTAAGTAAATATTTTAGAAAACGCATAACATTGAAATGGCAAAAATTAGCTAAATTTCTGAAAGCTGGTTACTTTAAGTCATTATACCCTCTTCTAAAAACTTAAGAATATTTTAACTGCTATGTTCTGTACATTTTCTGAAAATTGATGCTTTGATTAATTTGATGAATTGATGCTTTGAGCCAAATAGACACCACTTTCTGAAACGTATAAATCCGTCGAAACTTGGAAGTCGAAAATTTTCCCGAATCCAATACCCTCTTCTTGTAGATAGAAGAATGTAAACAGATATACCTGATCTGAAATCTGTCTGTAAAAGTTTAATAAATTAAGCTTTAAAAACTGGTACTGTGCGAGTTAGAAAAATATATGGAAATTAATGTCACATATGTTAATAGAGTATTTAGTGTATTTCTCAACATCTAATTATATTTACACCTACCTTTCACATATGTGTAAAACAGAGCTAAATGTGGCCTGTTCTCGATAAATTTATTCGTAGAAGTTAAAGGAAAGAAGAAAACCATCGTCAGTGTGAATTTTTAGACAATGAACCCACGACCTAAATTCATTCCAATACATGACTAATCCTTATTCCACAATCTCTAAAGTGTTTCTTTCAGGTTTAGAAAAACAGGCATTCGGAGGGTTGAAGAAATACTTTTCCTCACTTTATAGAATTTGTTGTTAGAAATTGATATTTTTTAGAAAATTTCAATACAAAACGAAATAGGTGTTAAACTACAAGGTTTCAACTAATGACAACTGCAAGTTAGCCTAATTCGATAAGTTATTTAAAATGTATTATTATGAAACACATATTATAATTAAAAGTGACAACAAGTAAGAATTCGAATTAATTTAAGTGGAAAGATACCTTTAAAACAATCCAATAAATAAATAAATATAAACACATTAAAACTTTTTAAACAAAATCTCATTCAAATATTTGCATTAGCACAAAAGTTGTGGTACATATGAACCAACCATTCATTGCCATAGATGGCATAAAGTATGTTCATTTATTTCATTAAAAACATTTATTTTCCAGCTTGCACGCAATAAATGCTAGTCGGATGTTCACGAAATTTAATTTTGTATAGTAAATAAATGTACATAAAATGACTTAAAATTATGATCTTCTGTTAATATTCTTAAATTATGTTTAATGTTTCTAGAACGTTTCAAAACATGCGACTTTTTTGAAATACTTATTTTTCATTATTTGTAGAATAAAAATTTTGCTCCGATAGATTATTTTAATTGGGTACTACTTGTATTAATATTAAATATACGAGTGAGTTAGCCGAATGTATTTCTATGTGCTGAGCATCAAAGCATAAATTTTCAGAAAAATGTACAGAGCATATAGCAGTTAAAATATTCCTTTAGTTTTTAGAAGAGGGCATGATGGCTTTTAAGCTAACCAGATTTTAGAGTTTTAGCTAATTTTTGCTATTTCAAAGGTAACTGACTAAATCCTGACTAAACTTTACTAAATATAGCAGTTATCTTTGTTAGAATTTGAAACAAACTTATTGGGTATTCTTGAAAATCAAATTAAACTATCAAAATGATAAAATTTCCAACGTAATACCACAAGGCTACACTACAGTATTAGGGTATGAAGATTTAACATTGAAATTCAAAATATATAACAATATAAAATAAATATCTCCAAAGATACAACAATATATTTATGGAGAAAAAAGGAAGAAATATATATTTTTCATCTTCAGTTAATAAATATTTTGATGTAACATTCAATATTTTTAATTCAGACCTAACGAAATATACTAAATGCGTTAAAATTTCACTGACTAAATCCTGACTAAACTTTACTACATATATAAGTTATCTTTGTTAGAATTCGAAACAAACTTATTGGGTATTCTTGAAAATCAAATTAAACTATCAAAATGATGAAATTTCCCACGTAATACCACAAGGCTACACTACAGTATTAGGGTATGAAGATTTAACATTGAAAGTCAAAATATATAACAATATAAAATAAATATCTCCATAGATACAACAATGTTTATGGAGAAAAAAGGAAGATCTATATATTTTTCATCTTCAGTTAATAAATATTTTCATGTAACATTCAATATTTTTAATTCAGGCCTAACGAAATATACTAAATATGTTAAAATTTCAGTAAAATTTAAAGGAATAAAATTGATTAAAGCAGATATATATATATATATATTTTTTTTTAAATAACTCAATGAGCGATAGCCTTTTAAATGTGTTTCCAAGTTCAGTCTACTTTAATAGCATTGTTTTGAAAGAAGATTTTTCTAGAGCTGAAGTAAAATAAGAAAAATTTATTCAAAACACTTGTGACCACACATAATATATTTCATTTTTTTAAAAATTGATTCGAAACAAATAATGTCACTTGGGTAAATAAAATTTAGAAAGAACACTCAGTGGAAATTATCTGTCTTTCAAAGCAATACAATGTACTTAATAAACCGCTCGATTTAGTAAGCTATTAGACGAAACTAATAGACAAATCAAAGCCCTTAAATTTTTCAACCTAGTTGAAATGTCATTGTAAGCATATGAAAGTACACCATTTTAGGCATTTAGGGTAATAATAATAAAAAATAAATGTAGGAGCAAAATAAGTTCAAAAAATAAATTTTCTTGAACATGTTAAAAAGATTTGTTTACCGTTATATTGAAATGCAAATTGATTGTTATATTTTTCAAGAAATGCCGATCCGAAATAATCGTGTAACCTAAACAGACATATTTATGATCCAATGGAATACCATTTATGTTACAGCAACAGTTTTGTGAAAGAATGACCTTTTTTCAAAAGAAATTATTTTAAGTAGGAAAAAAGAAAATTCTTTCATATTTGTCACAAGAAAGAAAAATCATGCGTCAAGCATAGATTATGACACACTTTCCAACACTTCGAGAATACTTTAACAAAACTTCGCCGTTTAATAAGTCAAAGAAGATACCTAAGAAAATATTTTAGAAAACGCATAACACATTTAAAAACCAGACTTTCAACAATTACTGCCCACACCCGGAAAGGTACTTCAAATCTTTTGTGTATCTCTGTATATGATCTATAGATTTGTAAATATTTTACACAGTATGCTAAAATTTAGTATAGTAAGAAAATGCGTAACAGATGAAAATTCACCTTCAACAATTTCTACCAATACACGAAACCGTACTTGAATCCTTTTGTACAACCCCGTATATTTACTTACGGAATTTTATACACGCCACATATTAAGTTAAAATTTAATCGAGGCAAAAACAGGCATAAAACTACTGACATCACATTTCCAGAAATTATCATCCATAAGCGGCCATATATCCATTTCTTTGCATAGCCCTGTGTATGATTTTATTTATATCCTACAAACATCTCTCAGTATACTAAATGCAGAACTCAAATTAAAAAACACCTTTAAGAATTCCACACTCATTCGCAGTAATGCTTACGAATTCTTTTGTGTAACCCTGTATTTAGTATATAGAATTTAAGCACACCACGTATGAAAAAAATTTAGTTAAATTTAAAAACGCATACCACAACTGAAAACACACTTTCAGCAAATGCACTTTCCGAAATATGTTGTGTTTTTTAAATGAACGACAAATGCAATGCCTATCATTCTACTGCAACCTTTTTGTAGTAAACTTCAGTAATGTGTATCAATTTCATCATGTTTTTAATAGTGCAACGTAATTAAGGTACGCTGCAAACAGTTTTTACCCGTAGACTATTGCATAACCGAATTATTTTGTGTGACCCTGTAAATGAATGATAAATGCTTTGCACCCCATATTCTACAGAAAGCATGTTTTAGTGCCATCCGAGAAATTCCTATCTAACATCAAATATCATTAAAATACGCCGCAAATTTTTTTTCTTCATAGATCATAATATAACGGAATACTTTGGAGTTCCCCTGTACACGTACTGTAAGTGCTACACATAACTTATTCTATAGTAGCCATCTTCTATATCATCTTATATATATACTGCACCTCAATAAGTTATATAAATTTCATTATGTTTAAAATAGCGTAACGCCATTGAAATACACCGCAGATTATTTTCCCCCATATACCATAATGTAACGGAATGAATACTTTTGAGTGCCTCTGTAAATGAACTTCATTTTCAATACTGGACATGCCATGGTAAACCTCAATAACATATCAATTACATTACGATCCGAGTATATTTACGTGAGTTAGAGCACAGACAAACGGATAAACCCAATTCATAAATGCTTTTCAACACAATTGAAAAGTGTTAAAAATGATGTATTCGTAAAAGAATTTTAAAAAACGGTAGCAATATTATCGGTGATGAGAATATTAATTTGAGATAAAATAATTTCTAATTAAAAATTTCATGTATTTTTTAATCAGAAAATACATATTTCACGAGATGCCTTTCAATATAATACAGCATAGAAACGATGGCGAAGTCTAAACATAAATCCCTATACCACCCAAATTACTTAAAACAGATTTAATGATTGAATTTTCTACATAATGGGTTAACGGCAAATAAAAAATGTTTTATTAGGAAACCTTTCTAAAGATTTTAATGAAATACTAGCTGGTGTAGCAACCCGATGTGTTACATTACATTGTAAGAGACTTTTCAATATTTGGGTAAAAATATTTTTATTCTACATTTACAAAATGATTTATAGTAATTTTATTAAACTTCTTATAAGCTAGAACTCACGTTTACAATGTAAATTATCTGAAAATTACATATTTTTTTTAAATTAAGCGACTTTGATTAAAGTAGAATGTTTTTATCAGAGAAGAGCGACATAGGGGCCATGACATTTGACTGGTCGAGAGTATTTTGGACAAAAACGTGACGAGCTTGCCATTATCGGCCAGCTAATTTTTGTTTACTTGTCTAGTTCGTCGAAACGAACTCGTTAAGGTGAATACCGCCAAGTTCTGTGGTGTGGGTGGTTGTAATTTGGACCAAAAATATCCAATCTGAGCATAAGCCACATGTTCAGACTCTGTGCTCAGAAAAGCGTTGTTCTATCAGAATAAATTTATTTAGATTTTAAACAAATTCTGAAAACGTCATTTCATGCGGATCAATAATAGGTGAAATCTTTCAGCTTTTCGACAATAATTATAGTAAGTGTGGAAGTAAGTCACATGTAAATTCTTTACATTACATAAAAAATCTAAACTGAAAATCATTAAATCGATTTGGACATACAAAACAAAAGGCCATGTTATTTGTTCACCAGTTCGAATAACAGACGATATCCCATTATTTTCCCTTTTCACCCCCCCCCCGCTCCGCCCTCGAAACAACCGATTAATTTAGTTGTCATTGCAGAAATGTCATTAAAATAACAATAATTAAAATTCACAAAGATAGAAATAAATGTAAATATATTGCTTGAAGGTGCGTAAAAACACACATAAAAACATTTAAAAGCACATTAAAGTCCTTTTAAAATCAAAACGTTTTCAACCGAACTTACTCGGTTATCACTCAGTGAAAAACTAATAGTTAAGTTGAGTTGTTGTCTCTTTGCGTCTTCTAGCTTGCCGGAAACAAATCATTTTACTTCAAGGGTGTGGAATATAAGGTGGGATGAGAATGGTCATTCAACATTTCAAACACAAGTACAGGTTAATCAATCATGTATTAATTCATTACAGACTGCGTGGATATCATATGATAATACATCGTTTCAGACTATTTCTTTTTTAGATATTATTTCCAGAGACTCTCTTATGATAGCTTCGTGGTGATTACTTGTGCGGAATATAATCTTGGATCCACTGAAATCTACTTTTATAGGTTCAGTTTGTGCTAATCTTGCTACAACTAATCTTTATTTGTATCTTTAAGAATTTTAATTATTAAACAAGGTGAATTTGCACTGAATTTTTAACTTTTTATTGAATACAACAATAATATCTGGGAACCTAGTTTAAATTTCAAACTTTCGACAGATATGACATTCTTGGACGTTTACGAGTAACCGGAGTTTTTTCAACCGTTAATTTAGTTTTTTCAAGGAGGAGGAGTTCTGGATTTTAAACAAACAGTCAGATTTTTATAAAATGGATGTTGTTATACTTTTCTATATATACACACAGTGTTGAAGGAATGAAAATAATGAATTGTATAACTAATACTTACCTTTCCAAAGCTCCCTTTCCCAAGTAATTTAAGAAATGAGAAGTCATCCACTCCATACTTTCGAAATTTAAGCCTTTGACTAATTTTCTTGGGACTGTCATCCCACGGCTCTTCTATGGTAGTACAGATGGTTGAGATAGACGTATTAGATGTCTCACTTTGAGAACGCTTTTTTGGCGAATAATCGTTTGAGGATCTTTCAGGATATTTACCTATAGTATGATAAAGGATTTGTTAAATTTATGAACAAACATGTTACCAAACTTTTTACAAAAATTTATTTTAACTTAAGCATTCTTTTGAATGAAGACATTAAAAAATGTATTAGAAATTATCAGACACATTATTGGTTAAAAAAAATAAAAGGAGGGGGCTTAAAAAAGAAACTAGTTATTTACGCCAAGAAAACTGTTTAACCTTCCGCCTACCAGGCGGATCCAATGGATCTGACAGGTATATTTAAAATGATTATTCGAACCAGAATTTGTTTCATAAAATAAGTTAAATATAAACCACAGAGAACTATAGTAAATAAATATGTTAAATTTTTTTTTTTATTGTGAAATGTTTTTATCAAAAGGTTGAGTAAAATTTCAATAGTTCTAGGGTTTAAATATGCAGAAAACAATAATTTCTCACCTGAGGGTAATTTTCAAGATTTATTTTTATTTAATGCAGCTTAAAAAAGGGGACAATAATACTAAGGACGTTAACCTTTATGAATTTACACATTGTTGCGATTTTTGTACTGTCAGTATACAAAGAAACAACTGAATAATATTAAAAGTGGAATAAATTTGACAGAATCGTTGATATTAATTCTATTGGGGGGGGGGGATGCTCAATCCCTTATTTTTCTTGTAAAAAAACTAAAAACAAGGGCAAAATGACACTTTTTCCAAATAGTAATCTTCGCTTTATTTAATCGAAAAATTTGTTATTAAATAAAGGGCTCGGGTGTGAAAAAGGTAACTAACAAAAATAATGCAAGTTTTGAGATATTCAAGATTCAAGTTTTCTAAAAAAGGTGCAGTTTCTTTTTGGGGAAGGGGGGGGGTGAGGGGGCTTGGTAGTTTTTATTTTATTGGATTTATTGAATTTTACTAATAAAAACTCATTTCACTTATCTAAAATTTATCTATATGACGGCATCTACTGCATGGCCGAAACGACGATTTTTTTTCACCCGGAGCAAGTATGAATTTTGCCCCTCCACCCCCCTTCCTTTCCGAAATAAAATTTTAAAAGAGAAGTTTTCAATCTATTCCTTTAATTTTTATTTTAAATATGAATTAATTAGAATGCATTTAGAGGTTGATTTCTTTAGAAATCTTCCTATTGCAATAACTTCGTTTTTACATCTATTATAATGCAAATCTTATCACAATAACGTCCAAAATACTGAACCAATTCGAACCTAATTGTTACAGTGTATTAATATGACAAGCATTTTGAATTCGTTAATGAAGTAGGTAGATCTTATAGTTCGTTTACAGGGGCATACAAAATCAAAATATGCAAAACTTGTCATCGCGATAATGTAAGAAATATTGAGCCAATTCGAACCTAATCTTACAAGTATCTTGGGTGAATTCGTTAACCCAGTATTGTTCTGGCGCTTCTAGGTGATCATATAATGGAAAAAACCGGCCCTGTTCAAAGCAAAGAGTATAAAATTAACAATATATCTTTACTTTGGGTTGTCATATTCCATGACATTATTGCTTATATTTCATTATTTGTTTTATGTACCGAACGGCGAACTCAATCTTCGTTTGGCGTCCCTTCTACTTTGGCGCCCGGGGCATATGCCCCGCTTGCTCATCCCTATTTTCGGCCTTGATGTATTGAATAATAAATAAAACTTTTACTTAAAAAAAGATGTCAAGATGCAGTTAAGTATTTCTCCATGAAAAGTGGGAAAAAAATGAAAAATGTCAGTTACCATGTTTTACATCAGAGCCTTTCAAATAAAGCGAAGATTACTATTCAATATTAGTGGTATCAAAAAGCTCCGTGTAACTAAGCAAGCAAACTCTTCTTGCAAGTTATGGTGCACGGAGAGAGCGTAGCATTAATTCATGAGAGACAAATGAACGCTAACACTACGAAATGTCTTTAGATTTTTAAAAAATTATATGACCTTTCTTAAATTGGATAATTGAAGCAAAGCATTATTGGCTGTAACTGTGTTTATGTACACAAAAAATAAAATTTTGAACAATGGGAAAATTTTAAATGTTTGCTTTAAAAACATGATAAATGCTTGTAGAAATTAACACATTGTCAATATTTTATTTTTCTACAACCCTTAAAATTTTAATTTAATCATTTTTATATAAAAATGAAATTTTTGCAAGCTTTAAAAAGATTAAAATTTCAAATATAGGCAAAAAAAAATTTACACTGCACTTTTTTGGAACAAAAAAAAATCTTAGAAGACAGAATAAATAAAATCTGCAAACATATTTTGCTCTTTAATGACATGTTATTTGCGATACATTACTTTTAAAGAACAACAACAAAAATAAAACTATGAAAGTGTAGCGAAGCAAAATATTTATATTGTGCTTTCAGAAAACATTCATACCGAGAACGAGACTCATAAATCAAATTTTCCCAAATTTTATGAACTGTGTAAGAAGTTGCGACAGCTTTTATCTTTAATTATACTACTTTATACGTTTTACAGGTTTCCTTTGATTACCACAGTAATCAAAACTAATATTTAATGGAAAAAACTACAAAAATCGACAGACAACTTCCTTAAAAACCCAGTGTACTTTAATATTGCTTTTGATGTGTTATTGTTTAAAAAAAATACGTATTTAAACTTATTTAAACTTTTAAATTAAATTTATTTGAACTTCCATTAACAAACGTGTAAGTTAATTAAATAAACCACAACCAATAAACAAATTTTAAAAAATGGATTTTAAGTTTAATTCTTCCTTATTACAATATTTTAGCGTAAATATTTTAGTTTACTTTCCATTAGGTTAATTACAAAAAAACTTACCCAGTTTGGTTTTTAACTTATCGTAATAAAATTTGATTGTTGCAAACTTGCATAGTTCTAACTTATTTACATAATTTTCAATTGCAGTTTTTTCTTTTACTTCAGAATACATTTTGTTTTAATACAAAATTTGATTTTGCGTATCCCCCCCCCCCCCATATTCAAACAAATACGGCGAGGTTTGGCAGGCAACAGAAGGGATCAACCATTCTACGCTTTGCACACTAACGAAAATTTCTCCCGCATTAACTGTGGGACCGTCTGAAAAACTTTTACCACACTAACTGAAAAGAAAAGAAAAAAAGAAAAAAAAACCGCTCTAAGAGAGGGAAACCTGCAATTTGAACTAAAAGTGCAATTAAAAACAAATTATAGATAAAGCACAAATACTACTGATAAAGTATAAATAATACATAAATAATTTATGACACATAAATGAAATACATGACAGAAAATTCAGGTTATTCCAAATTTTCTAACAAATTATTCAGAAATATTTTAATTAAGAAACAAGAAACCAACCTTTCTTTACTTTGTCCAAAACCTCAGACAGTAGCTTTTGGTTAACACCACATAAATTTGGCATAAGCTTTTCACATTTTTGATGACAAGTAACATTACACTCTGTTTAAGAGAAGATTTCTTTTTAATAAGGCATATCAGTGGAAAAATTGTGAAATCTGTACACCTTCCATTTAACTTTTTTTGCTTTCTTCTTTAAGTGACGTAAGCCATTAAGAATTTTAAACCCTTTGAAGATTTTTTCTTATCTGAGCCTTTTTATATTATTTTTTTGATACATTAATATTATAGGCTTTTTGTAAAGAAAAATGATTTAATTAAGAATATGCAATTCTAATAGTAAAATTAAAAAAGGAAAAAAAAATTATAACTACACCTCTACAATTTTGAACATTTTGTAATCTTTTTTTTTTTAAAGTGGAGCTATAACCGTAAGGACCAGATTTGTAAAAAGTTAATTTAAGAGATAAAAGTAAAATGTCATGGCATATGTAAAAAAATAGCAAAAAAGACTTAATATTATTAAAAATAAACTATTTGTATTACTGCAAACTCTATATCCATAAGGAACACCAACAAAAAATATCAAGTAAACTCAGAAATATATGTTGAAGTCCTGTCCAACCACATTAACTTCAGAGTGGCGACAGCTATACTATGAATGTGGCATCAATGTATAACAAAGTGGCTATGTGGTACTTGATAAGGCCATTTACAGTGCCTCCTAGCGGCAAACTGTGGGTACGCAGCGTCTAATATGTACAGATTCAGATAGAGCACGTCAATATGAGATTTTTGAATGGTAACATGTGGGGTCCCCGAATATAGCGTGATAGTGTAAGTAAGATGTGAAGCTTGTCATATGAAAAATACAAGAAATGAGGAAAAAAAACCAAGTGAAAATCAATGTTTATTGAGAAATTTTGGATATATTCGGGGACCCCACATGATACCATTCAAAATATTCATATTGACGTGCTCTATCCGAATCTGCACATATTAGACGCTGCGTACCTTGTGGGACACCCTGTATGTATATATATATATATATATATATATATATATATATACACACACACACACTTAGAACATTGAACATAATTTTAAAAGCTATACAAAATCTTTCAAAATCGCCTTTTCTTTTCTTTTGAACATTTTATAATTAAATAGAAAGTTTGAAATTATACTGAATATCAGGTAATCAAATTTATTTCACCGCAAAATTCCGCATAAAAAGAACTAAATTTATAACTGCAAAATTGTACATCTGAAATTTAATTTTTCTGAATCTATGACAATTTTAGAATTGGTCACATATTGAAAAGAAGTACCTACCTCTTTATCACATAAAAAGCAAAAATCAATTGCTAGAAAGAGTTTGTGAAGATAACAGAAGATATTTAGAGGAAAACAAACAGCTGCTTCATTTTAATACATTTTTATATTATTGATTAAAATTTAAAAAAGTGTTTATTAACATTATGAAAATTTCCTTCCGAAAAATAGCACCTGAAAATTTATTGTTTAAGTAACTGACAAATAAAGGGTACTTCGAATATACGAGTATATAAACTGAAATCTTATACACTAAAATTTGAACTACATGCTTGTATTAAACATCTCCTTTACGAATAACGTAAAGTCCGAGTTGAAACTAACTTCAATTATTGGTAAAAATCAGAGAATGCCAAATTAGCTGTCTAAATTTCCAAATTTAAATTAATATCAGAGATAATACCTGTTTTTAAATTTTGTAATGAAATGTCTATAATGAAATAAGATGGCCCCTCCCCTCCCCCCCCCCCCCCGCCCAAAGGCGCTAAAAGTATAATGCTTTAGTGAGAGAAAATTACACCAATTTACACATGTTTTTTTTTTTTTTTTTTTTTTTTTTTTTTTTAATTCTAAAAACAAGTATTTTCCAACATGTGTACCAAGATGTCATTTTCATTCTACAGACACCGATATTTAGATGCTTATCTTCGAAGAACGAATAGAGAGAATAGAATTCTTTAGAAAAATGACGCGACTGAAATTGTGCATTTTTAATGAGAAAAGTCAACGTTTTATTTTAATTTTATGAAATTCATGTTAAAAATGCAACAATTGTAACTTTTATTTAGTCTACATTGTTAAAATAATTTCCTACTTATTATAAGAAATGTAATATAATTAACATTTTTTTATAAGTACAGTGCTTTTTATTTATAAACTTCAATTGTAAAATACATTGCAAAATATTATATTCTATCGAATGAAGAGTCTGTGGTAAATGGTGATTTGAACGTCAACCTCGGTTTCTTAGAAGTGACTTTTGATATCGTAACATATAAGTTCTATTTTTTCTTCCAACATATTAATTGTGGATGTTTATTGAGTTCACCTGCACGTTATTGTTATATTATTTAATTATATATTTTCAAAGTTTGCTTTGTGCTGTTTTAAAGTAATTACTTCAGAATAATTCTTGCGAAGATATTTTCTTTAATAAGTTTTTTTTTTACTTTGGTATTATTGCATGTCTGAATATTTATTTATTTATTTTGTGTTTCTATCTTAACTTTATGTAAAATTGAATGAGTGCATGCTTTTTATATTGCAATTTTTAATTTTTTTATTAGATTTTTAATGCAACTGATAATTTTACTTTGTAAAGTCTTACCATTTTCTGTTAAAATTTTGGCGTAAAGTTATCTAAATAATTTTATTTTCTCTCCTCCCCCCCCCCCCCAAAAAAAAAAAAGAATGATCTTATTCAATGCAATGCAACACATCGGGTTATTAGCCAATATTACATTTTAGAAAGTGTTTATGAAATTATTTTCTATAAAACCTTTTTTATTCAATAATAAACATAATTTAAAGGGCTGTTTCAAACGCATTTTTCGAAACATAAAAAGCATTAAAAAGATGATATCCCACATATATAGGATAAAAACAAATATGTTTTTTCTTATAATTTTCCCTAATGTGTTAAAAGTAATTTAACTCATTAATGCCGGTTGGTACGAAAAGTTACCATTTAAGTGATACGAAACTTTTAAATATGAACACCAGTATCTTAGTAAAAAAAAATTCATATTGTCTAATGTGAAGCTATCAGAGATTCAATAAGTTAAAATAACAGTATTAGAAAACTGGTGTCGACTGGTATCGAAATATTAAAAGAAGTGTAAAATAAGTCGGCGTTAATGGGTTAAAATATATCTTTCACAGAAAGATTAAAAAGAAAATCCCTCTATGTCTGCTTTCTACTGAAATAGAAATAAGTGCATTAAACTAATCAAATACCACTTTTATTTTTTACAGTTCTTTCTTTGGACGATTTATCAGGAGTCTTATGAATTGGATCATTTTAAACTGAAATAAAAGTTTTCCAAAAAGACACTGAAAATTCATGCTAAATGGAATAGCAGGTGACGTTTCTCCAGTATCTCTCTCTTCAGAGACTGCTCTTACCAAATGATTTCTCCTCACTTCTTTGAGTGATGTTAAACAGACTTCAACATTTCTAATCAATCTTATTTGCGCTTTCAACTAGTCAGATGCTGTTTCGGAAAAAAGGGTAAAATGTCTGCTCATTTCAAATATTTTTCTTGAAGTAGTAAATATGTTAGAGTCTTGCATCAAGTTGAGTTGATTCAAACTCTTTTGCTGCTGGTTGGGTTGACTATTTTTTTTCCCTTGTTGCGGATAACGTCAAGTTGTATTTTGGCTCTTGCCTCTTTCGGGTGGTGTTCGGGTCAACCCTATACTTTTAACAGATTTCCAGCAAAGGTGGTTATACAATTAGTTTGTGTGTGTGTATATATGTCCAGCATAACTTTTGAACGGATGCTCTGATTTTTATGAAACTTTTATTGCTGGAAAGGGCCCTTTTTATTTAGTGATTCCGCTTCAATTTCCTTAGGATCCAAAAGTGGTATATTTGTTTGCTATTTTCTTGTCTTGTCTTTTTATTTTTTTAACTTCATAGGCTCCAATTTTCGTAAATTTTGAAAATGGTGGTAAAATACACATTTACCTCCAACCGCAACTCTCTATCTGCAATACTTAACGAAATAAATCCGTGGATATATTATTCGAATAAGCTTACCCCAGCTAAAGTAAAAGCTAGATGGCCAAAGATTATTGCATCTAATATGGTCCGTATAAGATAAGGACGTTTCTTTATAGTCAGCTGTTAGTCAGAAGAGCAGTTAGGTGCAGAAGTACAAATTTAAGCTTAGGACAGTCATACATTGTTTTTTTTTTTTGCTTCAATAAAAGTGATTGATAAATCAGTGTTCAATTCAGACATTTTTCTGCAGGAGGGATTTCTGTGGCTCCGGAGGATCTCAATTTTTACCACTAAAAGCATAAAACCTCAAATCTTCCGGGGGGATATTTCAATGCTCCGGGGATGAATGTCCCCCTTTTGGGCCACCCCCTGAATTCAATACTGTTGCTAATGAAATCATACAAGTTAAAATTTTCCAAACTGAGTGAAAAACTGTCCAAGCTAGTAGTCTAACCGAGGACTTTTCACATGCCGTGCGAACGCTCTGCCAACTGTTCAACTCTGGCGGACACAGTTCACCCAGACAGACTTTTGACACATGTCAAGAGTGTGCCGGAATTTTCTTGACATATGTTAAACTACGTTTTATATCTCAACTCATCTTTCAAGAAGTCCGGCATACGCTTGCCAAAGATGTTAAACTCCCGATCAAAGGAGATAGGTCCGTTTTTGCTCCAAGTAGTCTATACCTTTGACTATTAATCTGCACTAGCTTTTGCTTTTTCAAGGCCTAGTAATCATTAATCATTAAAGCATTTTTCATAAATGTCTTCGCATTTTCAAATTAAAAAGTTCTTAAAGCATACCTTACCTGGTCAAAAATATTTAAAAACGTGATACAGTTTTGTAGAAATAGTAAATGTTTGATACACTATTATTCCCTAAGACCGTTCTCAAATTTCCTGCTCAATAACGCGAAACTGACATTTTCTGACTCACTTTTGAACGTAAAGACATAAAATTGGCAAACCTGAATATTGAAGCGATTTAGAATTGAATGGTGTTTTCCATTTTTTTTAAATAAATAAATTACTTATCGAGTTATAAGCGATTGTTGTCTCGGGACTACAGGTTTTTATCCTTTCCCGAGCTGTAGATTCGGTTCAAAACGCAAATTTGAAAGTATTTTCTGAAAGATCATCCGCCTTTCCAAAAAATGGAAATCACCATTCGATTACATATAGCTACTGAATAAGAACACTTGCTAATTTCAAGAGTTTCCGAAGAAAAATTCAGAAATGTGTCAGAAAGTAGCGTCTTTGGATTTGAGAACAGCCTTAAACCACTGGTGTAATATCCAATAGTGTAGGTGGATTTTCTATAAAATTGCGAGATACTCTTTACCCAAAAAGTTTGCCGAAACCCTGAAAAAAAATTACACTCTTTCTACACACAACTTTGCATAATTGTCTATCAGTGTCCTTAAAGACACTTATTTAAAATAAGTTTAGCCCACCTTTGTTGTGTTAAGCAAAGGCATTACAATTTAATTTAGCTGATACCTCGGTGATATTGAATATTTCAAAAAATTACCGTTCTTTATTGTTCCAAACGATATAGTGAAAATGAATCTTTACTGCCGATAATTTTTAGTGTTTTATGATAGATTGTGTTTCAGGAAAGATGTATCGATAGGTTTTGATTGTAAACATTTAGAAAGTTCTGAATAAGCCATCGCAAAATGAACAATTGATATCCAAACGAATTCATAAATAAAAGTGCCTGTGAGGTTCTGCTCTCAAAGCTGGTAGACGGGAGGTGCTGGGTTCAAACCCCTGTCGCGCTCATTGACCTAACCGTTTGGAGTTTTCCGTGGTTTTATTCGAAATACGGGTTAGGATCCCTTAGAAAGACCCTCACAGAGGGCATTCCCAACGCCGGCCTATATCCATAGTGCAGATAATCGGCCGTAACAAATAATCAATCAACCATAAATAAAAGAAAAATTATATTTTACATTTACAAAAGGATTCATTTTAATTACTACTTTTGCTATTTTGAGAAAAAATGCTGTTTATTTATTTTTTATTTATTTTTTTACACAATAAGACGAAGTGGTTTGAATTTTGCATACTAACGTAATTCTCAGTGATTTGTCAGTATTAATGTAAAATGAAAATGACACATTACCTTGATTTTAATTTCGTACATTGTGTTTTAAAACTGTCAATATGCCACTCTTTTTATTACAAAATAAATATCAATAATCAAAAAGAAAATTCGAATATTAATTTACCAGCAAATATCAGGTACATTTAATACTTTAACAAAAGAAAAGGCAACTAAAAATATTTCAAATTAATTTGATAGGTAAGTTTCAATATTGAGAGCATATTTTCAGCAAATAACCTATACTTAAAATGTCAAATATATATTGTTGATGTTGACATTTCACGTGCTTAAATATAATTGTAACAGTATGGGGAGGTGCGTAGCAGCTTAAGGGCAACAAAGGGGGCTCAGCATAAATATTTTAACAGAGAATGTTACCATCAAAAAGTTTAAAAACCAAAAAATTTAAAAATTCCTGAAATAAGAATAGGAATTCCAAAATAAAAAGGGAGGCAATGCAGAATAAAAATGTATTTGTTAAATCTGGAATTAAATCAAGTACTGGATGTCCTCCAAAAGACATAAAATTAGGGTATTAAAAACTGATGTGCAGAAAAACCTCCTGTAACAGTCACTCTGAATAACAGTAACGTCTGAAGACAGGTCATGTGTTGGTGGAACCATAGACATCACCTCCTTTCGGTGGAACCGAATCTCTTTCATAGTACTAACATTACACCTAATCTATGCATGAGTAATTCAGAACAACGGCCATCCACAAAAACAATGAAAAAATATTCAACTTTATATTTCAACTACATTTTTGGAATAGACAAGAACGCAAAGGGGGGAGATTTGTTAACTTTAACTGAAATTGCGCAATTAAAATTAAATTTCAGCCACAGATTTTTGCGTACCGAAAATACAGAAATAATAAACGACGTTGAATTGAACGATATTATAAACAGAACTGCAATTAATATGAAAGTCCGTGGACAGCGATTGGAAATATTTACAACATCGGACACAGTAGAAGTACTAATAGAAATAAGGGTCTAAGGCAATAAAGCAGTGATGATGAAAATTAAGAATAAAAGAATGTGGAGATGTAATAAACTTCCAGTATAAAGTAGAGATCTGCATGGGCCCGGGCCGGCAAAATGAAAGCAAAATTTCAAAACGGACTGGGCTGGGCCGGCAGATTAAGTTTTTAACAGGCCGGGCTGATGGAAAAAACAAACGGGCCGGGCCGACAAAAAAAAATTAACGGGCCCGTGGGCCAGGAAGGGGTTCCGGCCCGTACAGACCTCTATACTTTTACTTGTTGAAACTTTCACATTGCATCGTCAGAATCAGAATATTTGGAAGTTTAACATATTTCTTCCGTCTTTGAAACAAAATCAATTCATCACTGTCACATACCAATTTCAAAATTAATTTTACATTTAAGCGATCCGATATAAAAATTTAAACGAAGCCGATAAAATACGAACCATTTTCAACTAATGTGACTTTCAAGAGAATAGGTATTAATGTGCCGCACGAGCTAACGGCAACATAAATTCAGTAACATACGTCAAGCGTAAGAGATCGGTATCGGGCATTTTACATCGTGTCTGATTCCGAATTTAATTGCTTTAGCAGACTCTGGTTGAGCCAAGATCAGGATTACACTTTAGGTAGATTTCGTAAGAAATACTACCTATTACATTCTCACCTAAGTTGGAAATTTTGAAAAATTTTTGCAGATCTACGCCGATCATGACTCCCAGAACCCAAAACCACCCCCAGTTCAAAACTTTATATATCTATCTATCTATCTATCTATGTCACTTTTTTCTGACCACGATAACTGGAAAAATTCTGCATTAATCTTTTACAAACTGATACATAAAATCAAGGGGCATAAAATCTCGGTCAAGTTCGTTAATGGGCAAAATCGAACCAAGGGGGGAGGATGGGGGGGGGGGGGGGCTTTTTGTGAAAACAGAAAAAAACCCATAATTTCTTAATTATGATACGTATCGAATGCGTTTAAAGTTATTATTACTTCTAGGAGAAGGGTCGAAAATGTATGTATGACAGATTTTTGATATAATTAAAAAAGGCCCCATTGGGGGAAAAAAAGGGGGGTTTTAAGAGAAAAAAAATCATAGCTTCGTCAATTCACAAGATATCAAATTCGCGTAAATTTATTATTAATCCTCTTAATATTATCTAAAACTTTTATATTGACAAGTTTTTTATAGGACCAACCGTTATAGCAAAAAAAAAAATTAAAAACAAAAAAATCCCTGCCGGCTCCGCCTGCAAACAAGTTATTTTTCGAAGTAGGCGGTTCCAACTCCCGCCCGCATCTTTTCGAAACTGATACATAAAATCAAGGGGCATAAAATCTCGGTCAAGTTCGTTAATGGACAAAATCGAACCAAGGGGGGGGGGGGGGGGGCTTTTTGTGAAAACAGAAAAAAACCCATAATTTCTTACTTATGATACGTATCGAATCCGTTTGAAGTTATTATTACTTCTAGAAGAAGGGCCGAAAATTTATGTATGATAGATTTTTGATATAATTAAAAATTGCCTTAAGGGGGGGGAGGGGTTTAGAAGAAAAAAATTCATAACTTCGCCAATTCTCAAGATTTCAAATCCGCTTAAATTTATTATTAATCCTCTTAATATTATTTAAAACTTTTATATTTACAAGTTTTTTTATAGGACCAACCGTTATAGCAAAAAAAAAAAAAATTAAAAACAAAAAAATCCCTGCCGATTCCGCCTGCAAACAAGTTAGGTTTCGAAGTAGGCGGTTCCAACTGCCACATCATCGTAAAAAGGTCATTTCTTCCGCGATTCCCGACAAACAGGCGCCCCACGGTCTGCGTCTTCGAAATCTACCTGTGCCTGTAGGCCGAGCCCTCAGGGATTTTTTTTACTACATAGTAGAGCCAGGCTGGAACTGACTTAATTGTTCCCAGACAATTTGTTGTATAAAAATAACAAGCATAATAAATTTTTGATAAGGGGATCAGTGGAAATATACGTTAGTTGAAACATTTCCGAATATAGTCTGAAACATTTTCTGACTCATTTTTAACTGTAAATGCATAAAATTGACTTGACAGATTTGACTTTTGAAGCGATTTAGAATCGAGTAGTGCTTTCGATTTTTTGATAAATAAATTACTTATCGATGTATAAGTGATTCTTGTCACGTGACGACAGGTTTTTATCATTTTCCGTGCTATCACGTCCAGAAATTGGATTCAAAATGCCAATTTTGTCAGTGTTTTCTGAAAGATCTTTTGCATTTTTAAAGAAAATGGAAAACGCCATTGCATTACATAGTTTCTTTATAAGAACATTTGCCCATTTTATGCGTTTCTGAACAAAATCGAGTTCAGAAATGTGTCAGAAAGTAACTTACTTTCGATTTGAGAAATGTCTTAACAGATATATTTTCAAAAATCTGCTTTTTACTATACAGCTTCAAAAGCTGTGGTTTTTTTATGAATATAAAAACCCTGTTTTTGTTTTCTTTTCGTCTAAACTACATTAATTCTTTTAATGAATCTTTATTTGAATATTGAAAAATCTAAGTAGTTCTAAATAATCATTAATGTTGCTATTGTGTTTTTTCTGTTTTCCAAACTATAATAGGCTAAAATATACTGTAAAATTTCACCAAAAATATGTATGCAGTATCCTTTAAAAGAATCTTAATTGTATGTTAAGTTAAATCGGAATTTTATGTGAAAATTCAGTTGGACCTGGATTTTATTGATTTTTGCACAGGTCAGACCGGGCCAAGCCTGTTTTCACTGATTTTCGCACGGGCTGGGCCGTGAACCACGAAATTACAAACGGACCGGGCCGAACTTTTAATTTTTGCCTAGATGGCTTTCTTTCGAGCCGGGCCCTGGAAATTCCGGCCCGTGCAGACCTCTAGTATAAAGTTATAATCTGATGATAGCTTAGAGATATTCAAAATTTTGCACTTAACCAAAATGTCAAGGAACTATATAGAAAATCCTTCATAAATAATAATTTCTTTAGAAAGATTTAAGTTAAAAAAACAAATTATTTCTTTAGCTCAAAGTAAGTTTATATATCTTGTAATTGCACAAAAGAAAACTGCCAGTAATGCAATTTTAATGTGATAATTTTAAGTTTTTAAAATATCGAACCTTTGAATAACAGCCACCTCTCAAGTACGGTTACTTTTCATAGTGACCACTAATCCAAGGTTTTACTCTATATTTTCGGCAATCCTGGAATTAACCGGTAGAGTTTTATATACGTAGAGAATCATTATGCAGAATTTTTCTCCTAAGAATCCATTGCTATTTTTTTACTTGTGAAATCGTGAAAATGTTTGAGAAACAATTATTTTCTTGAAGCAAATTAAAAGAAGTTATTAGTAACTAGCAGATCCGCCCGGCGTTTTTCGATCTGATGTTCACAAAATTTGCATTTTCGGAATCAGAAAAATAAACTGAGTTTCGATTCAAATAATCCAATACTTTTCTTAATACTCGAGGATGAATGAAAATGAAACTTTTTCGTTGTTCTGGATGATCAAATCGGTAACTTTCTTTTGCGGTTTCCATAAAAATAGCCATTTTTGGCGCACGCGCAGGAAATTCTTATAGTTCCATTGCAAGGAGATGTATTTTGTTCTAAAGAAATTACCCGACACGTGTCCCCGCTGCCTACGATACCGTGTATAGCAGTCGTGCCCGGCACGCGATGCAAAATCTTTCTTTTAGTTCCAGTTTCTACCACCAGGTGGAGCATTCTGTTCGAAATAAACTTATTTCCCAACGAAACTCCGGCACTCGTTCCTGCTGCTCACGGCACCGTGTAGAAGGCGTGCCGTGCACGAGCGAAAAAAACTGCTAGTTCCAATTTCCACCGCCAGGAAGTACCAAATCTATGTCTTAAATAATAAGCTGTATCTTAATTAGTTAATGTTAAGTTGATTGAACCCATTCCCGTTGAAATCGGACCCATAGACCACCGATAAAAAAAATCACCCCCCTGGATATTAATATTCATAAATGGCGGTAACCAAGGGCTGAAAAAATTATACCGAAATTTATTTAATACCTGGGAGACTTCAGAAGAATGCCAGAAAAGATTTCGTTTGAATCGGGCCAAGATTAAATGCAAAATCTTTTAGTAACATTTTCCACCGCCAGGGGGTGTACTCTGTTCTAAACAAACCTCTTTCCGATCGAAATCCCGGCAAGTGTCCCTGCTGCCTACGACTCCGTATAGCAGGTGCGCTGCGCACGTGCTGCAAAATCTCTTAGTTCCGTTTTCTACCGACAGGTGGTGCCAACTCTGTGTCTTAATTAGTTATCTATATCTTAATTAGTTCGTGTTAAGTTGAATGAATTAATTCTCATTGAAATTGAGCCCATAGAACACGAGAAAATACCCCTTCTTTTTCATTAATATTCAGAAATAGTGGTAACCAAGGGCTGAAAAAATGATACCGAAGTTTATTTAGTACCTGGAGACATGAGAAAAGGTTTCGTTTGAATCTGAATAATAAATAAATAGTTCTGATTTTGGACGAGGGAGGGGGGGTAGGGGAGTTTCGATCAGAGCATTAAAGCTATATTTAAACTACAGCCGAACACCCACCTTCCCCCCTCCCCCCCACACACAGAATTAAACCAACGGCGTTAAAAAATTAGCAATTATCATTAACTTTTGAAACAGAAACAAAATCACTTTTTTTTACATACAAAAACAGTAAGTTATCGTTGTTCTTTTCTGAAATCAAATACATAAATGACGTATACATAAAAAATTTCTAGAAATCGCATAAAACAAATCGCAAAAATTCACAACTCGCTGTTCGAATTGCAATCAGCCAACGCCCCCCAGATAAGGAAGCCGTGACACGCGTCACGAAAACGTCATACCAAGCAGGCAAAACAAAGAAAAAAATCGAACAACTTGCATGTTTCGATTTCGATGGCTCGTGGAATTATTACCTATTAGTCGTAAACAATAATTATTAATTCTATGAGCCAATGAAATCGAAATATGCAAGTTGTTCGAAATTTTTTCTTTGTTTTACCTGCTTGGTATGACGTTTTCGTGACGCGTGTCAGGGCTTTCTTATCTGGGGGCGTTGAATCTGCTGACGATTTTTCATCTGCCAATCACAATTGCCCGGTTGACTTTCAGCTGTGCCTACAATTCTTTCAGCTACCAATCACAACTGCCCTCCAATGGTGTTTGAGTTGTAGTCGGTGATTTGTAACGTCATTTGAAACATAAAACGCTGCAAACATGAAAAAAAAATGAAATTAAAAGAAAAAATCGGCATAATAAATAATCCGCCCTTTCCTTTTATAATTATGATTTTTTATCTGTAAAGAATTATCAACTTTCTCCAAGCTAAAAAGAATTTTTAAAAAATGGCGATTCTGAGCGTATCTGAGGCTGAAATGGAAGCAACCACCGAACCAATCAAGCATTCTGGCAAAATTTTTTAGTGTCGAAGGAAAAAAATCGCCAAATATTCAAAAATTGCTGTACGAATTTCGCATAAACTTTATTGAAAAGAGGACAAAATTTACTATATTGGGCTAAAAGATTGGAACCGGATTCCCATTACTAATGTGTAAAAATTGCAGCAAATCGTGAAAAACACTAAAAATCGCATAAAAAATTTAATTTAAAAAAATCTATTCAAAAATTTAAAAATCTGGCTTCGAGGTGCAAAATTACATGCATAGAGGTACTTCCCACCACATTTTGCAGCTCTGCGTGCAGCGGTCTCTTCAGAACATAACCGAAAAATACACAAACTTGCTTCTTTATTATACTAGTGTGAGATATAGTTCTAACGTTAATTGAAGAACAGAAAAAAAGGTTAAGAAAATCAAAATCAAACTAGTAAACGTAGAAAATTTCCAAGTATAAATAATTATACAAAAAGTAGAGCTTAGCAGTTTTATTTGCTCCTTTGTAACACTTACATCTCCGAAGTGTAAAAAAATTATTTAAAGTAAGTTTTTTTTATTCAAGGAGAGAAAAGGTGAGTAGGTACTTTAATTAGGCTCGAAGTGCATTGATTTGCTGAAACACAATTTGCGTTTTGCCCTCTTTTTCTGACAGTGGTTCAAGAAATCAACTAAATTTCTCATAGATGTAGCTGTTTTTTTTTTTTTTTTAGAATTAACGTCGTAAAAAATATTTCTAACCAAACTTAATTATGAATTTACAGAAATTAAATTTCATATTCATGTGTTTAGAGCAACTTATTTAATAACAAATCAATCTGTTACGAATGTATACAGAAATACAGATAAAAGATATTTGGTATTAGTAAAGTGATCCTTTCAACCTATTTTATCATTTTCTGACAAAGCACTAACAATGGCTTATAGAAGAACTTCCCAGGAGACCTGCCATAGTTAACTGCAAAGTAGTTTAATTTTCAGGTTTTCAGAATATAGGTCTGATATTACAAAATCGAAAGAAAATTTTTAGATTAACTAAAAATTTAGCGAATAGGGAAAAAGTAGAATTGGATAACGGCTAAACTGCAAAAAGAGGGATATTTTTGCTTTTCCTCATCCATTTCCCGATTTTAGCTTACGGAAGCTAAAGAAGAAAGAAATTCTAAAAAGGGGGGGGGGGGACTAAGTAGTTTATTATTAATTGTTAGAAAGAAGTAACAAATAAAAAAAGTGGGTAAGTGTGATCGAAAATCGATCAAAGGGTTTCGTTTAATATTCCTTTCAAAACACTTTATCCTTTCTTTAATAAATTCAAATTCCATTTAGCAAAAAAAAAAAAAAAAAAAGTCATGTCATTTATAAAGTAAAAATTTATCGGTCTATTTTTTCGTTTTTTCGAATATCTAAACCAGCCGGATAGCGGGCCAAGCCCGCTATTATATTCTGTCATACTAATATCCGTCATACGGACTAAATACAATATTTAAAAAAATAATTTCAAAATTAAACAAATTGTACACCTTCAAAATGTTAAAATATGCGAATATTTCCATAATCGGATTTTCATCACGATTCAATATGTTTCTCAAACTCATATATTTACTATTCTCTATTATTTATATTGATATTCGCTTTGTATTATTCTCAAACATTTGAAAAATTAGTTAAACTTCCTATAGGACGTCAGATTTTCTTTTTATTTCTCTAATGACGTGATATTAATCTACTTTGTGTACTTACACATACTCATACTCCTTGTATTATTGAGAAATCTTAGACATTTTAGGTTTTATTATGACTATGACGTCAATCAATTTTATTTCATATTAATCTTTTTTTTCATTTGGTGAAACTTTTTATTTCATTTTACACGTGGAAATCGTCTGATAGAAAATTAATTATTGTAGAAGGAATTTCATCGTGGCTTTTTTAATTTTTGGCATCGGCTATAACGGCGAAAAATGTTTAAATTTAATAGGAAAAGGCTGTTAGAATTTTGGTTTTTTATCTCTATTTATTAAAATAATACGAATTTTTCAAATTTTAATATTTTCAGCTCTTCACAGCTGATATTCTGATTTATACACAAAGTTTCAACTCTGTAAGTTACATAGTTTTCGAGAATGGCTCTGTGACAGACAGACAACGAAGCGGGAGCAATAGGGTTTCGTGAGATGAACGAAACCCTAAAAATTAGGTGACTTTTAAAGATTTTAACATTTGTGTTGAAGGAAGGCGAAGGAGGAAGCGTAAATTTCGGGTGGGAGGGGGTGGGCGGGGAATTGAAATGATTATTTATTGTTAATGCAAAGTAACAAACACGGTAGGAAAAGTAAAGAGTTAAAACAGGAGAGGGGTCAAATGGAAGAAACAAACTTATGACGTTAATTTAGGAGATAGTTATTTTAAAGTAACTATAAATATTAAAACAGAAAAGAATTTTTTAAAATTTTGAAATTTTCGGTACTGAGAGGGTGTGTGCATGTGTGTGTGCGGGGGGGGGGGGGGTGAGGAGAGTTCGAGTGAAGGACGGGGAATGATAGATTAAATAAAGAAATGTTTTATTGATTTTAGCAGAAATGTGTGTGTGCGTGTGGAAGGGGGTGGGAAGAATATAGATGATATTTTTAAAAAGTGAAAATCCGCCGAGACGCTAAATATTCTCACTTCAGAAAAATATCAATATTATTTAACGTAGCACAATTAAAATTCTTCCGCCCCCTTTAACGGATATTTGACAGTGTGAATGAAAGTAGCTTATGACGGCTTCAACCTTGGAACTAGAAATTAATACCGGTCTTCTAAGAGAGAATTGTGAATTTAGAACAATGTGTCTCATTACTCACCGACTTAAGATTGTTAAAATAACTTATTCATGAAGCTGAAGTTATTTATGAGCTAAGCCCTTTCTAATAGACTAATGATAAATTGAGGTTACCCCCTACACTTTCTCTAATCTGACTCCTATCCAAATTTCATGAAAAAAAAAATTAAACTGGAACAGCTTTAAATTTGTTTTCATTTTGCTTTGTCTTCAACAAACAGGAGGTTAGAAAACACTGCAGAACAATGCATTTGTGTTTCACTCGATGAAACTGTGGCACAGCCGTAGAGGATTTTATTTTTTTCATGTTTTCTGAAAGACTTGCTGTTAAATATTGGTTACAGAACTAGCTACAGACATCGCCTACAAAAGTTTTGATATCCAATTCATAGAAATAGATAGAAATGTCTCAAATGTTTTTATTGCCGGATTTAAACGGTTTGAGGCTCAAGGCACAATTTTATTTATAGACCCTCGCCAATTTCTCTTGTTCATCTTGTTCAGCCAGTGTATTTGAATAATAATTTTTGACAAAATGTTTGTTTGAAGAAATTTGTCATTTCTGATTCTGTACACATTAACAACTGTTCGAGTAACTTCCCAAACAGCACACACCCATCTATAAGACATCTACAAGCTGTAAACCCAAGAAAACCGACACATCTATAAGAAGTCTACAAATATCCATGATACACCCTTTTCACCTCTTATGGAGATGTTATGTGTGATCTCTCTGAGTTCTATTAGACGTCCAAGATATCCAAGTAGTCTATGAGACCACGTCTATAAGACATCCAAGCATAGATCACTTTTCGACATGCAGTATGTCTTATAGCCGTGCTTAAGACTTGGATTGTAGATATTCAGGGACATCTGATATGCGTTTATAAGACGTCTAATGCATGTCTATTTATTGATACTCAGTACTTCTTATAGATATACTTAAGATATCCAATAAATTTCATCAGAAATACAGCCTTAGGGCAAAAGTATTGAGCACCCCCATATTTATAATATATTTGGTAAAAATAATAGATGGATACAAATATTAAATTGTATACAATTAAGAATTTTCTTTAAAAAATAAGTTTTTTATTTTTTTTTCAAAGATAGCAAACGCATAACTCATCTTTTAATGAAGCTATTTTCTTTAAAAAACTTTTTTTTAAATTAAATTTTGTTGTTCTGTTAAGCCAGTTAATAAATAATCAAGAAAATAATTATTGTAAGAAAAGACAAAATGAACTTAGTCTTCAAAAACGAAAATAAAGAAAGCTTATGTAAAAAAAAAAAAAAAAAAAAAAAAAAAAAAAAAAAACATTTATATGTAATTTTTATTATTTTATTTTTTAACATGTGTTAATAACAAAAATAAATTTTAAGAAATATTTATGCTGCTGAAGAGATCTTGGCATTTCAGGCAAGAAATATTTCAATTTCCATGATGATCTGTTAACTTATGACATAACAATGAAACTTCCAGAAAACAAAGTAATTTATAGTTTTGAAAAAGTAGGTGTTTAAAGAAAATGACTTCATTAAATGACGAGTTGCTTGTTAACTGTCTTTTTTTTTTTTTTTTTTTTTTTTTTTTTTTACAAACCATAAACTTAAAAAGAAAATTCCTAAATTATATGCAGTTAAATATTTGTATATAACTATTACTTTTACAAATATATTAAAAATATGGGGGTGCTGAATACTTTCAGCCAAGACTGTATTTCCAATGAAATGACATTGTTTCCTTGCATGTCTTAAGTATATCTACATATGAAAATTAGAATAATTCTTGCAGAAAATGTTAAAATATAATGGAATTTGTCTTCAACAATGAAAATAGAGAAATCTTATTTTTAAAATATACTTTAAATTTATATGTTACTTTTATTATTTTAACTTTTAATATCTGTTAATAAAAATTATACAAGTTTTAGGAATTATTTTCATTGATGAAGATAAGTGATTTATATACTTTGGCTTTTCCGGTAAGAGTTATTCTAATTGTCATGATTACCTATTAACTTGCATAGCATAACAATTGCTATACTATGAAAGTTTCAATTCTGAAACTTACTGAAAAACAAAGCAGTTTAGTTTTTTAAAAAACTCATTTTTTTAAAGCAAATTGTTTAATTAAAAGTCGAGTTGTTAGTTTGCTGTCATTTTAATTGCAATAACTTAACCATTAAAGACACAGACAGCAGTTGTGAATTCTAAAATAATTGTGTCACTTGCGCTTCATTTACTCTCTTCCTAAACATCCTTCAATGTTGAAGTTCAAAATTTTTTCTACTTTTTCATTATTTTTATTAGTAAGTCTCCACTGATGTACAAAATACACCGCCATTGAATTTTTATAAACTATTATATTTTCTTTCTTAATTAAACATTTTTTTTATATAAATGCGATATCTATTACTTGAATACTATTACTAAACATCAGACACTACGACTAATATTCAGGCCCCTGCTGGCACTTAGGAATACGTGCCCTTGCACCCTCTGCCTGAACCACCCTTAATGATGGCACATGATTTAATATGAAAGTGCCAACATAACCCTCTGTCCACCGCCCTTTCAAGACATCCAGCATGGGCCTGCTAACACTTTGAAATAAGTTATGATAAAAATACGAGGGTGCTTAATAATTTTGGTAAAGACAACTGTAGATAAAAATACTAAATGTTTCATTCCAATAATATCAGTATATTATTCCCCCCCCCCAAAAAAAACAAATATTTTGCAATGTTCTGCAATGAACCTTCAACTGATCACAAATGTTCTGTGGGAATAAAAAAATAAAACACAGAGATTTTCTTGTATATGTAGGAGTGCGATTTCATCTTGTATAGAAATGCTAAAGACATTTCGTAAAACGCTAACACACACAAAAACCAAAGAAATGACGAATTTCACAATTTTACTCCGATCGAATGACGAATTTCGCTTTTTTTCCTCCTCGTAATAGACTATTTTTGCAATATTTTTGAGATTTTTCTCTCTGGTAACTGGCGAATTTCACTTTTTTTCTCAGAACCAATCATCGAACTCCGCAATTTTTTTCCCACGACTAATTCGAGAATTGCGAGATATTTTCCAACACTTCACTGATGAATTTCGCATTTTTTTTATCCGCGACTGATTGGCGAATTTTAAATATTTTTGATATTTTCTTTTCACTGACTGGCAAATTTGTTCAGCTCTTTCTTAGGACCAATGGGCAAAAATTGCATTTATTTTTTTATTTTATTTTTTTTTAATTCAAGCGACTAATATCCGAATGTCTTGATTTTTTTTTTTTTTTTTATCCACAACTGATTGTTAACTTTTGCGATATTTTCTTTATTGATCGATAAATGTTGCGGATTTTCTTGTGACAGAATGGAAAAAATTGTGGGTTTTTACAAGACTGATTGACGAATTTTGTGATTTTTTTTTTCTGACAATCCACCGATTAATTTAGTTTTTTAACCTGCGACTGATAGGCGAATTTTGCATTATTTTCTTTTTATCAATTGGAAAATTTTGTCGCTTTATCTTGGAATTGATTGAAAAAAATCGAGGGATTTCCCAAAACTGATCAACTAATTTAGTGGGTTTTTTTTTCAGCTGTAACTGATAGCCAAATTTTGCAATATTTTCTTTCTGCCGATTGGAAAATTTTGCAGTTTTTTCTTGTGACCAATTGGAGAAAATTGCGTTTTTTTTTCGCTACTGATCGACGAATTTCCCATTTTTCTCGACGATTTACTGACAAATTTCATGGTTTTTACCCACAACCGATTGAGAAATTTTTGCGCTTTTTCTTGGCAAAAAACATGAAATTTCAATCAAAAATCATTCGGTTGATAAACATATTTCACATTTTTTGACCCGCGACTGATAGGTGAATTTTGCAATATCTTCTTTCTACAGGATGGCAAATTTTGTCACTTTTTTTGCGACCGATTGGTAAAAGTTGCCGGGTTTTTATGTGACTGACCGGTGAATTTCAGATTTTTTTCCGATGATCCACTGACAAAATTAATGTTTTTTTTTTAAACTGCAGCAGCTGAAGAACTTCACGATTTTTCCCCATGATCGACTGACAAATTGTGTGAGCTTTTCCTGCGACCAATTAATGAATTTCACAATCATTTTCAACGAACGATTGATGAAGTTTTTCTGGTGATTGACAGACAAATTTAGTGCTTTTTCAAATGAATGAATAGTGAATTGTGTTGAAAATGAGAATTTGAAATGTTCTGCAGAGAAGTTCATTGTTCTGCGATGTATGTCGCACTCTTAAGCATATTCTGCTTTGGGGACTGTTGCCATATTTATATTGGAATATTTTTATCAAAGCATCGACTAATTTTTTTTAATATTTCGAATGAAATATGTCTGCTGTAATTCACTAAAATCTCATAGCTAAATTAAAAAATCTACCATATTTACTCCTGCATAATGCACACATTTTTACAAAAATTTCAGGTCTAAAATCCAGTATACACATACATGATACACTGAATATTTCTAATTGTATACATCAAACCATACACATTTTCACAAAGTATATATACATATTGCAGAAACTTTATTTTATGATATTTTAATAAGAGAGCAAAATATATATGAGCACATACAAAAGTAATTTAGATTTGAGAAAAGATTGTAAATCATGATTTCTACAGATTTTTTTTTTTTTTTTTTAAAGTTAAAATAACATGGTACACATTATACACAAGTAAATATGGTATTTAAAATCAGTTTGATAATTTTATCTTGTGAGAAATTTCTAAATCCTCCAGTATTTTGCAACAAGAGGCTAATAGATTTGTTATTTCTCCCATATTATTTAAATTTAACAAATCTTTCTTGCAGAGGATAAAGACTTTTGATAGATAAATTTTTCTTGGGAAAAAAAGAAATCTTTGTGATAAATGTCACACATACATTACACATCATGCATAAAATCTTTAATTTTTCATACCAATATTTTAGAATATTTTTTCTTTATTTTATCATATAATTTCTTCAATTAAATTAGGCAAAGGATTCCATTTGTAAATACTAGTAATCAGATTCAAAATTATGTGTGGGACGCTCGTCGCAAAGTTGTTAACACAAATTAATAAATTTCTTATTCTGTTTATTTTGATAAAATTATTAGACAAATGTTTTAAAATCTATTTTGCATATTGAACTAATTTTAAATTTTTTTTTTATCAGTACAAAAATGTTACTCCAATTAACTCACTGTATGAAAGAACCACTCAGAATTATTTTTTAGTCAATGTCTGCCTACATCAAAAACTTATTTCAATTATGTGAGCTTCAGATACAAAGGGAAATTTACAAATTGACTGCTACCTCAATTTTGCATTTTTAGAAAAACAAGAAAAATTTTAAGTTTTAAATATTGCAACATGATTCAGATTAATACTAAAAATTATTGCATGCTTTCTCATTATCATATCATTTTTGTAACATGTCAGCTCTACTACTCAATAAAAGTTTTAATAAAAATGTAAGTCTTTTTTCCTTATCAGCAATATTAGTAACTAGGTGACAGTACTAGGTGGTACAGAATATAACTATAACAGAAAAAGGAAAAAAAAAAGAAGTGACTTTATTTTATTTGAAAAAAAAAATCTTTGGAACAGGACAAAATTCTTATTATTCTACTCCATTATCACTGCAATAGTAAGAGCTGATTTCTTCGAGCAGCACCTATAATAAAATAATAACACTGTTTTACTACATAACAGTTTACGAATCACACAAAATGACATTTTGTTATATGAAAACTGAATTAATCTTCAATGAAGCAATTGTAAGCCCCCCCTCCTCCTTAATTTTTTGCATGTGATTTCTAGTGATGGGCATAATGAATGATTTTGATATTTGAATGAATCATTCAGGCATGCACAAAAGCATAGTTGTCAGGGTTCTTAAAATTCTTTTTGTTTTACAAAAGTTCTGGTTTTAATTGATCAAAAATAGCAAGAAAGTAAACAGCAATGCTTTTGTGTATGCCGGGATGATTCATTTCAATAACAATCATTCATTATGTCCTTCGCTATTGTTATTCTTAATTTTTAGGGTTACGTACTTAAAAAATAAAAACGGAACCATTGTATATTGAAATACAAACAAGATAACAAACAAATATTGAAATGCAAACAAGAAATTTCAAACTAACACTCCCATAGGATTAACATTAGCTTATGTGACTAGCACAGACTCTTGACTATGGAAGATTTGGAATCAAATGATTTTTCCATTATCCCGTCGACCACTTTTCAAGAAAAATTAATTATCACCAAACAGTAATGCCAAATAAACAAATGGAAGAATGTTGCCATTGGAATATCAAAATAAATACAATAAAAAAATCTGGAAAAGCCCCACTCACCTAAGTGTCAACTAATTTAAACACAAAAAAATTACAATATAAATGAAAATAGAAAAAAAAAAATCTTGGATATTCATTTATTTACATTATTTTTCTTAATTATCCTTCTCGGCTGGTGAATATAACGTCAGTTGAAATTGATGTATTGCACTTAACTATGCAACATAACATTTTTTCAATGCATTTTCTCTTTTAATATCATGGTGCAGCAGTTTAAGGACACAATTATTATTTTAAATAACGAAATAACTACTAAATCAGTTCATTTTAAAGATTATATTTAATTAAACAATAACAAAACATCACCATCAAAAATGAAAAATTCTTACATATACTGCTTTTTACTTTTAAAATTGTTGTGGATTAAAACTTAATAATTTATATTATTAATAAATGAAATTAGCATATATAATACTTGAGAGCATCCATATTTAGTTAGTAATCAGTATTCTAATGTCTTATAAAAATATATTTCAATATGTTTTTTTTTTACTAAACAATTATAAAACTCATGCCAGATAAGTCCATATGATGAGATTAAATTATGGAATGATCAACGTTGAAAGAGGAATTAGGATGAATATATAATATTTGAGGAGATTTTAGTAGATGTAAGTGTATAAAAAAAAGAGAGAACAGTTAAAAAAATAAATAAATAAAACTTGTTGAAATGAAAAGCAAATGTTATTCATATTACTGTTTTTAACAGTGGAAAATGGTAATTTTATTAAATTGTTGTATGTATGATTTTAAAGATATGAGAAATATTAAAACTTGCCTATCAATAGCCCCAGTAACTAATTTGTGTGTGTATCAATCTACAGCAAAACAAAATATATCTATGACGCAACAATGTCTACTATCACAAGAAATAATAGTAACCCATTAAATAAGCAAAATTTTCAATTACAAAGAAAATACAGTAAGAAGATAACAGTAATCCAATGACAAAGTAAAATTTTGCTTTTTTTTTTTTTTTTTTTTTTTTTTTTACAGTATTTTTTAAGCTATTAGATTAATCTTCAAAAATCTGCAATGCCCACTGTCATGTTGCATTATTTCTACTAGTGGGTTAATAGCCTTTTTAGTTGAGTAATAAAATATGTAATTAAACAACTGTTGTCCTATTT
This sequence comes from Maratus michaelseni, assembly GCA_963931845.1. Taxonomy (NCBI): domain Eukaryota; kingdom Metazoa; phylum Arthropoda; class Arachnida; order Araneae; family Salticidae; genus Maratus; species Maratus michaelseni. Next base: position 258,264,631 of record OZ007586.1, on the reverse strand, counting down.
AATTATTTAAAGAAGTAAAACTGAAAAAAAAGTGTAAATTAAATTAATCATAATAAAAAAAAAGCTTTTAAAAATATAGCAATAGTTAAGCACTAAGTATTCCTTGTTAAAATTTAGGTAACATATTTACAATTCTGACTCAAATCACCAGTCTGCTATGTGTTATTCCAATATTAATGTCTTCATTATTGAGAAATTAAGTTATTTATTAAATCCTAACTCAATAAAATGTCTTTTAAATTAGTTAAAAAATACTTAAAAATCTACAGTTTATAAATAAATTGCTTCAACGTATAAAAGCCAATTTTGACCAAAAAAGGCCAATTTTGGCCAAAAAAAGCCGGTTAAAACCAATAGAAGCCGCTGGCCTGGCTTTTATTAATTTTAGCCGGCTTTTTTGCAACCCTGCTTATCAAGTTATAAGTGCTTCCGGTCATGTGGCGACACTTTTTCGCACTTTACTGCCAACCACCTTGGTAATTTGGTTGAAAATGCCGACTTTGACAATCTTTTGTAAAAGATCTGACTTTACTAAAAAATTAAAATCGTGTTTAGATTACATAGTTTCTGAATAAAAACACCTACCAATTTCATGCATTTGTAAGCAAAAATGAATTAAAAAATGTGTCATAAAGTAGCCTGTTTGGATTTGAGAACAGCCTTAATGGTGCCAAGTTGCACTTATTAAAATACATCACTTGGTTGCAAACCAAATTACAGAACTTTCCACTACATCACACATACATATGAATACATCGATGATACGTAATTAATACATACATGATTTCACAAATAAATGAGTGAAACGCTTAGCAAAATGCTGGCATGCAGTTAATACGAAAGTACAGAAACAAAAATACATGCAAAATATAGAAATCTCATGCTTATACATGTTTTGAAGATACGACATGAACTTTAAATGTTTGTTTTCTATGTTTAAAAATTTACAAAATCCTTTAAAGTTAATAATCTTAACTTTAGCAGCTTCTCCTGCTACACCATAGTTACAGATTAAGAAATACATAAAAAAACAAGTCAGTTTTATCTTTATTTTTTAAAACTCAGAAATTCATGTATATAACTTATTTTTTTCTGTTTTTTTTTTACTCTTGGTTCTGAAATGATCTGCTCAACAACACGAAACTTTCTGACTCATTTTTAAACACAAAAGCATAAAATTGGCAGGTCTGATCATGGAAGGGATTTGGAATCTAAATGAGTTTTCCATTTTTTTTAATCAATAAATCACTTATCGAGTTATAAGTGATTTGTGTCATGTGATGACATGTTTCTGACCTTTTTCGTGCTGCAGCATTGGAAATTTGAAAAATGGAAAACGTCTTTCAATTACAAAATTTCTGAATAAGAATACCTGTAAATTTCATGCGTTTCTGAACAAAAAAAGAATTAAAAAAATAAGTCATAAAGTGAGCCGTTTGGATTTGGACCTTAACAGAAAAAAAATATTTTTGATGTGTTACATTATACATTAAATATTATGTTAAAAAAAATTAGGTCTTGTACTGTTATTTTCCAAAGTATAAACTTCTAAGATTTATAAATTATACATTAGTAAATAAATTGCCATTTATATCTCTCTTCCCACTCTGCTCCAAAAAATTTGAGTAAAAACATAAGATCTGATATTTAAAATTAATCTAGAATTTCATAATGCAATGTAGTGTAAATTTTGCAATCTCACAACAAACTAATTATTCTAAAAAACAAGGCATTTTTTAATAAAAAATATACTAACCAAATATTCATGCAAGTCTTCCTGTCTTCAAATGTTTGTGATGGTGTGTTTCAACTGGGAGTCTAAAAAGATTCAAAGAAAGTTTCATTAGTATTCAGCAACATCTATTATAGTTAAAATGTGACTGTTTATATTTCACACCAACTTTTCTCAAAATGATTAATTATGGGTTTTTCTTTTTTTTTTTTTTTTTGGAACAATTATTCGCAAAGATCCAAGGATGTCAAACTCAAGAAATCTCAAATTTTAAATCAGTTTGATTTATTAAATTTTAATCAATAAGAAATTTCTTTAAAAAAAAAAAATTATTATGCATGCTAAACATCTTGAATCAGCCATACTCATCCTTTTATTACCGCGGGCCGCAAACGTATATTTGCGACGTTAGGTGGGCCGCAACACATACTTGTATAGTAATGTAAATATATAGATTTCTATAGAAAATGCCCCCCGTTTTTTCCCATCTCAAAAAATGCCCAACACGCCTAAAGAAGTATTCACTTCAAAAATATAATTTAAGTAACATTTATTACAAGGACAAAGCCATTTTATAACATTAAAATAAAATACAGCAGCAAAAACAGAAAAAGAAAATCCATCCAGAAGATTAAACAATCCTTTTTTCATCAGGGGTGGGACTCTCATAACTTATTTCTATCCTTCCTCTGAGATTAAATCCTAGAAGGAGCAACAGTTTGGTTTATTTACGTTTATTTTTATTGCGAGAATGAAATCGAAGTTGCCAAGAAAGCGATCACCGCCAAAACAGACAGTTTCTAAAGCGCCAAATCCGAGCTGATCCTGGGACTGGCTTTTCAACAATATAACAAAGGAATGTACTCTCTAGTAAATTCTTTCTCTGAGGTCTCGGATTGCACATAAAAGGTCGCCAGGCCACATGCCCGCTTGTTGAGTATGGCTGTCTTGAATAGTTTAGTTTTAATACCTTCTGAGTCCCTTCAGTACTGTTTTGATTTTTTTGTTGCTTCCTTTCACTCAGATTTTTCAGATTTGTGAGACCTGAAGTATGCCGAAATTACAAATTTATTCTTTTATTTAAATTTTTCAGTCAAAAACCTCAAATGCTACATTGATATGTAAAATTTTATATTAAATATCACACATATTACATGAAACAGTACAACATTGCATGCAATGTTTAAAAAGTCTTTTACTGTATATCAATAATTAATATTTAGTAAAATATTACTGATACGTGCAAATTTTAACTTAATTTTGCGATATTTACCAGCATCCTATTGGCGAATTGAGCAGTTTTTTCCTGGCAACAAATTGACGAATTTCACGTTTACTTCCTGTAACCAACTGACAAATTTCGTGATTATTTTCCTCCTACCAATTGACAAATTTTGCTTTTTTTTTGGCGACCGAAACGAATTTCTCAAATTTTTTCTGCACCTTACAAATGAAACCGGCATGTTTCTTTTTTTTTTTTCTTTTTCACACACGACATATTGAAGAATTTCACGTTTATTTCTTGTAACCAACTGATGAATTTCGAAAATGTTTTCCTGCGATTGATTGAAGAAATTTGTGATATTTTCCTGCTACCAATTGACAAATTTTGCTTTTTTTTTGGCGACCGATAAGCGAATTTCTCAATTTTTTTCCCACACCTTACAGGTGAAACTCACATGTTTTTTTTTTTTTTTACACGTGACTATTGATGAATTTCACGTTTATTTCCCGTAACTGTAACCAACTGACAAATTTCGCGATTGTTTTCCTGGAATCCATTGAAGAAATTTGTGATATTTTCCTGCTACCAATTGACAAATTTTGCTTTCTTTTGGCGACCGATAAACAAATTTCTCTTTTTTTTCTGCACCTTACAGGTGAAACTCACATGTTTCTTTTTTTACACGTGACATATTGACGAATTTCATGATTGCTTTCCTGCAATCGATTGAAGAAATTTGTGATCTTTTTCTGCTACTAATTGACAAATTTTGCCTTTTCTTGGTGACAGATAAGCGAATTTCCCAATTTTTTTTCACGCACCTTACAGGTGAAACTTGCATGTTTCTTTTCTTTTTTTTTTTACATGCGATTGTGGTGAAATTTCATGATTGTTTTCACGACTCATCGGCAAATTTTGCTATTTACCTGCAATAGCTTAACAAAATTTATAATTTTCCCCCACCGAGTACAAATATTGGGAAATTTTTGTGCGATATTTTCCCGCAACCTTTTGGTGAAATTCGCGACAGTAAATTTTTGCAAACCCAAAATAATCAGGGCACTTTTCCAGCTATATAAAAATGGGCAGAGCGCATTTACAACTATAAAAAAAAAAAAAAAAACAGGCAGGGCGCTGCACCCTCTTGAAAATGCCTTGGGAAAACACTACAAGGGTCGATCCAGACAAAATTTGGAGCCTATTTAGGGCCCCTTCACAAAAATCAATTTAATAAAATGGGACCCTTCACAAAAATCAATTTGATAAAATTTCCCCCTTTCATAAAAACTTACTATTTAGGGGAGAATGGTACACAGTGGACTACTTTTTCAGTTAAATTTTTTTTCTCTTTAACGGACAAACCGGGTGCATCCCTGCATGAAAATATTTTTGAATATTCCTTATACCTTTATACATTCATCATAATTTTCTCATAACATAGTTTTCAATACATTTTTCAAAATAAAAATTTTTATATGCACCCGTAAATTGGACCAGTGTGCCCCAGAAATGGGGCACACTGGTCCACCCACCGGGGCACAGTGGACCGCTGTTAGGCATTATCTGAAATGCAATATAAATCTATTTTTCATTAATCTAATTCTTTTTTATTTCCCTTTTATCCGCAAAATAACATAGTAATATAAATTTACAAGTAACATTTTGAAAAAAAAAAAAAAATATTATTATTATATTTAGAAAATAACAGATTAATACAGGAACAATTGCAATTTAGTTGAAGTTATTACTTAAGTACAAAAAAATCAGCGCACATTAAAATTTGCAAATGAAATTCCAAAATACTTATGAGTAAGATTGAGCCTGGAATTTTCCTGAAATACTTTCGGGTCTGGGAGCAATATTATGAAATCATTGACATCAACAATAGATTCATCTACAGTTTGGGGAAAAATAAACTGATTTCCATTCAATTTGCATCTCATGAATCTTACTTGAATAGAATCATCACCAATTAGACTACAGTTATATTTATCACAGGCAGTAAATACAAAACAAAATATTTCTTACTATGTTAAATAAATTGTTATTTTTCTTTGTTTACTTTATTTTACAGTTAAATAACTTCTTTTAAACAATATTTCTTTATAGAAAATAAACAATTATTAAATATTTTGAACATTCTGCATTACATGAGCAGAGTGGATTGTGGACCACTGTGCCCCATGTTGAAATTCAATAAATAATCATATTAATATTGTTTATAGCTTTCTTTTAAACATACTAACTTTAAAGTTAAATAAAAACAAGTATCTTAGCTTTGCAAAACAGCTGTTTTATAGGATTTATCTACAACCTTTAATTACTAAAAAAATTAAAATATAATGTTGAAAAATTTTACTTTTAGAAGATCAAAACAACCAATTAGGATAAAATAGTTCAATCTGAGCTAAACATATTTTCTGAACGCTATAAATAATCAGTGCAGTGCTGTTGTCTATTAGGATAGAAGAGAAGCTTAAAATTTTTTTAAATAAACAAAATAGTAGGGGTGTGGTCCACTATGCCCATAGGTGCAGTGTGTACTAGTCTCCCCTATTATTTATTATTCTTTGACTTTTAAAATGTGTAATTTGCAAACAAACAAGTTCACCAGAGAGGAAAACTTCAGCAAAAGTATTTAAAAAAGTTTGTTAATAAACGCTTGGATCGAATTTGAGTAGCTGGATTTCGACTTTCATTACAAAATGTTATTTTTCACAAAAATATAATAAAATTTTACAAAAATAACCTTTACTTTTCACAAAATGGGCCCCGCAAAAAAAAAAAAAAAAAAAAAAAAAAAAAAAAACCTGCATTGACCCCTGCACTATAACAGTTAATATTCTTGTTACTTTAAAAAAATAAGCAAATAAATAATGTAAAAGTTATTTAAATATGATTCTATTTCTTAATTTTTCTGAATATTTTTATTTATTGACAGTTAAAAATAAAAGTTATCTAGGGTTTTAAAAATATTTTAAAAAGCATTTTCTTTAGATATTGAGCAGTATGACTAAATACTACATACTGAATATTCGGTGCATCCCTAATGGTTAATACACAAGTACCAAAAGATTAGTATCAAAGTGATTTGAAAAAATATACTCAAGCATAAATATCATATAATACACAATTAAAATATTATATATATCTTTTACTGGGTATGTAGAAAAAAAAAATGTGTCGGAACACAAGTTAAACAATGACAACAAATGAAGAAAAAAATGTAAAATTTAATACATATAGGATCAGAATTTTAATTGTTATACAATGTTCACTCTAGAAAGTAAAGGGCAGGTTGTTAGAAAATAATAACAGCACAAATGAAGCAGAAAACAGTCATTGTTCAGTAAAAATGGGCATTACTTCAAGAAAAAAAAATTATTGTGTTGAGTAACGATAAAAAAAAAAAAAAAAAGGAATAGACGAGATACTGTCACACACTGAAGTTTGGTGACTTTTTGATTGGCCTGCTTTCCAAGCCCATGCCAAACCAATAATTTAAATACAAGCATAGTAGCCAACTTAGGGGATTTTTTCCTTTAAAAAGGAAAAAATCCCCTAACTTTGGCAACTATTTTCCTTTTTATAACTGATTAAAGAAATAAACTGTGTGAGTGTAAGACATCATAGCCAAAAACAGTACAACATTTATTTAATAATCTCCTGCTTTTATTAAAGAAAGAAGGAAGGTCTATGATTTTTTGCAAGCTTTTGGATACATTAATTTAGAAATACTCTGGTATTGGGGAAGATTTTAACAAGAGACCTCTGGATATAATTAAGGATGCATTTCGATATTTTAAAAAGGGTACGGTGCATTTTGCTAATTTTAGAGCAGGCAGGATGCTGCGCCCTTAAATATTGGTCTAGAAGGGACACAAAATTATAAATAAATACAGGGGAAAAAAAGTAATTTTTTAAACAAGAATTACATTATTTATAGTATTAGTTTTAGTCTTAGCAAAATTTTATATATAGCTATTTTAGTGTAATTCTAAATTGTATGATAAATAATACACGAAACTGTTAACCCCTTTAAGGGCAAAGTATTTCAGTTGCAAACATGTTCAAAACTTTTTTTTGTTACCCTTTGAAATCTGAATTTGTCAAATAAATTAATTTAAAAATAAATAATAGCTATTTTTTCCATTCATGTACATCGTAAAATCTAAATATTATTCGAAAGTTCTGATAAATACTATGGTTTAGTGCATAAATAATCTAACACTGGCGTTCAAAGGATTCAGTGGGGTCAGGATTCATAATGGTGATAAACAAAACAATATGTAGTTCATTAACACTCAATTACTACTAAAAACAATTACATTATTGCTTTCGTTGTACCTGTGAGATTATATTTCTGCATTTATACAATTTATACAACGACATTTCGGATGTATTTTTCCTTTTAAACACAATATATATATGACTGATGAAACTTATCGTAACATTAAGCCTAAATCTTGTATATATGTAAGATACAAGAATTTAGTAATTAAGTGTTATATAAACTACACAGGAAAGTAAATAAAGAAATGAATAACTTACCTTTTACAAAAGTTGTCAGTATAATTACATCCAAGATTGCCGCTGTATACAAAATAAACAACAGCCCCAGCCGCGGCGAGAGTGTCTTCAAACGACCTTTGACTTTCCGTTCCCGCATGCGCGCAGTTGCATTGAAGTAGGAGTACTTTTTCCATAAGATGAGCATAATACGTGTTATTCGCAAATCCATTGGATGAATCGAAAAGTATTTCCATTGGAAGTTGAAAAAAGCATTTCCTTTAGACGACGAAAAAGTGATAGATATAATACGTCTATTGCAGGTCATAGACGTCTAATAGAAATCTAAATGAGAAATGGCTTATAGACATCTATTTGTTTAATGCTATGCATATCTAAAAGATGTCATGGACGTTATAGATGTATTTAGACTATAAATCGACATCTTATAGATAGAGTGTGCTGTCTGGGTTTGAATATCGTAACGAGTATTATAGATTTTTCCTTTGTCGTTTTTTCGGGGGGGGGGGGGAAGCATGCTCATCACTCTCGTTAACAATCAATCGGCATACTCAATTAAAAAAGAAAATGTTTCTATATTTCAAAAGGTTAATCGGTGTCCATCATTTATGCTACACATTTAAAAATCATCGGCATTATGGGCCATGCAGGTTACAGTAAATATTTATCGTTCTTGGATTATGATTTATTAGCCGTGATCCTTAAATAATAAATAGTTTGAATTCATTTGTAAATAAAAACAAAATTTTAATTCCAAAATAATAAATTAACCATTTAGTAATTAATGATTTTTTAAAAATATTTTCTGTACAATTTATCTGTCATGTATTACATTCAGTTTCAATATTCTTAATTATACACAAACCGAATACTTGTGAGAAATTCAATTTTTACTCATTTACACAGATGCACTTTAAGAGGTACATAAGCAAAAATTAGCAGAACAAAATTAATATATTTTAATAGAAAATAATTATCTAAGCAATATTTATTAGGAATGTCGTGATTATACTACTTCATTATGAATAGGATTGTTTTTTCATAAACATAAAAACAATCATTGAAACAGGTCATGCGAATTTAATGTTAAAAATGTCTTAATTTTGAATGGAAGGGGCTTGAGCCACATCAGCCCTTCCCTTTCCTACGCATGTGTATAACGCCTCCCAGTTAACAACGTATGGATATAAAAGAGGCGTCATATGGCCACTCAGATCAATGTTAACTAAATATAGCTATTTCTTTTTACGTACCCCCCAAAAAAACTAAAGAATTTGGCAATCGAAAATCAACATAAGTTGGATTTTTTTTTTTTTTTATATCAAAGAACCTCCCCTAATACCGAGAATGCTAAATGCTATTTCGGAAAATAAAAAGAAGCTTTTGATCTAGAAATGTCACACAAGAATCTTCCAATGTAAGATTTTCTTGTAAAATTTAAATAATCACTGAAAATATTATTTAAAACTTCGAAATATTTTAAGCAATCCTAGCAGAGTAAATAACGTCGAAGAATTACTGAAAGAAAATTTGAATATTTTAGAAGACTTATTTAAAAAAAAAAAAAACTCTTCGCACAGTTTATGTAAACTAGGAATTTCAACAATTCTAACAACATAAATCAAATCTGCACTTTACGATGGTATTGAGTAAATACATAAGTAAAAAAAGTGAGAATTCAAGGTCAGAAATACCGCCAACATTTGGCAGCATGAAGAAAGAAAACATTTAGATTGATTCATTTAAAAAAAAAAAAAAAAATCTTGGAACATAGTGGCAAAATCTTTGAGTCTGTTCCGCATAGCGGTTTGGTTTGAAGGATAAAAAAAAAAAAAGACAAATATTAGAAAAAAACATTACAAGAAATAACTAAGTTTTGTTATCTTGTACTAATTAAAATTACAGGAAAATTGTTATATAACATGACGTAGATGTAATTACACCGCAATATAGCTGCCAAATTTTTCTTTACAGATATTTGCCATTGTTTGTATAATGATTATTTTGTAATCGGTAAACACTTAAACAACGGGAACTTTTTAGAACTTGGCACCTACTCGAGGTTTACAGAGGGATAACTTGAACAAAAAAAAAATCCCTTCTTCAAATGTTTAATTCGTTTTAGACAGTATATAAAATGTGCTCGTTTTTAGGAAAATCGTCCACTTTCTATATTGCAGCAATAGCTTTTCTGCGATATTACTATCCAAGATTACTTTGACAAAAATATATTTTATTTTTATAGTTAAAAACTTGGCACGTCAAAGACGCATTTTTGCGCAATGATCTAGCGACCATAAAACACCAGCGCTTTCTCTACTGTTAAAACCTTATGTCATGGAATGAATAAAGATCTTAAATGATAAAGTGCTTATTTTAAGTCTAGAAGGACACATGCATTATACTTTCAATGCCAATTTTAAAGCAATGACTAATTCTATAGATTTTTAAGTTATGCCAAATAAGTTTTTTTTCTAAAAAGTATATGCTAGATAAGGGATATGATGAAGGGTTTAATATAGAAGGGGCTTAAGAGAAAATATACTGTTTAGTAAATTTCATATTTCGGAAGATAAATTTTATATTATTTAAATGAAAGTATAACAAGTTGGAAATTGTACGTCAAACGATGACAAATGAGGTGCGTTCGTACTATAACTAATTTTATAAATATTTCGATCTTGGTGCAACAGCTGTTGCATTCTTATGCATGTGCAGATTTTCATATTTTAGCTATTAATTTTATTGTATGAAATTAAGTTTCAAAACACTTTTACAGACAATTACAATTCTGTTACATTAAAATTATACTATGCGCAAATATCCAATACAAGACAATGTAGAAAAAAAAATCATTGTTATTATTTCAGTGAAATGAATTATATCGTCTGTTATTATGATATGATTAATTTACGTAATAAGTCCATTTTAAGTTGGCAAAACATTTAATCTTTTGTTGGCATTTACTGAAAATTCCAATGGAAACTTAAGCCTAGCTTCGAAAATTTCAGAACTTGAAATCCATATTTAGACTCTTTTTCCGTTTAATATCTATTTCTCCGTAAACATCTATCCAAAAAACTGTCGGTAGATTATATGATTGCTATATAATTAAACAATTTTATTATACAAATTCAGTTTTTAAATTCAGTAATACGGAAATAATATCCATCTTAAATATGACGTAATCACCATGGCAACCTACAATCATTACCTATCATGGGATAATTATTGAATTAATTACGTATGATAGGATTTAATAGAATGAAGAAAACTTTTATTAATATTTTTTAAGTTTTGATTCGATTTTCATAAAATTTGAAGAGACTCGACAAAATTCTGCAACGATTATATATATTAAATTTCAAACCATTCGGGTAGGATAGTTTTTGCGCTGTTATATGCGGACACACGGACGGACCAGACGACGACTATAGTTGCTACGTATTTATATAATTACGAACGCACCTAAAAATTCTTATCGTCAACCGGGATGACTTGGTCCCATCCCGCGAATAAAGAAAAACCGTGTAATAGGTTATAAAATTTGTTACAATAAAACTTTTTAGTAATACTGAATTCGGATAGATTGGAGCAGTAGATTAAAGATAAATTATTTAATTCACCATTTTACATATTTAGTTTGGCATCACTTCTGTTGCTCTTTTGTTTACTTTTTCGCGCGTGATGTTACTGGGGGAAACTTTTGATTGGAAAAGTTATTTTTACTTCAAGCTGTAAAATGGCAAGTACATGTTTTTATTTCTTAAAGTGTTTTGTTTACAAATCATTGAGATTTATATATATATTACTTTTTTAGAATTTATATTGACTTTATTCACAACCTGAATTTTGAATGCTAATTTGGTGCGAGATCTCAGGACAAAGTCACCCCAAATGTAGTTTTGGCGCAGCTTGTCCCCAATGGGACCTTGTGCCATTAAACCTTATGCAACCAAACAACCAACCCCAAATGTAGTTTATTAATTATATTTTATTTTTGTGAAAATATGAACATAAAAGCAAACATTTACTGAATATATATATATATATATATATATATATATATATATATATATATATATATGTGTGTGTATGTTCTGGAGTAATAACGCCTCGTACGTTTAAAATCACTTGTAGGAAATCGAAATTATAAAAATTATACTGATAAAACGCTTCAAAAAGCAGTAGATATTGATCTACAACATGTATTAAGTTAAAGAAAATCCACTGACAAATATTCAATCCCAATCACTGCAATAAAGAATAAGCTAAAAGGTATTAAAAATATTAACCCTCCAAGACCTATTTCTTCTGAAAGAAATGTTTTTTCCAGTTTCTGTAATAAGTGAATATATCTAAAATTACGTCTCTTGAAAAACAATCTTACCATGTCTTAATTGTTCACTGTTTTTACATATTTTTCATAATGGTCATATTTAAATAAAATTTCGTTCTTCTGTTCATTTGCATACAAAATTTGTGTTTTTTAATGACGTTATGCTTTATTATATTCTATTACTCGATCATAATAGTCGGGTTGCATTGTCTTACGAGGTTTTTAATGCTTATTCAGTGATTTTTTAGTTATGAGTAAAAGTCACCCCACACCAAGGTGACTTTGTCACACATTTAAACAAAAATATTAAAAAAATATTCTTTAAAAATACTAAATTAATTTTAAAATTTGCAATTGATATCTTGGAACTAGAAAAAAAAATAGAAATTGTTTAAATGAAAATTTCAATAATTTTTGGATTTTTAAAGATAACATGAGTCAGAAACTGAGACAAAGTCACCACGATTGACGGTAACTAAAATCTGAAAATCACGTAATGATAACTATAAAATATGCAAGTAAAAATGACATGCTTTTACTGTTAAATGTAAATTCACGACATATATAAGGGAACTTTGGTTATTATGGAATACCATTTACGTTTGAAAAAATATCACAGCTAGATATTGTTTGAAACCCGAAAACCGAATACAATCATAAACTTCAACTATATGCGATTAGTTATTTTGTAGAAAAAAATCATTTTGCAAAATTTCATCACATGCAAACAAATATTAATAATGAAAAACTCTTTTGGAGGGTATTATGAGAGAATCGGTTATTATGGAATAGGTGGTTAAAAATGAAGAAAACAAAAATAATTTGGCAAAAAACAGATGTAATGGTATCAAGAGAGCATTATCAAAATATAGTGTCTAGGTATCAGCCAATATACTTTAGTTCATACTTCAGATTTGCACAAATTATAAATATAAGGATCTGTCTTTGTGCCACCATGATCACGAAGCATTACGAGATATTGGTATTCCATATTACCCGACACAGCCAGTTTGAGAAAAAAATTACTTTATATTTATTGGTTCCGAGCTAAAAAAACGAGTGTTACATCAAACTGTTAGTATTTCGGTGAACATTATGCTTAATTTCAATGTAAAAATATTTCTTCTAATAATCTATTGAAAAATTATCTCCTGAAACTTTCCAAAGGTGAAAAACAAATATTTATTCACACAACGCGCCCTGACGCGACCGATGAACTGCGCGTTTTTTAAGGGGGGGGGAGGGGGGAAGGCATTCTGGAAACGTTAAGTAGGTTATGGAATGGTCTGGAAGGTGGGAATGGTCTTTGGTGGTCTGGAATAAGTAGGTTATGATATTGCCGCTTGGTGGCAGCTCTTTACCAAACAGAAACTTTCGTATTCCATATTAGCCGACTATTCCATATATCCGAAGTTCCTCTAAATAATGAATAGACAGTAGCTTAGTTCAGGATTAGGAAAATGTATGCTTCGTAACTTAAAAAACAGCATATTTTATTTTTAGCTTTTTTAAAAAAAAATTAAAAATTAATACGCTCAGCATATTTCATTTTAATACATGCTCACTCATAACCTTATCATAGAGGTTGTTTCTTTTTTCAGTTTATTTGAAAATGGTACATGTTCCAGGCAATTTTAAGGAAACTTTCTTTTACTCTAATTTGTATGAAAATAATGGAATCACGGGGAAATTTTAGTATGTTCCTCAGATAAAGAAAATTATAATCTCTGAGAAATAGTCAAGGCAACTTACAGAAATGTTCACGTCATTTAATTACTGGAAAATTGAAACTATCACAAATCAAGTTAATGCTTTTGGTAAAACTACAAAATAAACTACTCTGATCCTCTAATGTATCACTATGTTTAACCCCAGAAAAATTTGGTATGTAAAAGTAATTTGTTAAAACTTTGCAATTAAATTTAGACCTTTCTATTAAAGTAAATAAATAAAAAAAAAATGTTTGATCGAATTAAATCCATTTTCACGTATCCACAAGAATTTCTTACACGCATACACTCTTATTCATTTAGCCCGTACAGAAAAAATGCCGAATGTGCACAAATTTTCAGGAATCTTCATATGACAGTCATGTAATTCATATTTCATGATTTGCTAATATTACATGCTTATTCATGAAATATTATTGTTATTTCATGATGATTGAAAATTTATGAAAAAAATTATAAAAAGACTTAAAGTTATAAGAGACAAGTATTTTGATTAAAGTAGTATAAGTAAATAAGAAATAGTATAAGTATTTTGATTAAAGTAGTTATACTATTTAAGATTTTTAAAAATATTCTTGGTTTTCCATGGATACCAAAATTTTTGAGTTTATATTTTATTATTAGACTTCTTAAAATCTTTGATCAACAACTCCAAGAGTTAGAGAATTTAAAGACCTTTGTTGGAGATTCAGGACTGAAAAATATTTTAAAATAACGACTTTAAAATAATTTATGCACCATTTAACAAAACAAATTTACAGATTTCAAACATCCAATAGACAGATTTTCACATTGGGGAATTTATAAGATATATTGCATGTGTGACAGAATGTATGTAGGTCAAACCAAGATACCTCTTAAGGTCAGCTTGGGGGAACATAAAAACTATGTTAAAAATTGTGACATTAAACGTTCTGCAATAGCTAACCATTGTTGGTCTGAAAATCAGTTCTAATTTTTTAGAGGGTTCAATAATTCAGAAATGCTCATCTATTTACGACCTTGATTTTTGGGAGGCTTATCATATATGGAAGAATTCAGGCAGCTTAGTTAATGATATGTCCAGTACACCAAATTTTTCAAATGTCTTGCTACCTTTTACTTAATTCATTCTCTTCGCCCCCCCTTTTTTTCTCCTCTGTATTTAAACTCGCCCGGTCTGGCAGGGCGCTCCTATTGATATCTGCATCACATGTGTTTCCTGACTCCGCTGTTGTTTTTGAAAAGGTCGCCGCCATTCAATCTTGGCGCGTGCGAAAGACGCAAGCATATTTTACGTGGCTTAAACTTTTAAATCGGTTTTAATCTTTTGAATTGGCACTGATGATGGAGCTTTAGGGGCTCCGAAACAGCTGTTTGCCAATTTATATATTTTTATTTGTACTATTTCACGCTGTTCATTTATTTTTAATTAAAATTATTCTCCCAAATTCCAAAAATTTTCAAAGTAGTCCAAAATATTTTCTTTTGAAATTGATTAACTAATTAATATCACTTATAATTTTCTCACTGTAACAACTTCTATCACCTAACTTATAATTTATTTTACTTGTCTGAACTTGTAGTTCAAAACAACTACCAAATTCATCCAAAATTTTGGGAGGGGGGATTATATTACAAAATTTAAAAATCCATACCCTATTAAATTTATTGTATAAAAAATTCCTTTTATTAAGATTCCATTTACAACATTAGTTTAAAATATTCCCTTTCTTAAAACTATTCCATTACTGTCCATATTTAAAACATTCTTTATCCTAATCTACTTAAATTCATTTTTTATTTCCCGACAAATAAGATTATATATATATATATATATATATTCACAAATATGATTTTATTTTACTTAATTTTTACTTTCTGAGAACACTCTTAAAGACAAATATTTGTTGGTTTTCCGGCATTATCGACGTAAGTTTATTTTGTGTACTGTTAACTAGGGTTATTTTAATTAACATTTTTGGAAATGTTTTAAAAATTTAGTCACTAGCTTTCTTAATGAATTAAATATATCAAAATAGTTTCTTTTGTATTTATAATGTTCGTAATGGTTTTTTTTTAACTATATATTCCTAACTATTAAAATTTTATAAACATAAAGTACGGTCAAAAGCTTTAACATCGAATGTCATTTAAAAAGTATTAAAAACCTGACTTAAGAGTTCTAGAATATTTTAGACGATAATCTATGATCCGAACCGTCCCAAAAAGCTAACATAAAAAGCTAACCAAAAAGCTACCCCCCCCCCCACACACAGTATAAGAAATCTCATGTTTCCGTATATACGATGGTTACTATGAACTATTTTTCTATTCCATTAACATGCTTTATTACGAGGGGTTAATATTCTGAAAAACCAAGTTAGATTATATAATAAGTGCATTTGTAATCCATCTATATAGTCAAATTTTTTAAAAAGCAGAAGTTTTGCTGTCATTTTTGTTTATCAGATGAAATATGTAAATGCATAGAGTAATAAATATTTAATTATACTTTGCACTTAACATTAGCTATAATTTGTAGTTTAACTACATTTTATGACATCGCAAGGTTAGGAAGTTTTGAATTTTTACAAAATCTTGGTATTTTGCTGATATGTTTTTTAAAAAATATCTATTTATATAAAAAAAAAAAGAAAAAGAAAACACTGTATTATACTTAAAAACACTTGAACTATGAACTATAGCGATTTTTTATGTTACAAGTAAATGTCTTTGTTTTCAAACCTTGATGTAACATACACAACAGCTTTAAATGCTAACACAAATTACCACCATACACCCTTTTTTAAATACTTGCCCGAAAAATTATAACCACCATTTACTCATTTTATTTGATAAGTTCATGCCGAAACAAACAAACAAAAAATAAAATACACATGGTTTTTTTTTCATAGCAAAATGTTTATAAATCCACAAAATGAATTTTATTATGCTATTCTTTATTATTAAAGTCCTGTAGTGTTCATAATTGTAATGTGTACTATTTAATATTCTGTTCCAAAGTTTGGTTTATATGAAATTATATTTATTTTCAGTTTGTTAAAAATACAATTTTATAAGACAAAAATACAGCCGTTATTTAAGAGATTAAAAACAAAATAAAAATAAACAAGAAAGAAATATCATGAGTATAATGCTTTGTTTAATAAACATAGTTTATTAAGCATTTTACAACACATTCAGAGTAGTTTAACGAAACTTTACCCTTTAGTGAGATGAAAGAAGATATCCAAGTAAACAAAAGTCAAACCGGGCGGGGGAGGGGGGCTCTACCTTGTAAACAATATAGAAAACGCATAACACATTTAAAAACCCAATTTCAATATTTACCGTCTATTGTTGGAAAAGTATTTCAATTCTTTTGTGAAGCTCTGTATATATTCTATAGTTTTGTATATATACTACATAGATACTAAAATTTAGTTTAATTAGAAAATTCATAACACAGTCCAAAATTCCCCTTCAGCAGTTTCTGCTCATAAACGGATATGTACTGGAGATCTTTTGTGCAGCCCAGTAAATGATCTATAGAATTTATACACATAAGTAATCTGCAAAATATTTGTTAAATTTAAAAACGCATAACACGACTGAAAATGCACTTCCAGAAATTATCGCTCATACAGTACTGTAACCGAATTCTTGTGTGTCCCTGTAAATTAACGATAAATGTTATGTACACAGATTCTACAATAATCATCTTGCGGTGCACCTCAGTGCTGTATATGAATTTCAACCATATGTTTGAAACAGTTTAACATCATAAAAAAAAACATAGCAAACGATTTTTCCCCATAGACCATAATGTAATTTGTTTTGAATGTCCTTGTAAACGAACTATAAATGTTACATACTTCGTTTTCAGTACCAAACATTCCATAGTAAACCTCAATAACATATCAATTACATGGTATACTGAGTATATTTGTGCGAGTTAGAACACGGCCAGACAGATTGTCAGAAAACTGAAGCCAAACATTTTTCAACTACGTTGGAAAGTGTTAATTTCTTGGGAATATTTATCCCATATGCGAACATCTAGTTTTCGTAATTTAAGAGCCTGCTCTAGGCACGTGAAGACACTAGCAATTTAATGTTAAACCAATGGTTGCGTTCTGTTAATTTTTCTCGTTTGCATTTCAATATTTTTATTTTTATTTATTTTTTACATTGGATATCAGAGGTTTATGTTTAACCAGGTATCTTTGAACTTTTTCGATTTTGTTTGTAGTTTTTTTTTTCTGAGGACACTCAATTTCGGAGCCGGTTCGAAACTTTATGTATTAAGTTCGATGCAAATCCATCCCATAGATGCTGAGATACAGCTGTCACACACATAATGAAAAGCTCGGCATAGCAGTACTTCCTCTCAGGCAATGTACAATTGGATAAAATCAGCACCAATTTAAATTAAATTCAAACTATATATGAAAATTTCATGGAGCTTCGTTCATAACAGCGATAAAAATTTGTGTTGCTCAAAAACAGATATATGTTCAAAAATAGCCAAATCGTATTAGAGACACCCAAAAACGTGTAAATACACCAAAAATTGAAAATCTGAAAAATTTTACGATTCCAACAAATTCTTAAAAACACAGATAAAAAAAAAAATACATTTACTACGGGCGCGATAAACTAGCATTGATTGTGAAAGGAAATAAACTTTCACCGTTTGGTACCTCTAGAGACACTCCTTGCCTAGGCTGTTGCTTGGCGTACGGGTTATGATGCAAATCTTTCAGTTAGTCACTGAAATGAGCAAGATTCAATATTTACTCAAGTTTTTACGCCGGAAATGTTTTTGAAAGATTCGTTGTACAAGGTGAAAAGAATGAAAAATACGCTGTAAAAGGTGTTGAAAGAAATAGATGGTGTTATTTAAGGAAACAAAAATAACTCCCGAAAGCTCCCATATTGCAGTATTTGTATTTTTCAACAAGGGTGTGGATAGAAATTATGGGCTCAGGGAAAGGACATTTACAGGATCTTCAATAATTCTATTAAAACACGGGAAAGTATGAGTTATTTTGGTACTTCTTGCCTTTTCTACAAACTGGGAAATCGGAATGCTAACCCAATCTGCCACTTCTACTCGTCCAAATTCTTTTTACCTATGTTCTATATCCTTCTCAAAAATTAACAAAATATACCTTGAATGCTTGTTGTTTGAAGTTGTTTTCAATCATAAGAATTTGCAGATGAACATAACACTGCATTACTAAAGAATTATTTAATCCTTAACTACTGTCACATAAATTGTTGCATAAGCAATATGAGCGGTCTCAAAGACCGTTCGATCGAAAGATTAATAAAAGGATCAATTATAACTACCAATATTTAGGTACAGTATTAATATAATTGAAATTCATCTATTCAGAAGTCTAACGATGCTACAAGGGCTCCAAACGAAACAAAATGTTACTACTATATATAGTTAAACTGAAAGTTTCAAGTTAAAACTGTGAATATTGAAAATAACAGTAGTCTCTCGAAACTGCTAACAGCAGTTACAGGTCAAGGTTAAACCACATACGGAAAGAATACAGTGACACCTCGCTAACGAATACCTCTGCTAACGAAGATTTGTGTATCTCGTCTAATGAATTTTTATTGGATACAAGCGCAAATGCAGCAACGTTGGATTTTTGTTGGATGGGAAATTAGGTTTCGGCTAACGAATGGGATTTCAGAACGAATTGTCTTCGTTAGCCGAAATACCACTGTATTGAAGTTTCCAGATAAAACAAATTACTGCCAGTTCTTACATTTATATGAAAACATGCATCGTAGCCAACATCCATTATGGATGAATTTCAGAATTTATCAACAACTAGATTTTCTTTAAAATGGTACGTTTTTTTCCCACATGGTTTATCCTCAAGTTAATTTCGAAACATTCCAGATGAATGCAATAGTATGCGATTGATTGATATACTGACTGATTCATAAACAATTTCTGTTACAGATCTAAGAAGATTTAATGAAATCTTCACCATGCGTACAGTTTTCCTACCTTTCAAAAATCTAATGTTTTATAATGATATTCAGCAATTGACGTTGGACTTCTAAGAGAAAAATGCTTTTTACAATGCATCCCATGAAACAAAGATAATTTCGAATTTTCTGTTATATTGAAGTATATTCATCAACATAGAAAATCAGAAAATGGAAGAGATAGAACTCTGAATATAAAAAAATTTAATAACAGGGTTTTCTTTTTTCCTCTGAAGAAAGAAAAATTAAATAATGTTATCAGAATAGGAATATGAGGTTTGGGCTTCAGATGCACGTTGCAGGAAATTCTTTTGATATTAACACTTAACTGCTGTTAGCGGTCTCAGAGATCGCTGCTTCTTTCATTTTTTACAGTGCTTCATAATCTGAATTTGGCCCTACCAGTGGCTGAGAGGTTCTGGGTTCAAACACCTGTCTGAGTTTTCCGTAGTTTTCTCCGAACCTTGCCGTAAATACGGGTTAGGATCCCTTAGACCCCTACGGAGGGCTCTCCCCCCCTAGGGCCTATATCCCACATGGAGATAATCGGCCGTCATTAAATCAACCAATCAACTAACCGTAATCTGAATTTAGTATCCTATATATTAAAACGCTAAGCTAAAATCTTAATTTTCAGCGCAAATTCGACGTTTTTGCGCATGTCTGAGATTAAATCTATAAAACCTGTTCAGTTTTAAAAAACACTTGAACGCGGTCAGTGTTTCCCAGCGGTGTAAGGTCTTAGTTTAAGCTCTGGCTCTCCGAATGGAGAACGAGTTCGAAGCCCGTGTCCGACAGAAAAAATTCTGCAATACTTTTTTCATTTAAATTACTGCCATATTTTCAGGGGAAAAAAGTTATATGCTTTGTATTTGTTTATTCAAATGCTTTTTAATTAAGTAAAGTTTAACACCCAACAATACTTATACAAATTAAAATTTGTATTATAAATATAATAATATAAATAAAATATATTTGTATTAAAAATATTTAAATTAACACACAAAAAAAAGATTAAAACAAATAGCACAATAAATAAATAAATAAAAGCGAGAAGAAAACATTTCTTTTGCAACTAGATAACACTATTTTTTTCAAGAAATTTTTACATGGTTCCTAAAACCGTTATATTTGTAACCAATAAAATTTTCAAAGAGTTTAAAACTATGAAATGATCCTACGTGAAAAAAAACAAAATATCTTCTTACGAACACTTTTACCACTAAATATCAATATTTTTTAGTGAATTATTCATTTAAAAATATAAATTCATACAAAAGTGGGTTAAAGACATAAAATCATACAAATATGAGGTTTATTTAAGGTTATTATTACGGGCTCGGGGAACGCTGGGCGGGACAGCTAGTAAACATTTTATTTCCACTATTAACCCCTTCGCGATGAACGTCGCTTATATATGTCACATAAGTCGTTATAATTCTCGATATTTCTTACCAGTAATGTTTAATTGCAAATTTTGTCTTATTTAATCAAAGCATTTTTACGATTAAATTACGAAAGTTTTTCTATTAAAAAAAAAAATCCCTGACGGCTTGGCCTACAGGCCCAGGTAGCTTTTGGAAAACGCAGACCGTGGGGCGCATATTTATTGGGAATTTCAGAAGAAATGACCTTTTTGCCATGATGCGGCAGTTGGGACCACTCACTTCGAAATCTAAATGTGTCTGTAGACGGAGCCGCCCGGGATTTTTTTTATTTTATTTTATTTTGCTGTAAGGTTTGGTCCTATAAAAAACTTGTCAATATAAAAGTCGTAGATAATATTAAGAGGATTTATAATAAATTTAAGCGGATTTGATATCTTGTGAATTGACAAAGGTATGAATTTTTGTCTTCTAACTCCCCCCCCCTTGAGGCCATTGAGGCCCCCTTGAGCCCCCCCCCCCCTTGATGCTAGAAGTAATAACTTTAAACGGATTCGATACGTATCATAATTAAGAAGTTATGGAGTTTTTTCTGTTTTCACAAAAAGCCCCCACCCCCCATTTTCTCCCCCCTTGGTTCGATTTTGCCCATTAACGAACTTGACCGAGATTTTATGCCCCTTGATTTTATGTATCAGTTTGGAAGATATTTGTACAGAATTATTGAAGTTATCGTGTCCATAAAAAAGTGATATAGATATAGATAGAAAGTCATGATTGGCGTAGATCTGCAAAAATTTTCTAGAAATTCCAACTTTGGGGAGAATGTGATAGGTAGTATTTCTTACGAAATCTACATAAAATGGCGATAAAAGATTAAAAATTTTGTAAAGGACGCTCGACATGGAGTTAAAACTACACATTTGCTAAATATGAAAGTCAGATGTGAATTGAAACTAATTTCCACAAAATCTTTGTATTCATGAAACTTCAGTGATATATGGTAGTTTACACTTATGCCATACAATTTAAATCTGCAAAAACTAGTTCTTGAAATAAATGAAAAATGAACAGTAATTTTTTTTTAAATATTATATATCATAAAATACAATCTTATAATGAGGCAGGTTTTCACAAAAAATGTAACACCACTTTGACGCCTTGAAATTTAGGGCTTCTTTTGGAACTTTTTGAGGCTATGCCAAGTGTTTATAAAAATCCATTTGAACTAATTTATTATGCATATATTAAAGTAGAAAACCGTATTTTTGTTTAGTTGATAAATTAAAAAATGGCGGCTTGACAGCTGATGGGTGGGAATACTTCGAAAAAAAGATGGTCAAGAAGTGGACACGTAAACTCGTCGCAGACTTGACGTAGAACAATATAACAAAATACTTAGTTTTCTTAATCCAAAAGCTAGTAGAATACGTAGCCACAAATTTCGTTACTTGAAGTTACACAGAATAGATCAATACTTTTTTTTTTTTTTTTGGGGGGGGGATACACGTATTCCGCTAGAAAAATATGAGACTATTCATTTTCAAAATATAAAGTTGATTAAAATTGGACGGAGATCCCCACCGATTCTGAAAATACCGTTCTAGAAAAAAATAAATAAATAATAATGTACTTGTTATGGCGCGCTATACATTCTGTAGCTCCAAAATTGTCATTTCGCTTTCGATATCGACTTCTAGCTAATAAAATGTGATTTTCGTGTGTATAAAAAGTATTTTTAGCAAAAAAAAAATCGAAACTTTGAATAGGTTAAAGTGGTATTACCCCTTAAAAATACTTTAGAGTGATTTACCTCAAAGTCTTATTTTAAATTGCGTGAAAATTATCTCTTGAAATTAATATTTTACATGTAATATTTTTCCCCCAGATTATATATATCTATTTTGATACTGAACCTAAATTTGTTTACAATTTCAATCACAAAAATAATTTTATGCACAGATAAATCCCAATTTCTAGTGAGAGGGGGGAGGGGGGGGGGGTGCGGGGGATGCAATACTTTCAACTTTATTTTTTTTTAAGCTTACATATTCTCAAATTTAAGTTCAAAATGCGTTAGAGTATTTAATGTATGTTGATAAAGCAGAATGTTTCTATTAATTTAAGATATTTTAAGTAACTCTGCGTACATGCTTTTATATTTTTACCAACAAAAAAGTTATTTTTAACTTACACGCAGATACATTTTATATCATGAACTAAATAAAGCTTTCTATTTATAAAGAATACTTGCTTCAAAAACACATTTTTCCGATAATAAAAGAAAGTGCCTTTCAAAAGACAGATAACAATCGTAAGAGTCCTTAAAATTTAACTCCAAAACGACCGGATTGAAAATATTCTTGGATATTAGAATTAAAAGTTATGCTTTTGGAGATGTTTTGCGAAATTATAGAATACAAAATACAGATTAGACTTTGTGGATTCCCTTTCCGACGCTGTTTTAAATCTCGTATCAACGATATCATAGAAAGCTTAAAAAATGATACATGCTTTTAAAAAATCATAGGAAATAAACCATTTCGAGAGAAGCGTCACGTATACGTGCCATATAGGGTACATACCATCTTAGTATTTTAGTACCACTGTTTCCGAATCGTTATCTTTGCTTTATCTAATCATAGTACTCCTGCCATTAAATAACGTGAAGATCGAAAATAGTGGTACTCAAAAATAAAAAAAAGTATAGTGGACAGTCATCGCGAAGGAATTAACCCCTATAAAGGTGGTGGTGCATTATACCACTTAAATTTAATCAAAATTTGTACAAGTATTTTTGAACAAAATTTTACTTTTATAACTTACGTGGAAAAATTGAAAAATTGCATTTTTTTTTTCTAATTTTCAGATAAAATTTTTCGAAAATTCTGGTGTGAATACAATATTATACAGTAACGCAATTAACGGTAAGAAAAATTATATTAAAATTATTGTTTTAATGTGTTGCTAGTGAAATTTAAAGAAACTATGTAAAAAAGGTTTTAATCTTTGATTTAACATTGGTTTGAGGTTTTAAAATATGTCCAGTTTATCAAGTTATCGGATACATTTTAAAGATATTTTTAATAAATTATGAGAAAAATCAAAGATTTTTTTAAAAATTGGTATAATTTGAATGTTTTCTAGATTGTGTGGGAAAAGTAAAACACCAGCCTACACATTTGACCTGGATGTTTAAGGTGTTACATAAAATAAAAATTAGTCAAAAACCGATTTTAAACCATTGATTTGCATAACTTAAGTCGCCTCAGATTTATATCCACTTTATACAAAATATACATTTAAATTCCAAATACAATGCAATAATTTTGTAAAACTTTAAATGTAATTTTAATAATATATTATATGAGCTTTATAGGAATACTTAATACATGTGACATTTATGAAACAACCTCGTAAAAGTTAACAGAACTTAAAAAGCAATGTTTTTTGTGTTTATTTCAGAGCGTTTTGAAAATTATTTCACTCAGATTAATGGGTTTTGAAGCGAAAAAATACGCATCTAAAATATTTAACCCGATCTCGATATTCAGTATAATTTCAGAAATAAAAAATACTTTCTCAAACATTTTTCAGAGTAATATTTAATAACTAAAGATTACCCCATTCAATTGATTTTGCTAGACTGTATATTAAAATTAACACCGCATTGCATAAAAGCAACCATAATTCTGAGTTTAATATTTCTAGCGTAGCTATTGAAAACAGTTCCATAAAATAATGTATTTCTATTACTGAGCTAACTATATTTTACAAAATAGATTTTTGTTACATCTGTAGAAAATAAAATAGTTTTAAAAATGTTGACATTAACTATTTATTATTAACATTATTAGAAAAGAATCAACTAAAACCTTTTAGATTTTGAAAAAAACCTTCCAAGTGCTTTAGTATTAGCTTTGTTTTAGAGATTTATATTAAAATTATCATCGGGATACAATTGTCTAAGTGGTTGAGTGCGTATATTATTTGGAATTTTTACGAAATATACATTTGGTTCTTAAAAAGCAGGAATTGTTACAGAGGTCGAAGTACTACTTTAAAAATATTTCGATATTTAAAAATCTTCTATAACTTAATTAGTTGTATAGAAATAAAATTCATTTCACAAAAACAAGAATAATTATCAACCGCATTTGGAAACGAAGAAAATTCGATCTGGTATATAAAATATTTAAAACAGCTGCTAAGTCTAAATATCTCTGCATTGTATGATTCATCTATATTTTGTTTCTCCTTGAAGTAAGCATATTTTATGAACATAAAAACTAAGCTTTTTTAAAATATGAAATTAAATATTTAAATGGTTTTTTCGTACTTACCATTTGGAATATTAGATCTTTTTGTAACTGGTGTTTCATCTTCTGATGTGGATTCAGTTTCATCTTCTGATGTGGATTCAGTTTCATCATCTTCGGAAGACGAGCTTTCCATTATAGTCTTAGGAGGTTCTTTAGGTCTTATAAATAAACCATATCGCTTGTATTCAGGGATTTTAACTTGTTTTATTTTGTTGGGCTTAGGTGGTGCAAAAATCTTAGGTTCTGTAGATACTTGTTGCTCAGTCAAACATTTATCTTTTAACTCAGCTGTGCTTTTTTTCACGGAAATTTCGGACGATTTATCTGATTTGGAATTCAAATCAAGTTGTTTGGAATTTTCTATGTTATTAGAGTTCAGATCCAGTTCTTTAGAATTTAAGGCTTCGTTTTTGCATTTTTCATCTACTCTGAAATTAGAGGCTTGAGATTCAGTTTTTAATGATTTGTCAACACCAGGGGCTATTGTTGTATCTAACTTCTTATTCCCAATTTGTGGCAATACAGTTTCTTTTTGTTTAGTAGTAGAAACTAGTTTGGAAGTATTTTCTACAGGAGAGAGTTTTAAAATTTCGGGAGGCAATATTTTTTTATCCGTCTCAGTACGTTGAATACCAGTTCCATTTTTAATTTCATCTTTTTTATATGAAACAGCTTCTTTGCTTTTTTCTTTATTTTCTACACCCGTTGTGGTTTTGATCAAATTTAAATCTTTTGTTCCATTTAATTTAGCTAGCGATTCAGACTTTTCTAACTTTGAATCATCTACATTTTTAAGTTTAGGCAACAGTTTAAGCTGATTTTTATTTTGATCACACTGATTTAAAGGTTTTAATTTATCCTGATTTGAGTTCTTTTTGATGAATTTTTCTGAATCAACTTTATTTTCACCTTCTGATATTTTAGCTTTTTTTGAAGTTTCAACAGAATCTTGTTTAATGTCAGACTTAATTTTAGGAAGCTGAAGAGTGTCAAGCGATTTTTTATCGAGACCTGAAGAATCTGTTTGATTATTGCTATTACTAGGTTTCATCGTATCAGTTTTTTCACTCTTAAGAACTTTATGACATTCAAAAGAATTTTTTCCACTCAGTATTGTTGGAACATCACCCGTAGATAATGAACTAAGTTCTACATTATCTTTTTTCGCTGTATTTGATTCAGTTACTGCTTTTTCTGTTGAATTTTTATATTCTTTTAACATAGTATTTACATTTGGAAGTGTCACAGACTTCTTATAAGCAGGAATTGTGAGATCCATATTTTTTGGATCAAATAATGCGTTTTTCATCCTAGTATGCTTTATGCCAGGATTTTCATTTAGAGTTTTCGCGTCTAAAGTTGCCGAAAATGCATTTTTGTTTTCAATTTTTTTAGTTAAATCTTTATTTAGCTTTGAATCCCCCTTATTTTCACTTTTATCAGAAGGTGAAATTTCAAATACATCTGCTTTCATCTTATTAGCATTTTTGGCTATGGCTGTTTGAGCATCAGGTATAACAGTTTCAGATTTTCCTCTAGCAGTAGCAGCCTCTTTCACAACTGACGATTCTGCTTTAATTTTTTGGATATAATTGTTTTCTTCACCTTTCTTTTGCTCAGTAATTTTTGATTGCAGCTGTTGTTTTGAATTGTTAGACTGGAGCGTTAAATCTTTGGATATAATAGAAGCAGTTTTGTTATCAGTATTGTCTGTACTATTTTTCCCTTTAGTTTGCTCAGTTCTATATTTATCACTGTCACTTGCAATAAGAGAAGTGTCAGTTACAAAATTGACAGAGTCTTTATTTCCAGATTTCTCATTTGTTGATGACTTAGCAAGAATAGAAAGATCTTCTGTTTTTTTAAGAGCACTTGTAGTCATTTGAATGAGATCAGGCTTATCTAAAGGTTTTTTAACCGTTTTTGGATCATCCAGTATTTCAGAGCACGATTTCTTAATGTTCGATGAAACTGAAGTTTCTTTAGTAGTATCAAATACAGCAGAATTATACTTTTTAGCATCAAGCAAGTCTTTGTTCTTTCTATCCATTTTTGGTGTACTTATTTTCTTTTCTTGTGCAATCGGCTTCAATTGAGGTTTATCTTTTGAAACCTTTTCAGAAATGGGTGCAAGTTTTTCATTCTTTTTCATATCATTTGCGATTTGGCTTTTTTCAGTTGATTTGTCTTTATCCAAAAGCACAGATTTTTCTGTTTCAGTCTTGTCATCTATCTTGGGCAAAGTACTTTTGACAACATCAGAAATTTCATTTTCTTTTGAACCAAAGTTGACAGTGCTTTTTATGACGTCGGGAATGGATTTTAAATGTACATCTTTTCCTGTTTTTGATTTATTAGGTATGTTCACTTCAGAAGCTTTAGGTTTCAAAACAATTGTATGTGTTACATTAATATCTGAAGCTTCAGTTTTACGAATATCTACATTTTTCTTGATATCACAGTTCTGAAGCTTTGAAGTCTGGTCAGCACCAGTTGGAATGTTTTTATCGGCATTTGATACAGAATTATTTGCATATTCAATTTTGCTTGCTGCAGCCTTTAATTCTGAATTTTTAATAGAAACCACGACCTTCTGCTCATTCGGAATGCTTTTCATTAGCTCAAATTCAATCTTTTTGGGCAATTTGCAAACAATAACAACTTCTTCAACTTCATTAGGAGAATGAATACTCGGCTTTAATTTTGAATCTCTGCAATTTTCGGTTTGCTCTTTTTGTATAGTAAGTTTGGAATTTTCTTCAAAACACTCTTTTGGTGCAGTTTTTTTAACATCATTTGTGCGAGTATTATTTTGTAGCCTTCCTTCTGGTTTATCGTATTTCATGGTTTTAGAATTTGAAGTTTTTCCTTGAGATTTTGAGATTTCTTCAGCGTGAAGATTTTTAACCCCAGTGGTTTCATAAGTAGTCTTTTTAGTTTTATCTACTGTTTTTGAAAATGCGTCTGTCTCTTTATTTTGTAAATTATCACAGCTATCTTTTGAACTGGTTTTTGAAAATTTATCTAATGGTATTTTTTTATCTGTATCTTTGTTTTCAGTACTAGAAGTTTTGGTGTCAGATGAATCCTTTTCATTTAAGATTTTAAATTCGTCTTTAATTACTTTATTTAAATTTTTTGAATTAAGTTGTTTTTCTTCTATAATTTTATTAGAAGAATGCTTTTTACCTGCTTTAGATTCATTCTCAGAAATCTTATTTTTAGTGATAGTTGTATTTGACATTTCACTTGTATTTTGATCTGGACTTTTAAACTTATCAATTTTGAATGCTTTATCTAAAGAATTCCCGCCAATTTCCTTGTCTGTCTTTTCAATATTTTTCTCATGACGCCTTTCATTTTCTTTATTTGTTGTCGAAGATATCTTGTTTTGGTCAAGACTTGATTTTACTAAAGTTTTACCTAAATTTCTTTTCATTTGATTTTCTTCGTGCTTGATTTTATTTTCTGTTTGTTTTTGATTAGGAGGTGGCGTGGAAATTGTTTTTGTAGAATCATTTTTCTCCAATATAAAGCCAGATACTCTCTTGTCCGATATATTAGATTTATATTCATCTACTGGAGGTATTTCTTGAAGAGGGGTTATACTTGAATCTGACAATATTTCAGTACACTTTGAAGACCGACGTGGTGGCAAGCCATCAGGTTTATATTTAACAGATTTCCTATGCATTCTGCTCGTTACGCGAGGCGTTTCATCTTCAATTGTTTCACTAGACTTTGATTTTAACACAGCAGAAGGGCTAATACTTTGACTAGATCCTCGAGATCTTTGTCGACTGCGGACACGTTTTTTTACCTCGGGTGGTGGTTCTTCGATAATATCAGGTTCAGGAATAGACATTCTTCTCCTACGGCGGCTTCGATCGGGAACGACGGCTTCTTTTGAAACAGACGAGGACTTATTATCCGCTGAAGATTCAGTTTCTTCTTGCGATGGTTGTTTGTTTTCATCAGCCGATTCTTCAGCCAGTTTTCTTATACGTTCCGCAATTTCACGATTGCGTCTTATGTCTTCAGCAATTTTACTGTAATTTTGTGTTTTTTCTTCAGATAATAATATATCAACAGACGATTTGCGAGAAGTTTTACCTTTGGTCGAAGAAGTTAGAGATTTTTTTCGAGGTGGCGGAATTGGTATTTTTGAATGATCTTGCATCGATTGAAAATGCTCATCGATAGACGACGTTATTAAACTATTGGATCTAGAATTTTTCCGCATTGGAGGTCTTACAGGTCTGTCATGAGTCTGATCACCGGAAGAACGGCGAGATAGTGAAAGCTTTGGAGAACCTGGAGAACTCGGAGTTACACTAGAATCTTTAGAACCTCGCCTCGAACTACTTTGCTCGGGTGACAGCGAATCATCTGCAGGTTCTTGATATTTTTTCTTCATTTCATCAATAAGCGGAGAACTTATTTCTTCAGGCAGATCCCAAGATATTTTTCGGCGTATTTTTTCTAAAACTTCATCAGGTACTTCGCGAAATCTTATAAGCTTCCGTTCTCTGGTTAATGGGGTCGAAACATCATCATCGCGTTCTCTACGAGACCTAGGAGAATATCCAGATTTCAGCATGGGTCGTGTTGTCAAGACTGGACGAAAATAGTCCGAATAATCGGTTCTCTTGGGTTTTTTAATTGGAGAAGAGAAAGAAGTAAATATCGTGGAGGATGTGGATGGAAAATCGTAATAACTTCTGGGCTTAACTGAATAATCGAGATCATTTATTAAGCTCACCGGAGACGATCTTTCAGTTTCACCAACCCTTCTTCGAAAAGTCGGAGATGACAAAGCACGAGACTGACTATAATCCCTTGAAGGACTGAGAGATCTATCACGACTTCCATAGTCACTATTTATTACTCTTTGAATGGTGGGATTTCGTGGTGAAAAAGAACTCAGCGATAAGTCTGAAGAAAAATTATAAGACGTAGAGGATCTGCCGTAAGAAGAAGAAGATCTGCCACTACCGTAATACATTTTCAATAAATATTTGCAATGAAGATTTCAGAAATGCATATGTATATAGCAATGAAGGAAAGAATATACAGCTGTTTCATTTAAACTATTTTAGCATTCCTATGCATAGAAAGCATCGTAAATTTTAGAAATTTAATACAAAAAAATTATAAATATTAAATGCTAAAAAATAAAAGGATATCACCTTTAAGTACCTTTACCGCAGTTATAGAAATATGCAATCAAAAATTCAGAGACAGGCTAATGTTCTTCCATCCAAAATTAAATACCTGCAGATAGTAATCCAAAATTCAGGAAATACTATAGTTCTGTAGTAAACTAAGTAAACTTCAGTAGTAAACTAAATAATAACCAATAAATTAGCGCATTTCTTATCCATGTTTATGAAATATATCTCATCCACTTTACGCATCAGGTGAGAAAAACAGCAAATGCACGTGATAAAATAAACACCATCTCATCACAGAAAGAGCCGAAGGATTCTGGAGCGCAATATCCTACTTCCGAGAGCGGGATAACAAAACATCGTCAAAAATGCTTCTTTCTCCAAGTGAGTCTCCGGCTGAAGTAAGCAACTGAAGCGTCACTCAGTAACTGTTGCCAGGAATAAAGTTTGTAAAGAGAAGGGAGAGTGCTTTATTTTTATGTCTTTACCATTCTTCCCCCAGCGTCGGTTTTAAACTATACCAGAAATAATTCACAGAAAAATCAACATACGGTTACACTTCCGAATACACGACAAACTTCGGTTTTTGCTCTCTTATCTAAAATGCGATATCAAGCGGAAATTAGTTTATTCAATGTTTATTTTATTATCATTGAAAATATTTTAAATATTAATCAAAACCACTCGCTCTTTTAATGCTTTCGTAGATTGTTAATAAAATGTCCCCCCCCCCCCCATAGAATAGGTTGGATTGGGTTTTTCCTGATGATTAAGTGGATGGTACACATTAAAATGAGAAAAAAAAAATAGACCAAAAATACGAATAATTACTTTTGAATTATTAACTTGTTAAAATTAAAAATATATTGCCATATTCTTGGTAAAAAAAGAAAAAAAAAAAAACGTGTTTTACTGCTTCTTAAAGTAAAGCAAACATATCAAATTATTTCACATGCATTTCTCTTTTTTCCTTTTACTTTGTTTCGAATGTATTATCTATATATTTTTAATATATTCCATGCGTTTAAATTTTCGTGTAAATTTTCCAGTATGTCTAAGGAACAATCTTTATACGTAGCTACAATAAATCTGTGCGGCCGTTTTGCAATGTTGGTATATTAAAGGTAATAATAAAGTACATACCCATGGGTATTTTTAATGAAGTGTCAGTTTCATGCCAGTTTTTTTTCTGCCACATTAAAAAAAACTGAATGCACACTTAAAAAAAATACTGAAAATATTTTAAAAATTGAAGAGTATATAGCATTTGAAAAAACAAAAGAAAAAGAAAGTAATACTTTCAACACCAAACATATCGGGAATTTTACTGAAGTTTAAAAATATTTAGCACCAGAAGTTTTATTTAAATCAACTTAATTTTTTTATTTATTGTATGAAGAAATTTCTGGTTTGAATAGACATATTTTTATTTGGTACCGAATGATTGGTTGTTGGTATGTTTAGTGTTAAAGAATTTCAGTGAATTGATTTTTTTCTTTCAAATATTTATTGAATGCAAGTTCTTTAAAATTCTTTTATTTAGAATAACATAAATAAATAAGGAAAGATAAATTTTACAGTACACTTACTCCTTAAACTTATACTTAAAAGTATAATTAAATTGACAAAAAACATTCCTTTAAGAATGTGTCATAACTTTTTTTTAACTGAACATACACATGTGTGTTTTTATTATCTTATACTTTTTTAAATTTTGGCTTATCTGTATGACGTAGTCCAATAGTCTTATTTTTAGCTTCAATGTACCATACCTCCTTTCAAATTTCTCAATTTTAAAATTACATATGCTCTTTACGTGAAATTTTATTATTTATATTTAGGTGGACTCTAGAGGAAAGGACTGTTTTTCATTAGGTTTAGGCATTTCCACTTTCTTTCCATCATTTTACCTTAAAATGATTTTAATAGACTTAGCTTTCCTTAATTCGTCGCTATATTTGTAGTTGGGTCATTCTATGTAAAACTTCACTTTCTGAGCGTAAAATTTTCAATAAAAAATTTAAACCAAAAAATTTTATATTAATATTCATAGTTCATTAATATTCTTTCACTTCTTAAGATTTACATAAGTGGTCGCATTGTCTTATTATTTAATGCTTAATTTATATTCTAAAGATTTAGGGGGTAATAATAACATTGTAATCATTAATAATATTGTAACGGAGGATACAAATAGAAATTGTTTTGTTTTATATACGCTACATATTTATCAAACTTTAAGTAAATATAGAATAAAAAGTGCTTTTTGTATATGAACTAAAAACTTATTTTTATTAATTGAATGACTCAACTTTAAATTAAGAACGGAGGATACATAAATTTCATAATCATTTTCAGTTTATTGAGAATTCTTCAAAATTAATCACAAAAGATAATGTGCACATTTCATGGATAACTAAAAAGGTGCTTCTTGCTTATGAATATTTTTTATTAGGCGACAAATGCTACTATACTTTG
The DNA here is from genome assembly GCA_963931845.1 of Maratus michaelseni. Lineage (NCBI taxonomy): Eukaryota > Metazoa > Arthropoda > Arachnida > Araneae > Salticidae > Maratus > Maratus michaelseni. The sequence goes on along the minus strand of OZ007586.1, from coordinate 258,231,719 downwards.
CAAATTACTGCACAGAATTTTATTGAAACGGAAATTACAAGAAAGGCTTTTAACAGCTATTTAAATGTAGTTTTTGAAAATAATTATTCTTTTCATAATAAAATTTTTATATAAAAGAATTTTCAGAGAAAAAAAAACATTATTGAATGGATAATATATTTATCACAATCACAAAATTAGTGAAGATGTTAATACAGGAACTTAGGTGTAACATTTAACGGAAGTATACATATATACCTCCGTCCATTTAAATAAATACAAATAAAAAAAATTCATAAATCGCCGATCTTCAAATATATATTTTTTAACGTGTACTAATTAAGTAAAACATATAAAACTATTTTCCAGACTACCACGTATGGAAAAGTAATGCTTTTTATAGAATACACCAACTCATTTGGCGGGGCCGATACAATGTAATTTCGAGCTCTAAGCGAAAGACTTGTTAGCTTCCACGTAACTTCTTAACTATAAAAATTTATATTAGGAAAAAGATTTTACATTTCAAAGCGGCACATTAATTATTGAAAATGGTAGTTTTATAAAATCAAAACTATTAATTTATACAAGAATTTGAATAAACTAAAGATAAAATGGGAGTTTCCTTGATTATTATCGAATTTTTTTTTTTTTTTTTTTTGGGGGGGGGGGAGGGGGGAGGGGGGGGGTTACACGTGGATGTTCTTGTGGAATGAAGATTCATTTAGATGTCGCTGTGTTTTCATTGTCCCATCATTATAGGATAACTACATTCCATTAGTTAAAATTTATTTTGCTACATCTAACCCTTTTTATTAGCCACACACAGGGTGGCTTATTCTTTCAATCTCTATCATTTTTCATGTTTATGAAAAGTCACAGCAATTCATCGTTGCCACAGATTAATCTCGGAAAATGAAACATTTGAAGTTACTTAAAAAATTAATAACTCGAAAAGTATTTGTCACAAAGTTGTTTTACAAACTGCGTTAGAATGGTAAAAAAATTGCATTTTTGTTGATATAAATTTCAAATCTAATGATTATGTCGTTTTTCAAATATTAGATTTCAAAAATTACAAAACTTCACAATGGAGTACCGTAGCGAAACTTTAACAAGTAAAAAGATAATGATAAAGGCATTGTGGCTCGACGTGTATCGTGTATACTGGCCATAGCATGAGTAACGAATTATTGTAAACTTATTATTCTGTTAAAATATAAAAGTGAATTATGTATATACATTTTTAAAAAATAAAGAAAAACATTTTATCACAAACATCAACAAAATTTTTTCTTCTATTTATTCCCTTATTCCAAAGATATCGTTTTATCGTCTGCTGCTATAGCAACATGATTTAAATTTCATTTTAAAAAATTGCTCAGTGGTAGATAAATATTTTCTAAATCGAATGGTTATTGAACATGAACAATTCAACACTTTAACAGGGGAATTTTTATTTGTTATTTAGATATTTTAAAATTGTTTGTTGTCATTGCGTTTTTATTCTGAGTTACAGCTAGTTTATTTATTTTTTAAATAAAAACCGTGTGTGGCAATCTATATTCTGCCTTATAGCAGAATTTTCCCCTCTTGTTTCATTTATTCTTTGTTATCTTCTACCTTTACAATAATTTTACGATTCTTCAAAAATTAAGATTTACTGGTAGGTTTTATTTATTTATTAAGATGTCTTCTGCATATAATTTTTACTTTAAAATTTAATGCGAATTATCATTACATGTCATCTTTAAAAAAAAAAAAAATCGTCATTTTTGTCATATGAACGTGTTAAGTGTTTTTTTTTCCAAAAGGTATATATGGCTTTGGTATAAATCCAATTATTTTTATTTTTATTTATTTATTTATTTTTTTTGGAGAGGAGGGCTTGGTGAGCAATTTTACTTTTAAATTTATCTTTTTTAGTTTAGTTTAAATTTATTTCTTGGTTATTAATGTATTTCAATCATCCTGAGTGTTTTCGATATGTTATATGGAGCTTTTTGAACCCCCCTCGTATATATATGAAATCAAAATGTAATTATTTTTGCAACATTTTTTGAAACGCTGAAATGTCAGTTTTTGAGAATGCTGACAGTAATATAATTTTATTATATTGTTCTAGTCACCTTCAGTATGTTTCTTTTTTTAAGATGGTGTTATTTTAGAGCGGCACAAAATAATTAGATTACACTACTGTCGATGGTCGATAACTACTTAAAATGTATTTTATTCCATTACGTTATTTGAAACTCTACCAAATTTGCATATTACTGAGGCTCATTTACGCATGTTTTCCATGGAAAATATGGGTTGCAATACTTATAGTTTTACAGGGCGACAAAAAAGAATCGAGATGCATTGCATTCTATCGCCAATTACTGTTAGAACAACTCCTTTAACAATTACTTTAACTTGTGATACTTCATGCATCTTCTCTATATATAACTGTTCATCTAACTTTTCGGACGCATTTAAATTCACTTCCCACGCACGAATTTCGCTCACATATTTAGAATAAACTTCCACCTCGGTCAAATTTGTGTTTTGATAGAAATTCATGATAGGTGTTTTTTGTTTACACTGGTAGCGCTCCTGGTGGGAAATTGCATAACTAAAATTAAAAAAAATATATTACTTTGCGATTTCTGATATGGAAACCCCATTCTAAGTTATTCAAGTGTAATTTTTCAGAAATCAAACTTATTTCCAATGAGAAAAAGTATTACTTTCCTAGGGTGATTTAAAGTTAAAAAAAAAAAAAGATAGAATTATAATCTTACGCATTAGACTCATATACGAGGTAGAGTCAATAAATTCCCAGAATGGTCGTCTACATTGACGCAGGTGTTCGTTGGAAAAAAAATCTTTTTTGGAGGTTGGTAACACTGATAAAGAAAACACACAGGCATCTGGAATTCATTTCCGGTTCTGCTGACGTTAGCTGCAGATCATTTCTGACAAAGCGAATTTTTCATTCGTCGGATTTTGAAATGTCGTTTTTAGAGCAGTGTGCAAATATCTCAAATTCCGCGTTTTGTTCGAGAAATCGCCTTCTGAGACGCTCGAGATTCTGTAGAAAGCATACAGAAACGATGGCATAAGCGTTTTCGTAAAGGCCAGCAAAAACATCACAAAGGAAGAAAAAATTTCTCTTGGACAAAAGCCGAGGGAAAGTGATGTTGGAGGTGTTTTTTGATTACGAGGACGTCATTAACTACGAATTTATTCCTGAAGACCAAACTGTTAATAAAGAACCTGGAGATACTTAAAGACTACGAGATGCAATCAGACGAAAACGACCTGAAAAAGGACAACAAATGATTGGTTTCTTTTACACAACAATGCTCCACCACATTGCGCTCTGATTGTGAAAAAATACCTTGCCAGACACAGTGTTACCACTCTGGAACACCCTCCTTATTCGCCCGACCTAGCATCAGTGGATTTTTACCTGTTTTCAGGGCTGAAAATGAAATTGAAGGGGCACAGTTTTATGGATTCAGATGAGATGATCGGAAATGCGACGAAGCTACTAAAGGACGTCTCAAAAAATAGATTCAAGGAGTGTTTTGAACAGTTATACGAACGCTGGAAGAAGTGTGTAAATGCAGGAGGAAAGTACTTTGAAGGTCAATAAGGTAAAATTATTGTTCTATTTTTTAATAATTTGTAACTGACCTATTCCGGGAACTTTTTGACCATACCTCGTATACAAACACTCTCTAAAATTTTCCCTTTAACAAAATATTGAAAAAAATTCAAGTGGTAATTATCCACGATGTCTTGATATCGTGGAGTATCACGCTAACGAATGTCTTGATTCCTTTCAAAAATTAGGGGATGAAAAAAAGTGGAACTTTTTTTTTTCGATGTAAGAGTAAGAATTATCATTAACAACTTCATTATAATTAATTATGTATGTATGTATGTATTATGTGTAAATTTTTACCAGATGTATATGTTAATAAATAACTAGACTTGTTATAAAGCATATTTCTTGCTAAAATTTCTTTATTATTCATTTGTAAAAGGATAATTTCTCATATTTGTATTGTCACAACACAATCATGGACAAGATGTTGATATTGTTGCCTTGCCACTCATTAATGTGTATGTCGATAAAAAAATATATGGGAGTTACTAATGATAAAGACAATTTTCCTTTTTACTCAATTTTCTACTTTTTAGTTCGTTTTAATTGAATAAATGTCAGTTTTTAAGAGTTTTTTAAAATTTAGATTAATTACTGTATGCTTTTTAAACACACAAAAATTGTATTTATTTGTTTGAAAGATATCTTACATTAGTTTGCCTACTTGTCTGTAACTGTCATACGACTGAGTTTCAGAAAAAATTAGGTAAATACAAAAGTCACAGAGCGATTGTCGAATTTAATTGCATCAATATGGCATTAAACAAGGTGAAGACAATTCTTCGAAACTACTAGCCAAAAAATCGTAGCAGTTGGCAGCTATGATATCGTCAAATTTGGCTAAAACAATAAGACAAAGAGAATGTCAAATTTATGATACCGTGCTAATTTGGTGAGAATCCTTTAAAAAAAACTCATATTATAGTTGACCCATTGATGCCTTCTATAAGCTTGACCTTCTATAAGCTGCGGCGTTTGCAATGGGCAAATTGAAAATTTTCCAGTCTGTTTCCTTTTCAGAAATTATTCTACAAACTATAAATTAAGTTCCTTACCTTTTTTGATATCGGAATCCAGTATTTAATAAGCAACTGAAAAATGTGTTTAAGAAAATAGTACTCAGGTTCGAAATAGGTATGGCATTTTTTGTATAAAATGATAGCTTGGTCTTCCGTAATATATATATGTTATCGGTGTCTGAACATATTGTTTGAGTGAGGCACAAGATCTTTAAAGCAATGAAATAATAAAACCTTTCAATTATACTAAAAATATTAAGAACAATCTTAAGCAAGAAACAAAAGAAAAAAATCACCGACATTATGTATAATAGCAGGAAATTAAGTCTGTTCGTCCAAACTTTAAAATTTATTTCTACAAATAAAAACAAATCACTTTAAAATCTACTCTAAGTTACACATATATATAAAATGCGGGTTATATTAACAGCACCTCTGAGAAACAGGTATTTTGATATTTAATACTAATATATCATAAAATTTGATTAATTTACAAATTGAGATCATTACGCACTGCAAATACAACCAGCGATAAATATTGGATGAAAAGTGTTGAATGACGTCACGCATCTAGGCAATATGAGCGTTTTCCAAGAGCTTGGAGATAATACAGCTGACAAAAAAGCTTACGTCAGACTTGGCAGATGGTTAAATTAATGGATCGAGCAAACAGGTGGGATGGAACTTAAAATAGTCCCTCGATGATTTATTATATTATACAGCTATTTCAAAATAAAGAAAGAATGGTATATTTAAATAATTAAGGATACAAACAACGTATCAAACGAATTAAAGAATGTATTTATAGACTTGAAAGAATTGCCAGTCTTTCCGTCTAAAAGAAATAAATCTTCACAGATTTGACCCTTTACTGCATAATTTTCGCGTCGAACGAAAAATCATGCGTCAAGCATAGATTATGCAACATTTCCAACACATCCAGAAAACTAACGAAATTTCATCATTAAATAAGGTGAAGGAAATATATGTAAGTAAATAATTTAGAAAACATACAGCACATTTAAAAATTCAGTTATAGTAATAACCTTCCACAGTCAAAAAAGTAATTAGAATATTTTGTGTAGCCCTGTATATCAACTACAGCTAATTATATACTACATAGCATGATAAAATTTAGTTCAGTTGGAAAATTCACATTTAGCACTTTTCGCCAATAGATGAAAATGCCCTCTGAATCTTTTGTACAGCCCTGTATATTATTTAAAGACTTTTGTACACACCAGATATTAAGCTATTTGGGTAAAAAACGCATAAGGAAACTTAAAACTCACTTCCAGCAATTATCAACCATAAACGGAAATGCATCTTGTACTTTGTGTAGCCCTGTATATGAATTTATTTATATTCCACAAACTTCTCTTAGTCTACTAAATATAGTTCAGCCTGAAAATGCGTAACACAGTTAAAAACAACTGTTAAGGAATTCACTCCCATAGTGAGCGATACTTAGGAATTCCTTTGTGAAGCCCTGTATATGATCAACAGAAGTTATACGCACCATGCACTATGTAAAAATTTAGTTAAACTTAAAAAGGAAAACCAAAGTTGTAAACGAACTTAGACTATAATTATCGCACGTCGACTGTATACCAATTCTTTTGCGTGTCCCTGTAAATTACTTATAAATGCAATCCACACCATACTTTTCAGTGAGCAATCTATAGTGCACCTCAGTAATACATATAAATTTCGTTACGTTTAAAAAAGTGAAACATCATTAAATTACACTGCTAACGATTTTCCCCCGTAGAACATTGTATAACAGAATTATTTTGTGTGACCGTGTAAATGAATAATAAATGCTTCGCATCCCCATATTCTACAATAAACATGTTTCAGTGCGCTTCATTAATTTTATACCAATTTCATCACGTTTCAAATGGCATAACATCATCAAAATGCACTTGAAACGATTTTTCCCCCATTGACTGCAATGGAACGGAATACTTTTGACTGTCCCTGTAAACACTTTAAATGTCACACACTTCATTTTCAATAGGGATCATGCTATAGTAAACGTTAATAACATACAAAATTTTCATTGCAATCAAAATATATTTACGAGAGTTAGAGCACGGACGGACGGACAGACAAACCGAAGTCAAACACTTTTCAATTATGTTGAAAAGTGTTAAAAAAGGAAAAATATATCTTAAAATATTACTTCGAATTTTCATTCAAAATTTTGAATTTAATCATTTGAATTTTAATCGAAAAGTATACATCTTATTCATTCGAAGCAGAGCGATAGATAGGATACAGAGGCACTCGAATAAAAGACCATACTCTCAATAGTTTTTATTTTTTGGAACAATGTAGCTTGTTTACAGGGACACTCAAAAGAATTCAGTTACGTTGATATATAGGCGATAACTGCTTAAAGTGCATTTTAATGTTACACTGCACTTCGAACATTGTGAAATTGATACGCCACTACGACATGTTTGCCATAATAAATGAACATGCAACACACGTATTGTTAATTTACAGCAGGCATGTCAAACTCGTTTACCACCGAGGGCCAAATTAAATATTATATACAATGCCGCGGGCCATATTTAATATACAGGGTCATTCATTATTCCCTCCGGGGTTTCGAAACGTTATAGTAAAAAAACGAAGACGAATATGAAAAAAAGAAACATATGAAATTATTCCGAAACTATTCAAGTTTTACTTACAATACATTACAGGTGTTCTATGTGTGAACCCTTGGTCACACGGCATACATCCATGCGATAGTCCAGTTCCTGCCATACTCCGTTTCTTTAAATTTCCGGTACCACACATGAATTGTTTTGTCAGTTGGTCCCTGTTTTCGATATTTATTACGAAAGGCCCGTTGAACTGACACCACTGATTCAGATTTAAAGAAACGGAGTATGGCAGGAACTGGACTATCGCATGGATGTATGCCGTGTGACCAAGGGTTCACACATAGAACACCTGTAATGTATGTAAGTAAAACTTGAATAGTTTTGGAATAATTTCATATGTTTCTTTTTTTCATATTCGTCTTCGTTTTTTTACTATAACGTTTCGAAACCCCGGAGGGAATTATGAATGACCCTGTATATATATATATATATATATACCGTGTATTCCGACGTATAACGCACAGCTCAAACAATTATATTTCGACCCCGAAATTTTATTTAATTAAATGTTACTTATTTCTCCGTCGTAATTATTTATTTTTATTCAAGAAATAAAATTTCTTAGTCTAAATTGTTTGAGCTACGTGCTATACACCTGAATATACGGTATATATTACCAACGCGGCGAATAAAATGTGTACATAAAAATACAACCATGTTAAAGAAATATTCATTCAAATTTCATAGTTTATTGTCATTAAATCTCTATTCAAATAATAAAATTTTGAATAAAAATGTAAAAAAAAAAAATTAGGCAAATTTAAAAAATGATTGGACACTGCAAACCACAACCTATTCGAGCAGGTGCCTACGAAAGATTGTTGAATTGCCACACATAGTTTTTGGATCCTAATGAAACCTTTTTAACTGAATAATTTTAGCCAATTTCAACATTTAATAGAATTTAAAATACTTTTTATATTTAAAATTTGTCTGCTGCAGCATGTTTATCACACATTTCTCTATAAAACTAGCAGTTTTCATATTCTATATGCAATAGTTTTCTTAATATAAGCCGAGAAAGAGCCACGGTCAAAATAAATTTAATTACGGCAGCGATAGCGTTAGTTGCATTTTTTTTTCTTTTAAGAATAGAGAGAAACAAAAACATACTTTGAACGGGAAAATTCATCTTGGAACAATGGATCTACGTAAGGCTGTTATTAAGACGTCCTAGCTGCTGAGCAACTTTACATCCAGACGACGTGTTCTAAGCAACTTGCAGAGACAGCCATTAAAGAATTTTAAGTTTAACTGTTGTAAAAGTACATGAATGAAAGTATAAATAGATAAATTTAAAAATAAATTTAAATTTATAAAAAAATAAATAAAAAATAAAAGGAAAACTGTCAAAAATGAAAAAAAAAAAAAAGAAAAAGCATATTTTAGAAAATCGGGCGACTGATAAATACAGATATTGGAAAAACCCACATGCGCCTATTATGGTTTCAATATGAACTCACACCGAGTTTCGATTGAATGCAATAATAAATTAACAATTTCAACATCAATTATTAGATGTCATGTAAATATAATAAATGATTGTTTTTCACATTCTTTGACATGCATTTTTCTTTTAATTCTGTAATTCTCCATTTTATAAAACCGGACTTGTCAAACTTTTGCACGTATACAATGAGGTTTCTTTTAATGAAAAATTGTATTCAACCATAATTTTGACAAGCGAGTCAAAAATATCAGCTACGGTTAGTTGTACCAAGCATAGGAGTAATTTTCAGAAACTCCTCAGTTATTTTTAAATTCACATTATGTCTTGGAATAAAAACAAGCAGCTAAGTGGAATTCCGTGCATCTGTACTTTCATGAATTACAGTGCGACATACATCAAATTGAAATTATAACATTTCAGTTGATTCTTAAAATTCCCTGTTGTATATAAATCTTTCTAGCAATGGTACTTATGCCAGTATTTAAAATTTTTTAACTACTCTGGGTATTATGTCTTTCATTTCGTACTGATTGAATTAGACTTGTATTAAATCAGTTGTATTTCTTTAAATAGGCTTAGTAAAAAAGGCTTTTTTTCTTTTAGGAAGTATTATTTTGAAATCGGACTACAGTTTATTTTTCCGATGCTTGGAGATATTTCTGTAATTATCTTATACTTTGTGCTATAGTGCTAAGCAATGTTACATTCGTTATAAAACTCCAACAGAGTTTCTACATATCGAATACAAAATTTCAGTTTTTCGAGAATTATAATAAATCACATTTAAAAAGAAAATCTACAAAGTTTAGTTCATTTTCAGTTAATATATTTATTACTATTTCTAGAGAGCTTTAACATAATTTTTATAAACTAGGGGGCTCAGCCCCCTACTCGCTAACGCTCGCCAACCCCCCCTTGAATTGCGAAGCAATTCACATTGAGAACGCTTCCCTCGCTCGCCCCTTTTAATTTTTGCAGTAATTCTAGCCGGAATAAGTACTACCATAAATCATTTGAACATATGAAATTGACAATTTTTTTTAATGTAAAAAACTAATTGAACTCCGTTGAAAACACAACTAAAAATGTATTTAGTTGTAGCTACTAATGAGCATATAAATCATTTAAATAGTATGAATAAAATATCTTGGAAACATAATTTGCTTAAAACTTATTGCACCTATAATATTGTACGGCACGACTTATTCATTAAAAAAAAAACATTACGTAATAGGAAGATAGTTTATCATCAATGATTATTTAAATTTCGTTCGACATTTTACTATTGTAATTGATTATAGATTTCTGCAGCAGGTGCAACCTACAGTTGATAGTTTTACTTCTCTCCAATTTTTCATGTGAGTGAAATTCATAAATAAATTCTAAATAAGAGTTGAGAATTCATTTAAAATTAGCAATATTACTCATAATTAAAATGAGGAATAATCTCAGACGCTTTGGATTACGTACGTGTTATTTTATTTTTAATATTTGCTAGATTGATTTTCACTGCTCTGACACTGACCGCCATATTGGAGGTGGAGCTGATCTATCTAACACAATCTAGTCTTTTCATTGGTCTGATCTCCGGTAACTACGGTTGTTGCCAACAATAAGCTAGAAATTCAGCCCTATTTCCGCGCCACGTAAGACAAATATATATATATATATAGATACTGAAGTATGTGCGAGTAAAAATATACCAGTTAAAAAAGGAAAGATTCATTATCCTTCATCATGCAAGATTCATTAACAATCACACGTGTAAACTAACCTAAATAATGAAAACATTAAATACCTTAAAAATTTAAAATCCATATGTTCGACAAGGGTCAGAGTGAAGAGCCTGGATGACATATTGGAGGATTTTCTTGCACGAAAGCCATAATTTGTGTCACTTTCAATGCTATACTCAAAAGTCATGCAATTTTGTATTTCGAATTTTGATATTTTTAAATGTTCTTAATTAGTCACCGTATTTTATTAATTTTAGAATACATTTTATAGTATTTAATAAACACAGGCTATTATTTCGTAATATGATGTAAAATCGAAGAGAGTAGCAATATAAATTATTAGTTTCGAAATAAAACACAAAAAAATTACAAGAAAAATACTATATAAATTTTGCAAATCAGAATTTTCAGATTCAAGATGCCGCGCTTTACTACGTTCAGATTAGTTATCTTTATATCCACAAATCTGTCTGTATACAACTGTGTTATAGGTTGAGCGGTTTTTTAAGTTTATTTAGACTTGTACTTTTCTGAAGAGAAATATTCACTTTATTTAATGAAGAATTAAATAAGACGCATATTATTATTCGAAAATAGTAGCAGCATTCTGAATTAGAAAAAAAACGCCAACTGGTAGCACTGATATGGATATACTTTTTGTTTACCATTTCTAGGATCACAGTTGGTGCAAATGTGTTCGTGCAAATTATTTTCTGCATATGTGTACGAACAACAGAATTAAACACATGTAAAATTCCAAAGGCATGACGAGCCACAGATAAGTTCTCGGCGGGCCACGTGTTTGACATGCCTGATTTACAGAGACACAAAATTGAATTGAATTGCATCAAAGTCTGTAGAAAATACTTATTTGAATTGCATTTTATGAAATTATGTTATACAGGTGCACGATAGCATATTTCACAGCAAAAAAAGGCATGTTAGCATAGAATGTTTTTTTGCAGGTCTGCACAAAAAATTCATATACATTATTTTCTATGAGAGACAATTGCAGGAAGTGCACACTTTTGAAAATAAATCCGTAAATTCGCGGTAAAACTACTGGCAGCAAAGTTGCCGGACTTTTGCCGTTCCGTTAGTAGATTTTCCGTTTTGAAAGATAAAAGAAGGAAAAACTCCGTTTGCAGAAGCTGTAACATTCCGTTAACGCTCTCAGAAATCACGGAAATATTCCTGGCAGTACTGACAGGAAGGGAAAATTTTCCGTTACGAATAAACTCTGTTTAAAAAAGTTACATCTCACTTGGTGCTGTCATCTGTGGACTACTGCGGGAGTATTAATTATCTGATATACTTTAACAACATTTTCTGGCTGACATTGGGGTTTGAACTAGGAGTGCCAGTGCGTCGAGTCAAGCGTTTTGCCGGTTAGACCAGCGGGCGCTTGTTAGAATAGCAGTTTGAAACGATGATATGAGATTTCTCAAAATGGCGGCTTAGAACTTAAACAATTTGGGGTTCAGAAGCCTGGTAATTTTGAAGTTAATTGCGGGGAGATTTCGTTATGAGATGATGTTGATGTTTTAAAATTGTAATATTAATAGAGGATAAAAACGAATTATATATATTCTTAATTTGATTGTTAGATGTAAAATATGAATATTATATTTTGAATTAAATTCGATAAAAAATGTTTGCTTTTTTGAGAAAATCTATTTTTTTTTCAACTAATATATATTTTTTAAATGTGTTCGCTTAGAATATATTTTCAGTGCGAGTGCTTTTTTTTACTTTAAAAAATAAATTGCGAATAATTCTAAAGGAATGAGAAAATTATTATCATTTTAATTCGAAAGCATTATTTTTGTTTGTTGCTCTTTTGAGAAAAATCGAATTTTTTTTTCATTTAATTTAACTATTATATATATATATATTTAATCTGTTTGTTTAGAATATATTTTAAGTGCGAATATTTTCTTATAACTTAAATAAATTATAAATAATTTTAAAAGAAGGGGAAAATTGTTACTTTTTTTTTAATTCGAAATCACTATTTTGTTGTTGTTTTAAATAAACTCGAAATTTTAATTTATTGAATTTTTAAGTTTTTCTGTGCAGCAACATGTCGGTTTTTTAAACATTGAAAAAAAATATGCAGCAGATAACGGAATATCTCCGTTGGCCCCTTTCGTCTCCGTCCGTTCCGTTGTTTTCAGGAAATGGGGAAATTTTCTGTTTTTTAACGGAAAATACCCTTTTGTCGCAAAGAGGGACTTTTTCTGTGAAATTCAGGAAAAAAATACCCGTGAATTTCAGATTTTTTTTAACAGTGCATTTTCAGTTGCGTTATGCATTTTCAATCTGACTAAATTTTAATACATTACGTACTGTATATAAATTGTCTACATTATATACAGTATCTCCCAAAATAATTCGAATTAACTAACTTCTATGGACGGCAATTGCTGAAAGTGCATTATCAACTGCCTTATACGTTTTTCAGCTGAACTAAAAACAAATTTATTATAGGGTGAGAGTATAATAAATTTATGTACAGTGCTGCACAAAAGCATATAGATGCAAAAATGTCTACGGTTGGCAATCGTCAGAAAAGTATTTTCAGTTGTGTTACACGTTTTCAATTTGAATTAAATTTTAGTGCGATTTATGGTATGTATAAAATTCGATAGATCATATACAGGGCTACAGAAAATAATTTGAATACATTACCTTTTATCGAGGGTTGTTGAAAATGAATTTAACTATGTTGAGGTTTTTGTTTATTTAAATAACTTCATCTATGAAGTTTCATAACAATATTTTGATTTTTTTTTTTTAGAAAATGTTTCATAATCTATACGTGATTCATGATTTTTGGTTTTTTCACAAACAGACATTACTTTTCTTTCGAATAACGTTACTTTCCAAGAACTAATATATAATTTAATGGTTTTAAGATATATCTCAAACATTCATTTCACACTTACTCAACAAAAAATAAAGTAGTTGTATAAAGTGTTGTATAAATAGTTATCCTCTAAATGAAATTTACCACTTGCTAACTTAAACAATGAGAATGCAAAGTCGCGTCATCCAGAATCAGAAATTTATCAGACTGTAGTCTGTTCGTCCTGGAATACAATGCAAACAAGGAGCTTTGCCAGCTAGGTAAATTTACTGAATTCACTTAGGTTATTCACCTTTTTAAGCGAGCGTACATTTCTACTCTCGAGATGAATAATTTAATTTTTATAAACTGAGTGAAAGTTTGTCAGTGCCAAACTTATTACGACGCATTAAACGTTAATTACAGCAGATGTGTTTACTCCATTCCGGTCTGAAAAGTATTTTTGTTATACTATTAATAAAATAAAGAAAATGTTAAAAGTATTCCACAACATTTTGAAGTTGATAAAATTAAGACACTTTGTAACAATCTGTTCAGTCACTTTGTATTTTTTTTTTCATATTTAAAATAAGATAGTGACACCTCATTAACAGGGCCTTTTTACCGAATAGGCTCGTGAAGCCCGAGCTTACCCACTGAAATACAAAGGGGTCCCCATATTTACCTTTCAAAACTAATTTTTAGGGGAAAAAAAATTCCGTCAGGCAGGGTAGAAAATGTATTTTTCCCCCTAATTATAGCTACTAAATTTTTCCCCTTAGAGTATTACTGACTCATTTATACTCTATTCTTTTTTCTGTTGATATAATAAATGGTATAAAAACAGTGATTAAATGCAACTTATTTTCATTTTTCTTATGTTTTATATTTTACTTTCAAACGTGCTAAAAATAACAGAAAATTTAATCTCTATAAATATATATTGTTTATATTCATAAAGAGTGAAGAAATGATATAAAATATGGAGAATAGGTTATTTAAATAAAGGAGAAAGTAATTAGCATTCAGTGATACCAAATTTCTGTTTATAAAATACAAGCAAAATTGTGTTACAGCCAAGCATAAATTTACGTCAAATATTTGTTGACCCAACATTGTTCTTAGCATTGGCAAATCCTGCAATTTGTAAAGCATAAAATATATTTTGAAGTTCAAATATCCGCACCTGTTCCATATTTGTAAATTCATTTACAAAATTAATTTGTTATGTATAATTATATATATAATAAATATTTTTTCATATGTATATAGGTAGTTAGTTTTAGTTTAATATTAAAAGTGTTGTTTACTCGAAATTTTGATGGTAAAATTTCAAATTGTTGAAGCATAATTGGCAGAGTAAAAGGTACTGTGTGACGTCGCACCTGTGTGACGTCGGGCTTCCCCTACTTCTAAGTATTAAGCGGGCTTTGCTCATTAAGAGCAATTCTAGCACTTGTTCTTAAAAAGATATTGACGAAAAATCTACATATTTTGAAACAATAAAAGTATGATGAATTTGTGTAGAGTTCAAGAGAATTCATCACCAAAAGAGTGATGGTTAGAAAATATAAGGTTTAAAAGTTGGCTGCGACAAAACTGATTTTACATAGAGTATTACATTTAAAGTGAAAAGAAGATACTTAAAAATATTACATTCAGTTGTCGCTATTAGTAAATGTAAAACGTTTAATGATCCCTAGTATTGTGAGGTAACACAAATTATAAATCATCGTGTACATATTAATTACAAAAATTAAACTGTTCACATTTCGATAGGCGCGCTTAATTTACGTGATCAAAAGATATTTTCATTTTATTCATGCTTTTATCTCACGCCATTTTTTAAAAATAAAGTTTTTTTTTATCAATTTATATTTCCTTGCCTCGTCAGCACTGTTAATGTCTTATTTCACCTACGATAGCTACATACATCTTCCTGCAAGCAGCTTTTAAATGAAAATAATCGAGTATTTTAATAGTGGATAAATAGTTAAAAAAGAAATGATTAATAGTGAAAGTTTTTGTTCCAGACGTATATGCATTTACATTAAAGAGACTCAGTACCCTTCATTTTGGGAAAAGTGACCAAAATAGATTTTCCATGAACTGCTTTCTTAAAATGAATTTAGAAATCCGTAACATCACGACGGGCCGTAAGATCTGATATTACTAGTCAACACGAGTTTCGGAACAAGTAAGTCAAGAGCTAGTATTTATAATGCTGTAAAAGAAAATGTAATCAAAATATTCTATCACGTCACGTTTTCTAGTTATATAACTTAAGAAAAAATAAATGAAAATATTCAATATTCGAAAAAAAAAGGGGGGGGGGTATACATTACAGCCTATAAAGCTTAACTTTATTATCTATTTCTAGAAGCTTTAAATAAGCATATCCAAAATTACAACTTATTCCGCCTAGTAGTTAGACTTGTTTGAAAAAGTACCGTATTGCAGTTTATTTTGCAATTATTAAAAAGGAATTTAACAGAGGTTCCAAACTTTACAGCTGCATAATTCCTAAACTACTCTACCGAATAACTTCCCATTACGTATACAAAGGTAAAATTTAGCTGAGAATCTACATTGATGTCCAGAAATTAACCCTTTCAGGGGCAAAGTACTTATGTTTCTAAAATGTTGAAATCATTGAATCAGAAAGGATTTAACAATAAATTTATTTCGAAATATAAGTAACAGCTTTTCTTCACGTATATTATAAAAGCAAAATTTGATTCCAAAATTCCGGTGTCATTGTGGCATTTGGGAATTAAAATTAACCTTCAAGGGGTTAAGGGACAGTGACGAATTTCAGACGTTTCGTCGAATATCTACTGAAACTCGTGAGGAAATATGCCCTTGAACTTTGAGGATGTAAAGAACATGTTTAACTTCATGTTTTTCAGTGAAGATTTAGTCGCTAATGACAATTAGGGAGAGGGAGCAATAATAATTTTAATAATAAAATAATATTTTCGATCACCCAAGTAACAGAAAATGCTAAAAATGGTCTGTCACTGTAGCACATGACTATGTATATGTAGGTCCTGTTCAACATTTGTGTGCATTTGTGTAAGCATAGCACGCATATTCGTGAAGATGTAAACGTTTCTGTGAAAAATTCAGAAGTTTTTTTTTTTTTATAGCATGCAGAGTTTTCAACCAAATTTAACACAGCTTTCCAAAAACTTGACAAAAAATCGTAGAAATAGTATACTGCAATTAAAATATTAATATGTTGAATATTTGATGAGATATAGGTATTTGTATGAAATAAATTTTAACTGCGCATTTGCAAAGATTTTTTTTTTTTTTTTTTGGTCGTGATTTGACAGTCAATACTATATGGCAACTCATATAAAAAAAACCAGTGAAATATCATGAAAACTCAAAAAGTTACAGCAATAATTGATAAATTGAGGAGGAAATCCATATAATCCTATGGGATTATATTATTCCTTGCACTGTATATGTACAAAAAATAAAAATGTGATTAAACTACAGCTTATTTTTTCGGGAGGCTCAAAAACACAGCTATATAGTATATGAACGAGCGATATAACGAGGGGCTACTCTAGTACATAACACCTTTATGCACAATCATACACTGCATAAATTTTATTTACTATTCTTACATACTAAGTATGACACTGGGATATAAAATTACCGGAGACATGTACAGTAAAACCTCCGAATAACGAACATCTTGGGATCACTGAATTTGTTCACTATTCAGAGGTAAAAAGTGTACAAATATATAGGTCTTGGGGATCGAAAAAATGTCCACTAAATAGAGACGTCGGCAATTTAGGAGTTTCAGTTATGAAGTATTTCCTGTATTTACCAATAGATTTGTTTACTTAACTTTACAATACACTTTTATTAAGTTAATTGGATTGAGTTCTGTTGAGATTTAAGTATATTGAGCTGTCTAATTTTATAATATAGTAAATTACAGAAAAGGAACTCTAAATGCAAACAAATCTGAAAATAAAGCAATTCCAAATAAGAAACCCGGCAATGAAACATGAAGATCTAATAACGAGCATATAGACAAGTATTACCAGCAAGAAAATTAATTCCTTTGGTGTGTTAACACTTGATATTAGCAGCAAGTGTCAATGAGAAAAATCTATGACCTCATGCGATGCGTTGCTATACACTGCAGCTGAGGATTGCCACTGAGAATCCAATTAAATTGAATCTCAAACAAATTTTACACAAAAAAGTAAGTTACGGCCACGTGACTTGTAGCATGGCACATTTTTCTCTCTCCAGAAGTAGCGTTAAAAGTAGGGTCGGTTTTTGCTACAAACTATTGATTTTTGATATGGCGCTAATCGCTACACTACCTGTTTGAAATCTGGACAAAGTCTTGTCCCCCAAAATTTGTCAAGTGGTTTGTTCGGGAGTAAAATTGTTCCGAACCAGTTTTTCTTTTTCATTTCGCTCGTAAAGGCACTCTCTTTTAACTTTAACTGTATGCACATTTTATTCTAGTTTGACTTACGAAGTAAGTATATCTAGGGTGAAACAACTCCATGGAATGTGTTGGAAGGACGGTTTACCCCCTTGCTGCATGTATATTGGTAATGCTAGTATGATGTGAAAACCAAGTTCCAAGCAAAGGCTGGAGGTATATGTATATATCTTTATTTAAGTTTAACATTCAAGATGAATGAATAAATGTGATTCTTATTTCAAATTAAACTGTTTCTTCAATGTGCTATATACTTAGTCACACCACTGACCTTAACCACTGTGTTTTATAACTCTGCTCTATCCCTATCACTACCATTGTTCAAAGTGTAGCGCGCTACACTACAAACTACTATAAAAAATAGAGATTAATGCAGTTCGCTATACTTCCGACTCCTGGTTGGATGGTAATCTAATCCGTCCAACATGCGAAGCGATTGTGCGCATTCACAAAACGAGGTCGCGCATTTCCAGTATTCAGTTTCGTTCTTTATCCGTTAAATTCTGGTAACGTCTCCGAAATATTTCCTATGTGTGAGAGATTCCTTAAATCTCACACAGTATGCTAGCTAAGCCTGATAACAAGGTATATGAGTTCCTATGTGTTTGGGATTTCATCCCATATTTTTTCTAAGTTCCTAAAAATGTCGTCCAACTGCAAGGGTTTCGCTAAATCATTACCAATCTTGCCACTTGAAGTTTTGTAGACAGCAACAAGAATAGGCCGGGTAGAAGAGAATGTCTATCATCAAACCGCCCGGACCATCACCGTGAGAAAGTTTGGGCTGCTTCGAATCTTGGTAGGAACCTCCCAAAAAGAACCCCTCATCCTATCATATGAAACTATACACTATGGCGACACCTGAAACTTCTTTTAGTGGTTAGTGGAAAACCCATTGTTAAAAAAGTTTATCGGAGGTTGAAGAGAAAAAAGAGTTAGTCAGCTTTGAGCTGACAGATTGCCGAGTAATAATTTTACTCGGGTAAAAGGTTGAAGATTTCTCTCAACCTTGTAGAAACAGAGTTTCCTTTGGAAGGATTTAAATAGAGAGACACTTTCTCTAAAGTAAACGATGAAGCCATCGTGAGACCATTTTTGAAAAGCAAACGTGAACTTTAGATTGTTTGGATAACAAACAATCTGGAATCCCTTCTCGCATTTTGGAAGGTGATTGATCCTCTTTATGAACTAGTTACATTTTCGTGACGGTCCAGGAAAACGGAATATTGTTCCCTCACCTATTCTTTGAAAGGGAAAGGTAATCCCGGTTAGTTTGACAATATGAACTATGTTTGATGCTGGACACTTTCTGTTGACTGCAGACTAATTATAAGCCGAAAGAACTCTAAAAATGTTGTTGTGAAAGTCTACGTAAACCTAGATAATCTGTAATTTTCATTTCATTTGAGAATCGAATTTATAATAAAATTCTTTTCTAAGTTTTACTGGAGTTGGTCCATCATAAAGGTTCTACGCTACCCCTTTACATATTTAACAACTTGGATCTATCACATATGCTTCTTGAATCGTTTCGCTGCTGCAGTTGATCGTTGATAGCATGTACGGGACAAGACCGATGCTGGCTTTCACAGCCATAAACTGGTTACCATGTACTCAATGCGCACGTAAACTTAATCATTTGACACAGAGTTGAAAAATGTTTAGGAATTATCTTTGACCGTCAGTCTGTCCCTGCTCTAACTCATGCAAAAATAAATATACTCCGATTGCCATGTAACCGATATCTTATTGAAGTTTGCCATGACATGTTCGGTATTGAAAATTAAATGCGTAGCTTTTATAGTTCGTTTACAGTGGCACTCAAAAGAATTCTTCTACTTTATGGTGTATGGGGAAAAATCGTTTGCAGTGTATTTTAATGATGTTATACTATTTCAAATACATTGAAATTGATATGAAATTACTGAAGTGCACACTAAAAAGGTTTCTGTAGAATATGGTGTGCATATTATATAATTGGACACAGAAAATAATTAGGTTACAGTACTGTCTATGAGCAATCATTGCTAGAAGCGAATTTTCAATTGCGGTATGAGTTTAATTTAATTTTTTTCATATTTCTTGGTGTGCAAAAACTCTATAGATCATATACAGGGCTGGACAAAAGAATTAGAGTACAATTCCGCTTATTCACGAAGCTTCACGTGTTATGTAGTACATAAATAAATCTATAGATCATATGTTCACAAAAGAATGCCGGTTATTTTTCAGACTTTAGATTGTAATTGCTGAAATTGGGTTTGCAAATGTGTTGTGTTTTCCAAACAATCTTTCACCTTATTAAATGGTGAAATTTTGTTACCACAGTGTTTAGATTGTGTTTGAAAGTGTTTCATAATCTATGCTTGACACATTGTTTTCCTTTGTTTAGTTTCACGTTCTACAAATAATCGTTATTAATGTACTGGTTTGCATCTCGGTTTACATGCTACTGTCTGGCAGTCTGTTTAAATATTGAAAAATCTGCAGATATCAAAGCTTAACTGATTTTTAACAGAATTCACATGCTTTGATATTATTCGCTAATTAAGTCCGCAATATCAAACAGAGTTCTATGAAGACTTTCATTTTAAGTACCGTTGATGTTCACTATGTAAAAATAGCTTTCCCGGGGTGCCACCCGTAAACATCTTACTTTGATACTTCGCTGGTTTTGAACTGTTTCGATAAACATTAGATACATTAGAAAAATTTAAATTTTGCTGTTTACAGTGTAAAAGAGATATTTAGCTTTTTATAGAGAGAGTTTCTGTTGTAATTCTTTAAACAGTTATCCTGCGGGTAAAAGAAAGAAGTTAATGTTTAAAATTTTTATATACATATTTTATGTTGCTTAAAAATGTATATTTATTTCTGGTAAAGGCGAATTTAACTTTTCAAAATTTGTACTATTTTGTAGAAGTTTTAATTATTACATTTTTATAAATATGAGCAAAAGGATTTTGATTATGAAGCAATGAAAAAGTATGCCAAAAAGTTTGCCTGTCAATTTATTGGTTTCAAAAATGTTTTATGTCCTTTCAAGAACTTTTTAAACGAAACGTTGGTTAACGCTCCAGAGAATATCATATTTCAGTATCTAGCTAAAAATTTAGTTTCAGATGACGGAGTCGTGAGAAACATTCTTGTGCATCTTTATTTTATAGTTTTACTCTCATATTTTTACTCATGCTTCAACAAGGTGCAAACATGAGGTAATAAAATGAACATTTATTCACCCTCTCTCCTAATGCTGCATTTTCAAACTGCAGTATTTTTTAGGTTAGATAATATCTGAGAGAAAAAAGAATGTTTAAACTTTTTAAAGCAATGCAATGATGCACATTATCTTTAGATATGCAAAAAATTCTGTTCATACAGACTTTTTCCTAAACAACCTCTTACAAAAATTAATTTGATACCAGCAAATACAAGGTGTACAGAATTTCACATATGGAAATTAATCATTCTACACAATAAATTACAAATAGATATTAGCCAATACACAAAAATGATCAATGCATACAAATTAAGGATATAAGAAAATATAAAAGTAATGTAATATCAATTTATTTGATAAACAGCTAAAACTGAAAATTTTCACCAATAAATGATAAGGAGACGGAGTAAAAAAAAAATTCAATTAATTTAATTTAGATTAACTAAGACACATAGGAAGATTACAGATATCGAGTTGTTTATATTTTTATGATGACTTTTATTTACTTCAGAGTAAACTTTTAATTATAGAAAAAATAATCAAATATGTCACATTAATGGGAAAATTTCATTACAGAAACACCCAGCACTAAATAGTTTTTAAAATTTAATTTTAGCCATCAGAAAGGTGAATTTTCATACCAATGTATTACGTATTCAAAGACTGTTACTGAATTTTTTATATATTTTTTAAAACCAAATAAATTTTACTTAAGCAAAAGTGTCAAAATTTTGTTTAAAATTATTCAAAATATGGAAATTTTTTTTTTGAAAACGAACATCTATACAAGAGTTCAACTTCTTGATGGGGAAAAACCAAGTTTTCAAACGTACTTCAGGGTAAATAATCTTGTTTTGAAAATTTTCATGTAGGTTAACATAGAATTCCGCAAAGAAATTTTTTAGGGTGCTTCCTCAAACGTACTACGTTTACTACAAAAATTTGAATTTAAAAATGCATTCAAATTAAAATTTATAATTTTAAACTGGAACTGTATTTTAAATATAAAAATCAATAAAATATTTAGTTTATCTAAGAGATTTCACTTTAAGTGATAAAATTATACATGTGTGAAAATTCTATGCCTAATATTTGATCTACACAAAATAACAAAATAAACTTACGTTTACATTTGAGACCTTGTTTACGGAATCCATAAAGAAGGGACCCACAGTGATCACAGAAAGTAGGACTTCGGAAATTATGTACACTGAAACGGTGAGGGACGTCTATTTTGAATCTTTCTCTAAGATACTATAGAAATAAATATAATCTTTAAACTACGGGATAAAATATTCGCATATGCCGTAACTTCCGGCGTATAATAATCGGATCAAACAATTATGCTTCGACCCAGAAATTTTATTTAATAATTGAAGTGAAATATTTACAGCGATGTAGTAAGTTATATAAAATAAAATTTCTGGGTCGAAACAATTGTTTGATTCGCGGATTAAAGGCCGGAAATTACGGTATTCAATTATTTAGCATTATTTGATGGCAGTTCTAGTGCTTAAGGGAAAATGACTTACTTTAAGCTTGTTTTATGAATTAGTAGAAAATTCAACTAAAATCGAAGTAGAGGAAATAAAAAGTTTCAATTTACGAATAATTATCGTAAATATAAACACAATTTATTAATTTTCTTTACAACTGCCACCTCATAACAAAAATTGTAATGCAGTTATAATAATGTCATGAATTGAGAGAGTCTGATTTAGACTAAATGCAGTTGATGATCAGTTTCTGTATAAATGGCGATCAAAACTGAGGACATTGTTTTTTAACTTTGCTTGCATATAAAAAGTGAAATGTTTCAAGCAATTCAAATATTTATACATCATTTCGAAAAAATAAATTACGCTAAATTAAAAATCCTATTTTTCTATGAAAAATTATATCTTAGTTTTATTCTTAAAAAAAAAAAGCTATACAAAGCTAAATAAGGCAGTCGTAGTCCTTCCCATAAAAAAAAATAAATACAAGCATATGTTTGTATGTTATATATATATATATTGGGGGGGGGGGGGATATAAACTTGCATTCAGTTATTTTCAGTCCGAGAAAGATGGTTATGTATCTAATTAAAATACAATTAATACATTTTTGGAATTTTGATTGGATTTATGTTACAATAAATAAAATACGAAAAAATTTATAAAAACCGAGCAGAAAAATAAGAACTCTAGGATTGTTGTATTACGTCAAAATGGTCTTTTCTATGCTAAAACTAGAGTCACATACAACTACTAATATGGCCAATTAGCAGGATTACACCAAAGTAATCAATACATCTGAATAGCAAGATTGACATTATTCACAACACCTTCACTCCCAGTAGATCCATTAGTGCATCCATTATGCATGCTACATAGAGTTATTCCATCTTGGAGTGAAGAGGTTAACTATAAAAGATGTGCCCTCATTTTCTCATTTTTCTTAATGGATAACTAATAAAAATTAAGATTAAAAATATTTGTGCGTCTCGAAATTACAGCCTATTTCACAGTTTTCCAACATTTGTATTGAGAGATTGCAAGAAATGATATTAATATAAATAAAATATACTTTATTACCTTCTGAAGGAATGATTAAAAGCTATAATTGTATTGAAAAAATATATTTTGTAATAACATTCACACAAACGTACCAAGTTTATAAAATAAAGCTAGAGATTCTTTGTTATAAGTTATTTTATCTATATACCAATATTTTCATCTTAATTGTTTTAAAAATAATTTTGCATTACTTAGGAAAGAAAATTGAAAATTTCTTCATAGCAATACTCCCAAAAATTTTAAAAAGTCATTTATATTCGTCTGAAATTTTTTCAGATTAAATATCCCTGATCAAAATGTGGAGAAAATTTCATCTTGTTTTGCAATTTTTATCTCCCCCCCCCCCCCCCAACGGCAGCCCATTTGCAAATAAACTAATACAATATTTAAAAACTAATCCGTCTTTGCAAGTCAGTTCAAAGCAAATAAAAATTCATATTTGAGTAAAGTACATCTTTATGCTTACTAGTGTAGACTGAGACTCTAAACTTGAACCTGTGCATTTTCCGAGGAACTTCTCATGGCACTTCTTATGCACTGCAACCTGGCAAGCTGAAAATAGTCAAACATTTAGAGAGATTAATTTTCAATTCTTGCTTGGTGTAGTTATTCAGTGTAATTATCATTTATCATCAACATAAACAGCTATGTGCGAAAAGTTGATTACAATATGCATTCCTAAAAACTGACACAAATATCGGCCAAGTGTTTAATCAAATAAATAGTAATTTAATGATTTATGACATACATTAAATGGATCTTAAATACATAAATGCAACAGTAATAAAATGAAAACTATGAAATTTGTGATTAAACATCGAAAATATCAAATTTTTGCTTGATGCATTTACATCACAGCAGTTTTTCAGCAGTTTTTAAATTATAGAAAATTATAACCACGAGAATGTTTTTGTAATGAAAGACATTAAAATTTAAGAAGTTATAAAGTTTTATTTTTTAAGCTTCCTACTAGACTAATTATTGATTCGCAAAGTTGTTTTATTTTGTCAAAATTTGATAAATCAAAATATTCACAGCCATTACGAAATAGAATATAAAGATAGCTTAAAGAAACATTTGAATAGTGAGGGATATAATTTGATCAATGAAAGAAAAATATACTATCTGAATTTTAAGATATGCTCTACAAATATAAGTAGGAGTACAGATTATAAAAACGAAAAATACTCAATCAATTTTGTATAACAGTTTTTTTTAATTACAGTATAGTATATTAATAGTTTTGCTACATTAACTGAATGATAAAAATGTTATTTGAAAATAATAAAGAGATGTAAGTGTTCAACATCCATAAGGTCTGACAAATGTCTGCTTACACGATCTAAATTTTTATGAAATTTTAAAATATTAAAAGGAACTGAAACTTCTCAAATTGAAATTTTAAGACATTTTAGAATATAAAATATATAAATTTGAGATTATGGGGAATA
Organism: Maratus michaelseni; assembly: GCA_963931845.1. NCBI lineage: Eukaryota > Metazoa > Arthropoda > Arachnida > Araneae > Salticidae > Maratus > Maratus michaelseni. The sequence goes on along the minus strand of OZ007586.1, from coordinate 258,206,642 downwards.
ATTGTTCAATTTTTAATTATAGCTTGAAAACTTGTCTTACTGTTATGTGTTCTGTAGGACATAGCTTTATATCTACATCTTACTTCGACATTTAAAATCCTTTATACAGCAAAAGAAACAAGCACTTTTGAAAATCTTTAAAGATGACTTGATCAATAATTTTATTCAAAAAATTTATAAAAAATTATTTTTATAAACAATATCTGTAGATATAATTTACTTACATTTTCTATACTTATTTTTAATATCATTCTAGCTTATGTGAACGTACGCTAATTTTAAAATTTATGCAGCTGATATTTTTAAGCAGTTTTTTCTGAAGATATATTTATTAAGAAGAGAGACTTATTTATGGAAGTGTTTTACTGTGCACCTATGCCAGGTTTGGCAATAATTCATTATCCATGTTGCAAATAGGAAAACTTTCATATTTTTTTTAGGTTTAATTTTAACCCTCTGAGTGTTTTGAAAAAGGGTAAAATTGTAATGTTGTTTTCTCAGCATTTTGTTTTAAATGCTAAATAAATATGATTCTTTCAGCATTATAAATAAAACTTAATTACAAATATGAATGTAACCCTTGAGAGTGTTAATCATTCTTCAATGTTTTGAAAATTCATTAAATCAATAGAATTATATTATCTTAAACATTGCACATATTGCAATGAAACCTGGAGCTTAGTGAACGGAATATTACGTTCCACACGCTTAGAGGGTTGCACTAAATATTCCATTATCTTTTACCTAATTTTATCCCAAAGAGAAACTTTTAGATTAGAAAAATATTAAAATTTAAAGTCATGCAATTTTTTTAATTATTCCTATACAGAATTTTGCATGCAAAAAACTTTTTTTTATGAAATGATTTTATGGACATTCATTTAATAATTTAAAAGAATAAAAAGAGCTTTTTCTGAGTTACACAGTTCCATTAAGATAAAAAGGCACTTACCTTGACACTGGTATCCCTGCTTTCCGAAACCCCTATAAAAAAAAAAGAAAACAAATAACTAAAAAAAAATTGTGGATATACTTCAAACATATTACAAATAACTAAAGAGAAATATTTAATTATGCAATTTAAATTTTCTCTATATATTTTTTAATTAAGCTATACAAAATTAGTCTAATATTCGATCTAAATAATATATTAAAGCGACATTTAATGACAAAATTAAATTTTCCAAAATTACCTCTAATAATCAATTGGAGTAAAGAAACAAACAAAAAACTTAAGGGAGTGTTCATGAATACGACTTTTAAAAAAATGTCAAATTCATTTATATCGAAAAAACTTTGTACACATTTTATTCATTTTCTGTCATCGTGGCTATAAAGCAGACCTACAATAGTTTCAATATTTAACCAAAATTTGCTTTGATTTTACACATTGCCAAACTATTAAAAGTTATTTTCTCTGTACACATACAGTAGAAAAGACCGGGACTGCCTGTCATAAATAAAATTTCTAATTTTCCAAAAAATAGGTACTCTTATTAAAAATAAATTACTCCAATCGAATCTTTTACATTTATTGCACATTTCCAGTTTTATCAACAGCCAAAATGTAATAGAAATTTACTTTTAATAATTTTGAAAATCTTAGAAATCTTATAACACAACCTTCCTCAGTCATGGATTGGTTGTCACATAGAATATCGATGAAGTTTTGGCGGACACAACTGCCAACTGCTACGATTTTTTGTCACCACTTTTACCGAATAGTTATATTTGCCGTATTTAATCGCTTATTTCTGAGATTATTCAGAAAATGTGGTGATAAACAAACGTCGCAGTTGACAGCTAGGGCAGTTCTACAAGAATCTGTACTAATAAAAATACATGTTTCTGTGTGCGCGATGGCTAGGTAAATCTACCACATGCAGAGATCTGAAAATTTGGTTAAGGATATTCTTAATGCACCCGAAGCTCAGATTTTTCATTTTTTTTAATAATTAGCCGAGATATTAATAAAAACTGCAATTAAAAAGCAGTTGCCCAAAAAACCCTACCCCCCGCCAAAATAAATAAATAAATAAATAAATAAATAAAATAAAAAAAAAATAAAAAAAAAATAAACGTGTGAGAGCAGCTTTTTATTTCGGCTATTTTTGAAGCACGCATCGGCAAAACCTTTGAAGATAAGGAAAATTTGAAGACATTCTTAAATTTCGCGCATTTACGTTTAAAACGCCGCATTCCGTACGAAAAAAAATATTAACAAATTATTACTATTATTAATAACAAATATTAACCATAGAGATAGTAGCACGCAAAAATACAATATGATACGATGCAGCCTCATTTAACTTACCAAAATTGTGACTCGAGTTACTTCCATGGCTACAAATATGGAAATAAACAACCAAGTAAAAATAAAAAATAACGTGCGTAATTTTAAAAAGTACATGAAAATTAAATGATAGCATTTCAAATAATAACTTCAAAGACCATGCAATTATTGTATATTCTCATTTGTTTTTGATAACGACTGAGCGAGCTGAAACATGTCAACAATCTAATAAAAGTTATTTTACTGTATATTATGTTTTTAGTTTACACCTTTTAACATTTAAAAAGAAATATATTATTACAAGGTGTTATAATTTATTATATTTATATTAACAACCCTTTCAAAAAAGTTCGATTCACGATTTCCTTTCCCCCCCTCTCTTTTGTCGAAGCTCGCACCGGGCTTAATTTAAAAGATACACAAACTAAAAATAACAATGTTTAAGCGGACACATTCTCCTCTACGTTAGTGCAATCTGTTTTCAAAAATATGAATGTTAATCCTTTCAAAAAAATTAGCGACTGCAGGTCACTTCGTGCCTTTCGGATATACTCTTTTTTACGCTAAAAGTAACTAAACGTCGCGCGTCGGTATTTTAACAGAATCTTTTAATATATTCTTAGTACACTGGATTTATATCACTTATAAAAGTCTCGAAACATTCGGACGACTAAAATTATTTAAAAATATTTTTTTTTACAGTTTTCAAATCCATTATATTTATAAAACTGAAAAAAAATTAGTTTTTTTTTTTTTAATGTTAAAGACACGACGCAAAAATAAAAAAGTGAGAAGGAAACATTTTTTTTAACAGCTAAATAACAATATTTTTTTCACGATTTTTTTTTACACAAGTTTTAAAAACATTATATTTATAACCAATAAAAATTTAAAAGAGTTGGGACAATAGCTACTTTTTTAAACGACCCGACGTGAAAAATAAGTCTTCTTACAACGCCTTTACCACTAAATATCAATATTTTTTCACAATTTTGTTTACACAGCCTACGGAAACATTTTAAATTTTTTATGAGTCAAAAATATAAAGTTTGCACGATAACTTAAACTTTTAATGTGCCCGTCGACTTCCCTCCCTCTCTCCCTTTTTTCACATACTTCAAAATTACGCATCGGCTTGAGAAATCGAAATACGAAAAAAAAGAAAAATACCAAATCACATGTACGTTCATTTTCCTTTCCAATAGTGCAATCCGTTTTAATAAATATGAATGTTAACCCTTTGAACAAAATTCATTTCCGAAAATCACTTTTAACGATTTTTTTTTTTTTTTTTTTTTGCGCATAGGGTTTTGATTTGAAAAAAAAAACTTTTTAAAAATTAAATGTCAATATTTTAGCACGAAAATCATACAGAGGCTTCGGGAACATTACGACTCATAAAAATTTCAAAGCGTTTGGACAATATGAAATATTTCTTTTTAAGTTTAAATGTATAAGAAAACTATCTTTTTGCAAGTCTCATTTACTTAGATTTTAGATTAAAAATATAAAATCACACAACACTTATTAAAATAAGTCTATATTTAAGGATATTATCACTTACCCGGACAACGCTGGGCGGATCAGCTAGTATTGAATAAAATAAGGTTAGCCACCTTTCGGGATAAATATTTTAAATTTTGGGGAAAAATTACTTTTATGTTTAAAATATTAAAAGCACCTAGTATTAATGTACTTAATAGCAGATTTCTGCGATTAAATAAGGCAATCCATTTTTGAGGCATGTTTATTTGCTTCCCCTACTTTATATGACAACTTTCTTAGCTCTTTTGGATTTAAATCAAAATAACTGTTCGATGCTTGCAGCAAATAATTAACAAGCTCCATTTCTTCCTCATTTGAAAACTCTTGTCGATTTTGTACTTACCTCATATGTATTAATGGAACGCCAACATTGCTATATATGTGTTTCTCCAAGGTGATGCACATATCGTGCTAAGGTGCGATAACCTATGCTAAAATCATAGGCTGCTTGGCGAATTGTAATGGGATTAAGTAGTAGTTACCCTTTGCTGCTCTCGGTACAACCTCAAGAATTTTTTCGTAAGTAATACTACAAAAAAAAAATCTTAATTTTTGTTTTTTTTTATCTGCCAATTTAACAAATTTAAATAGAAACCTTGAACCGGAAAACAAAGAAAACTGTAGCAAACCCCTAGAGAGCACTGCAACGATGCCAACAAGGCTCTTGTCAGGCGGATCACTGACATGCTGTAATCCGGCGAATATCGCACCGCGCCCAGGTACTAAATCGTCAAGTTAGGCACTCATGCCCGGAAGGTAGGAGCCTGGTTAGCGGTATGTGTGTGTGTATATATATATCGGGTGAACCAAAAGTTCGCTAAAACTTTAAAAATTCATAAAAATGGAAGAAATTAAAGCAGTGTGATTTGCAAGAAAGGGCTCACAATGTAGTCTGATTTTTTTGTTAGCAGCAAAAAAAAAAAAAAAAAAAAAAAAAAAAAAAAAAAAAAAAAAAAATTAGTTTAAAAAGTCACCTGTAGATGGCGCTAACATGCGTGAGATTCAGCAGAATTATTCAAATTAATCCTACTTCGGTCGACTTCTGGTTGAGGGGCTATTTAAAATCACTTGTGTACCGTTCATCACCTTCAACATTGGCTGAACTCCAAGATTCTATCTGTCGTGAGGTTTCTGCAATTCATTCCGACATGTTGCATTTAGCTGTAACGGGCGTTGTGAGTCGCCTTAGTTGTGCCGTACAATGTTCTGGAGGTCATGTTGAACGATTGTTATTGCAAGAATAAGTGCATGGAGCGTACTGTTGTCCTGTTCATTGTGTTTCGGGTCGTCAGCGCCCTCTACCAGTGACATTTTAACTAAAACATTTTTTGCTGCTAAAAAAAATCCGACTACCTTGTGAGCCCTTTCTTGTAATAATTTCTTCCTTTTTTATGAATTTTTAAAGTTGTAACGAACTTTTGGTTCACCCGGTATATATCCTTTTAAGTAAAAAATTTATTTCAATTTAAATACTAGGTGGTTTCTACAACAAACTCGGTTACATGGCAACCTGCCCCGCCATACTGTGACAACCAACTTCGTTCGAAAACACGCCTCTTTTTTTTTTTTTTTTTTTTTTTTTTTGGTGAATATTTGAGCATTATCCCCCTTTTTTTTCAAATTTTAATGCCACATAAATGTGTAAACGAATAGTGCATTACTAATATTATGGAATCAAAATTTAGAAGGGTATAAAATAAATATTCGCTCAGCAAAAATCACCAGTAACAAAAAATATTATATATATATATATATAATTAAAATGGAATCACATGTGTAAAAGATCAAAGGAAAATATAATACAAAAATTGAAAACACAGGAATTTAAAAATGCAAGTATGAATAAATATATGTAATAAAACTTTTGTAAATAATAACCATTAAACCATATAAATAATCTATACACACAGGGTGTCCCAAAAACATTGATCTCGGGTTTTATTCCTTAAATATTGATCATAGACATATTATAAATTACAAAGTTACGTAAAAAAGGGAACAGAATTTTATAAAATCGATTAAAATTTTCAAAGGATTAAATTTGAAGAAATAAGAAATTTAATTTTTATACGACCCCGTACAAAAAATTACCTTATGTGTAAAATGTACCCCGTACACTAATAAGGTAATGCACAAAATTATCATTTTTGATAAAATTTCAGCATTTTATCATAAAAAGTCGCAGAGATATATTTAAACACAGTTGGTGAGGGGTTAACCATAAATTAAAATGTAAATGTGTACAGCTAGAGTGCAGATGACGAGGACGCAGAAATGCACCATAAGCAAATAAAATATGGCTCTTATCTTTAATTTTATTTACAAATTTAAAAAACTATGCTTCCTGAAAAATACCTTAAAATTTTACATGATGAATTACAGAATAAAACTTGGCACAGTCAATTAACATTAAAACAGCTTAGAAATGTTTGACAGAAATATAAATATTATGTAAACATTTTGAACAAGCTTTGCAATCTTAGCGTAAAATTATTATTTCTACATAGTTTAGATACTTTTGTACCAATAAATGGCACAATTATTTATTTATGCAATCATTGTTTTCTTTCGTATTTTCTGTACGACCCCTGAAATGCGATAATCTAACTTGATTTTTCCCCTTTGCGAACTCATATTCAGGCATCGAAAAGTGGTTTAAGTCAGCATTTATGTATTTTCACATCTCTGCGACTTTTTATGATAAAATGTTGAAATTTTGTACATGACCTAATTACTATATGGGGCACATTTTATATACTGGGGGATTTTTTGTACAGGGGCCGTATAAAAATTTAAATTTTGTATTTCTTCAAATTTAATCCCCTGAAAATTTTAATAGATTTCATAAAATTCAGTACCTTTTTTACGTAACTTTGTAATTTATAATATATGTCTATATGATCCTTTTAAGGAATCCTTCGGCTTTTATCCTTTTAAGGAATAAAAGCCGAGGTAAATGTTTTTGGGACACCCTGTGTATATATATAGATATATATATAGCACAACTTCTATTGAAGACAGAAACCAAACTAGCTAAATAATGAAAGTGTAAATCATATCCACTGAATTACATCATCAAGTACACGTACTTATAAATTTATGAACTCACAGCTTATAGTAGGGAAGAAATGAGCTTTTTGATAACCAACCTATGTGACAGTCCCGGTTACCCCTATAAAAAAGGAAAAGAAAACAGTACTTGACCACTCCTTCCCGAAAAATGGCGGGGACAGTGGCAATTATTAATGAGACAACGCCACAAATTTCTAAGAAACATCTACTACACGGATCGTCAAACATGCGGCAGCAGACGCACTTGCAGCCACGGTATAAATTTATATGTATATTATATTCACATGTTTATTATATTATATATTAAATTTAGATGTATAAACACTAATTTTAATTTATAGATAAAAGTATAGGGCTGGCGCTGGAAATGTGGAAAAGGTTTTTAATTTGTATATTCTTTTCTTGATATCTGCTGTGAACAAAATATTGATACACTGAAAATTACAGTATTTCTAGGCATTGTTTCATTTTTAAAATCTTTAATAGCTACAAAAATCTTTGGTACCCTTTATAATTAATGTTTTTAAAATGTATATTCATAGCTATACCTGATCTACAGCGAATGAAGGAACGCAAAGAAGCAGTCTGCAACCTTTTTTGGTTGGAATAATTATGCACTGCATAACTTCTTTTATCGCTTTAACATTATGGATAATTTGCTGTTTCAATTCCTGACTGTTTAATGTATTATTTTAAAACGAAAAAATTATAGGATACAGAGAAAAAACGATTTAAGCAAATATGTATTGAAATATCTTTCTGCTTGATAGCCCCCCCCCCCAAAAAAAAGGGGAGGAGGGATGCTTTTCATTAGTTTTGCTTTTCTTAAAAATTTAGTTTTATTAATCTTTTCAACTAATTATGTACTTTATTTAGCATCAAAACCTTTCTATTGCAGATACTGTTATAATATTTTTCCCAATGTGCAAAAAATACCTAAAATTAAGATTTTTAGAAAAGAAAAACCATTTAGGATTAAGGCAATGGTGCTGTATTTCAGAGACATTTGCAATTTCGACTAAGAAAACAATTTCACATTGGTAAAAGAAAATTCTCTAAACTTTTGTGAGAGAAAAATGTTACAACACTTTACATCTGTCCGATTGTTCTTCGGGAGTTTTTGCATAGCAAGACAAACACGCTGTCTTAGGCTATTTTTAAGACAACTAGTAAGTATTTTTTCTAGGAAAAATGTGTCTCCAGATCATTAGTTTTCTTAAATAAGATTTACGCAACTATATAAATCCATCTTTTCAGACAGTTAAGGGTTGTTTCAAAATTGCCAGCAAGACTTATAAACGGTGCTTTAAGATCTGTGCGTGTTATATGTATGTGTGCGGAGTAGGTGATGCAATTTCAAAACTGAAATCAAGACTGGAGTAAGAAATTGAAAATTTATAATTCTAGCAATAAGTTTTTTTTTTCAGCAAATGATGCAATATACAGCTCGTTACTGATAAAGCCAAGTTAGTTTGATTGGGAAATATATGGATTTTGTTAGAAAACCTCATACTTTTAAGAATATGGTATATTCCGTTGAATTTTAATGTCAATTTCCTAAAAACGATTTTGCTGTTAATTTTTTTGAGCAATTTTACAGGGTGGCTAAAGAAATTGAGAAAAGTTCCCTGATTTTCGTTACTAATGTCTAGGTATGAATATTTGTAAAGAAAAACAAATAAGGCAAAATTCGAGAGGAATTCGCACAAAACAAACTACTTTTTTGTATAAGTTTAAAATTAAAGTACAAAATAGCTCTCTTTCTGCCAAATTCAACTTACAAATAATAGGAAACACATAATTCAGGAAATGCCTGAAATAAACGTGATTTAAAATGAGTTTGGAAAAAAAAATTCTGTATGCAAATACAAGAACAGATTTTATCTGCAAGGATGTTGTTGCAGCTTACGTTTATAATTTGTTTTTCGAATATTATGGTTTGAAACTCGAAACTATGTTACAGAAAGGGAATTTAAAAAGGCAGAATCGGATTGATATTCCAATCTTCAGTCTTCGAATTTATATAAACTATAAATTATTTTAGGTATTACTGTATAATTGAAGAGCTTAGTGAATGAAGATGTTAAGTGACATTTATGAAAAAAAATAAAGATTTCCGGGTAGAAAACATTATGGTCCAATTTAAATATAAAACTCCCATTTATTTTGTCTTCAAATAAGGGAGTTTCCTTTGGATGAAGATGTTACGTACACGGCTTCGTGCTGTTTCATTAATGGAAGAACATACCAAGTGCACATGGAAATCTTCCATTAGAAACCTATGCTATAAAAATCGTACATACAGTGCTCAGATTCGGAGTCCAGCTATATTAAGGGAACTATTCTTATAGGATATGTACATATCATGTTCTTCCACAAATAAGAAAAAAGTTTTTCGATGCATTCAGTAGAAGACCACGTTATGCGAGTTAAATAGTTATACAATTGTTGAATTCTACCCCGATCAGAAAAGCTATGAAACCCTAGATTAATGCTATGTTAATGAAATATAGCATTAATTAGAGCTATATTAATGAAAACCTACCATTTTAAATGCCTTTTTTCACAAGAGTGTCAGAAAAACAGTACTTGGGTGAAGTAATGAAAAAGAGCATGCTGTAAACTATAAAGTTTATTTTCTCAAATTCACCAGATTGTCATTTAACATGTTCATCCATTAAGCTTTTCAATTGTTAAAAATCAATGAATTTTCTATTTTTATTTGTTTATTTTTTTTTCAAAAGCACTGACACTGCTATCTGTCTGCCACAATCAGTTTTCTTGTAGATAACAACTAATATTTGGCACATTAATTGTACTAAAGTCGTATATTAACCCTATATTTAATATATCGATGTACACCAGAGAGGTACCATTCTTAAGTAACATTCAAAGGAATAGTTATTTTGTTGGATTATCTCACTTCCCTCAGTTTTATTGACATTATTTTGTTGCAAATCTTAACTTAAACTCATTGCCTTTCCTTTATTAACTTCAGTTGCCATAAAAATATTATAAAAATAGCTATAAACAAAAAGTAGAATATTAAATAATTTTGACAAAAATCGCTCCATTTTACAAAATTTGCGGAATTAGGGAAAAGATTTCATTAATGGCTAAGATATCGCCTGTTTGGTGGTGAATCAGTATCATTGGCAAAGCGAAAACGTAAATCTTTTTCACATCTTGTCACTTTCCCCAATTTTTGGATACTTTTACAAAAATTGCCCGACTTTTCCAGATTGATAAAATTTCTTGACCCCTTTTCCCCCGATATATCTGATCCGTCGCCACCCTGTTTCACTTCTATAATAAATCTTGCAAATATATCTTTGATTAGTGGATGATTTTTATTTAGTAAAAGATTATTTGAATCCGCGTTTACAGTGTTTTTAGATGCGTTCATAATTATATAAATACGTAGCACCTATTGTCGTCTGGTCCGTCCGTCCGCATATAACAACGCAAAAACTACCCAACCGAATGGTTTGAAATTTAAATATTATCTTTGCAGAATTTTGTCGAGACATTTCAAATTTTATGAAAATCGAATCAAAACTTTAGAAAATATTAATAAAAACATTTATTAAGAAATTTGATTTTTTTTTTAATCTGTGTTTTCTTGTTATAGGAGCTTCCGAGGTTTAATCGTCAAGTGACCGAGATACTTATTTTATGACAGAAATGAATCTGCAGACGATATAATTCATTTCACAGAATTAAAAATCATCAAGATCTGAATATTTATATAACTAGCTATAGTACGAACGCACCTCATTTGTCACGTTTGACGTACAATTTCCAACTTGTTTGTAAACGTTAAGATCTTAATGATTGCTTTATTTTGAAAAGCGAGATGTCGCATGCTTTTAAATTTAACAGAATTGCCACAGAAAAAATACAACTAAAATACCGGCTTCAGTATCTTAAAAAACAGTCGCCTAATGTTAAAATGTGTAGCCAACTTAAATACAAAAAGTGCAAAATAGTTATCGTTACTTTCTTAGTATAGAATTTAACTACACCACAAATAGAAAATGATCGAGAAAAGCATTTAACTTTAATACTATTGGCTGTAAAGAAGGGATCACTTTCTACAGAAAACATGCTTAAAAAATGAAACTAAAACGTCATTGGTAAAATTATTTAAATTACAGAGAACTTTCCCACACTTCAGTCAAAAAGTTGCATCATGTAAATAGTAACTTTTTTAGAAATTTTAAGCTTTTAAAAGTAGACATGGTTGCTTTGGGCTGAAACTCGCCTTTTAGTTGTCTGCAGCAACTCCGATTTCATTTCTATCCACTTTGTACAAGCATAGAGTGCACATATCTCCTGTAAAACAGTTTATTTAAAGTACATTGAAAATTTAATTCTTCAAATAGGAATATATTTTTTGAATTATAAGAGTACAATAAAGGTTTTAAAGAGTCAAAACTCTTCATGAAAATAAAAGCTGTTATATGAAGAGAAATACGGAGATAAACGCAGACGTAGAGATTGCCGGCTTAAGAGGACAGCGGACTTTCAAAATCACGAAATTCGATTAACTTGGGTGGATTATGAATCAATGCTCAAATTCATCCGATGCAAAAATAATTTTTGAATTCTGACACATCTTCGCAGACATATAAGCTTTTATATTTGTAAACAAAGTATTTAAACAATTGTTTACACTTAAAATGCTATTTTCTCAAAATTGAAAATTTCGCACATTTCTAAATTTTGAAACATTCTATGCACATTCCTAATAATCAGATTTTATTTAAAATTTATACTGCACATTCTCAATACAATAATAAATAAATGACAGCATAAAAATTTCCATTTCAGGGTTATTTTGCGTTGAAATTTATCTACATATAGAAATATATAGCTACATTCTTATAGAAAAAACAGTGCATAATTATAAAAATATTTTTCTCTTCTTATACATTCAGTGAACTTTAACAATCCATGACAACTTCCATTGTAATATATGAAAAGCATCTCGTAAATAAATATTGTCACATTTTATGCAAAAGAAATGCGCATGAAACATTTTGAAATATGGCATTTTCTTATCATATTAAAATATTTAAAAATGCAATAATTAAAAATATTTTTAATATTTTTAATTAACAAATTTGAAGTAAAATTTCAAGACAAATTTCAAGTAAATCTATTTAAAATTTAAGTTTAGTTTTCAAGCCCACTGTCTCCTTAAAAATTTGCAGCTACAGAATTGCACAAACTTTTAACTAAATAATTAGCACATTGTTCAACCACATTTGATGATCGGATGAGAAATATTCTATTGCTATTATTACACACACGTAAGTCAGAAATCATTCCCATTACAATGCATTCTACAATATTGGATTATTTTTAAGTACAATTCGGGCTTCTTATTTAAGACAGACAGCAAAAGGATGTAAAATTAACTCCAAGATGCTTGGAAAAAGTTAAGCAGTAAGAACGTGACAATGGTACATCAACAACTTTAAGACTGCTGTAAAATCTTTGATTTCTCAAATTCGGCAACTTTCGGTTTTATTTATATTTCTTTTTAGTTACGAAATCATTTTTTATAACTACATGCGTGAATTTTATTGATATTCTTACTTAAATATCAAAGAAACAAACTTTTTTTTTTCAATTCTCTTATAGATGTGATTTCTATACAACCTTAAAGCTAGTTGCTAACTCATTACACCCTTTAGAAGACGTTCGTGCTCTGAAAGTACGTTTAAATAATAAACCTTGATAATTCTTTTTTAACACATTACTGACCGACACAGTAGCCAATTTAGCACGTTCTTATTACATTCAAAATATGTACCTGAATTTTCAAATAGTGTGATTAAATAATGCAAAAATTATAACTCAAACGTTCTGGTATATGTTTTAAAAAATAAAATCCGTGTAAAATTAGGGACGAGTATACAGTCATCACTCAACAAAGTGTAATATATATATATTTTCATTTGATAAATGTAATAGTTTTGTCTTGCCTGGTTAAAACAAATGAAAGTCTCGTGCATGTAAGATTGAAAAATTTCTCATGATTGCGTGTGTGAGACAGGTGATCTTTGATTTGAAAGCAGTCTTACTACTGAAATAGGAATGAAAGCATACCAGAGAAATTCCTTGCAGAATGCACAGAAGGTAGGCTGGCGAAAGAACTTGGCAATGAATTTGTGTCCTTTTGCTTCATGAACTTTTTGATGTTTTATGGCTCCTCGTCGCTTGCTGATAAGATCAGTGCGTGGTTTTTCTGGACTTTCACTACTCAGCGCACGGCTAAGATCATACATTGCAAGTGCTACAAGGATAAAATAAAATTTCAACAAACAAAAAATACAAAACAGTGGTTATTACAATATGCAAAAATTGTCGATTTTTAAATCAAAATTTAATTAATTCAGCAAAAATTAACCAATTTATAGATAGATTACATCATTATATGAAAAAATAAAAATTAAATAGAATAACATATGCATGGAGGAAGCATTTTATGCATGAGTGCTTCTTTGAGACATTAAACCAAAACTGAGTACAATCATCTGAGTACAAATCAGCCTGATATTTTTCAGGCTTATTGCAAAGAGCCCATATAGCGTTAGGCTAATTGAAAAATTATCATTTGTTTCTCAATCAGTCTGTTTTCAGGATTATTGCAATGAAGTTTTAGGGTAATTAGAAATGACCAGCTGTTTGCACAAACATCCAGGCTTACTGTAATAAATCCAATGCAGTGAATGATTATGTATAATTTTAATATAAAAAATAGGAGCAGGAACTTAAAATTTTTATAAAAAACTGGCGTTTTGACAGATTTTATTAACGCGAGTAAGGTTAGTGAATACTTCATTTTTATTTTAAGGGTATATTTTTCGCAAACACCCCGTGCAGAAGTGCAGATGAGACAGATTTTTTTATGTTTTCCCAGTATAACGCAGAGAAAATGGGGTGCTGAGTGAAAATAATTGTAAAAATATTTATGAAAAGTGTTTTATCAATGAAATCTACAAATGAGAAATATTTTTAATGTTTTCCCAGCATAACGGAAAAAAAAGGTTGCTAATGTAATGAAAATCATTATAAAAATGAATAAAAAAAATTGTATCAAAGAAATCTGTGAATGCGGCAGATTTTTAATGTTTTCGCAACATTACGTAAAAAACCATTGCTCAATGAAAAAAAAATTACAAAAAATATGATATACACTCAGTCGTTGTCATACCTGCAAATATTTTTGTACATCTTTTCGGGGAGGAGGACGGGCAAATTTTACCTATTAAATAAAATTAAAGGGAGCATCAACCTTTATTATCAAACATGCACATAGATTGAATCTGTTAATAAAGCAGTTTCTTCTTATTTTTTGTAATCATTTTCATTCAGTAACCCAACTTCTCTACATAATGCGAGGAAGATGTTAAACTGCCTCATCTACCTATTTCATTATTTTAAAAATTTACTTGTACATTTTTAGGTTGCGTTCGTAATTATATAAATACGCAGCACCTATAGTCATCGTCTGGTCCGTCCGTCTGTCCACATATAACAGCGCAAAAACTACCCAACTGAATGGTTTGAACTTTAATATATATATAATCGTTGCAGAATTTTGTCGAGTCATTTCAAATTTTATGAAAATTTAATCAAATCTTAAAACTATATTAATAAAAGTGTTCTTCATTCTGTTAAATCCTAGCATACGTAATTAATTCAATGATATCCCATATCCCATGATAGGCAATGATTCTAGGTTGCAATGGTGATAATACGTCATATCTAAGATGGAGTCATCATCTCCGTATTACTGAATTTAAAAGTCAATTGGTATACTAAAATTTTTAACTATAGCAATAATATAATCTACCGACAGTTTTTTGGATAGATGTTTCTGAAGAAATAGATATTAAATGGAAAAGAATGAATATGGATGTCAAGTTCTGAAAATTTCAAAGCTAGGCTTAAGCTTCCAATTAGAATTTTCAGTAAATGTCAACAAAAGATAAAATGTTGCCAACTTAAAATGTACTTATTTTATTACGGAAATTAATCCTATCATATAATAACAGACGATATAATTCATTTTTTCGGTGAAATAGCAACTATGATTTATTTACATTGTCTTGTATTGGATATTTGCGCATAGTAAAATTTTAATGTAACAGAATTGTAATTAATTGTTTGAAAAGTGTATTTAAACTTAATTTCATAAAATAAAATTAACATCTATAATATGTCTGCACATAAAATAAATTTTATATTCATACATTTTTGCATAAGAGTGCAACAGCTACCAAGATCTAAATATTTATAAAACTAGTTATAGTACGAACGCACCTCATTTGTCACGTTTGATGTACAATTTCCAACTTTTTATAATTATTTTCATTCAGAAACCCATCTTCTGTGCACAATGCTGGGAAAACAAAAAAATATGCCTCATTTGCAGATTTTACAATTGCAGAAATTCTTATATATTTTTTATAACCATTTTCATCAACCCATCTTCTCTACGTAATGATGAGAAAACATTAAATATTTGCCTCATCTGCAGATTTCATCAATACAGAAATTACCATATATGTGGACTTCAGAAGCCAAGGGGGTTTAAGTGACAAAACAGAAAAAACTGAGCTAAGTGCACAGGCTATCTGGAAATAAGGCTATTTGTTTGTACGTAAAGAAATAAGTGATTAAGAGTTCAAAAACCAACTTTGACATAAGCAGCAGTTTCATATTTTAATTCAGTCAATTACTGTTGACTCAATACTTTGAACTCTATTTACTCCAAATATAAATTTTGTCACTTGTATGCAGTCACTTGTAGTATGCATTCACTTGTTTTGTCACTTGTAGTGAGTAGCTACCCGGGTAACCGTCTAGCTACCCACCCGGGCTGGGTTTTTTACAACCATAAGGGTTGTAGTGGGTAGCTTCCCGGGTACCTGTCCAGCTACCCGCCCGTGCTGGGTTAAAAAAAAACGGGTTTTTTACAACCCTGTTTATATTCCTTGGCTTCTAGGGTCCTCATATATTTTTGTAATCCTTTTCAATCAACTCCTCCTCCCCACGCCCCATCTTTTCCGCGTGATGCTGGGAAAACGCTAAAAATCTCACTCATCTTCAGATTTCATTAATACAGAAATTTCACATATACTTTTTATAATTATTTTGACTCAGTATCAAATTTTTTATACGTAATGTTGGGAAAACATTAAAAATCTGCCTAGTCTGCACATTATATTGATACTTCTGCACGAGGTTTGCGAAAAATATACCCTTAAAATAAAAATGAAGTATTCACTAATCCTAGAATCTTAGTCGCGTTAATGAAATCTGTCAATAAGACAGTTTTCTTGTACATTTTTTTTAAGCACTTCAAGTTCCTGCTCTTATTTTTATACTAAAATTATGCATAATCATTCACTACGTTGGACTTATTGCAATAAGCCTGGATGTTTCGACAAACATCTGGTAGTTTTCTAATTAGTCAAAAACTGCATAGGCTTATTGCAATAAGCCTGAAAAATTTCACGCTGATTGAGAAATAAATGGTCATTTTTCAATTAACCTAATGCTGTATAGGCTCTTTGTAATAAACCTGAAAAATATCAGGCTGATTCGAAAGAGGTAGACGATTCTACAATTAGCCTGGCTCTTTGCAAACGGCCTAGGCTCTTTACAAAGAGCTGGATTTCTCAATTAGCCTATGACATATATAAACGAAGTGAGTGCAATGGGTAGATTTTCAAGGAAATAAACCTAAAAATAACTCATAAAACATAAAAATAGCTGATTTTTGGAAGCCGTCCAAAATTGGACTGCATTTCTGACGACAAAGGAAAAGTCCGTAGTGAGAGAAACGGAACTCTGTCGCTAAGGAAAACAGAAATCGTACAATTTAAAAACATGCCAAAAAAAATGCGAGCTTTAATTTGCCTGCATAAGAAAATCCATCAGCATTCATGAATCCGTTTGAAAACTTAAGTTCACAAACCCCTTTCGTTAGCTTTTTTTTTTTTTTTTTACATTGGTATATAGATACACAGGGTTTGTCCGAAAAGTAATATCTGGGAGTAGATTAAAAGACATTTCCGATCGGTACAATACATTAAAAAGATTTCAAAACAGGATCCTTCTGCGTCGATACATAGCTTCCAGCGAGATTTCCGGGCATCAAAGGTTCCGGAATGTCCTTTAGAGCCTTTGTGCAAGCCTCTTTGACTTTGTCAACTGTCCCAAAATGATGCCCTTTAACGAGTGTTTTCAAGCGCGAAAACAAGAAGAAGTCGGGGTGGGGTCACGTCAGGACTGTAGGGCGGCTTGGGAACTGTTGGCACCTTTGAATCGGTCAGAAAGCGAGTCTCGAGGAAAATAGTGTGGGCCGGCGCGTTGTCCTGGTGAAGTTTCCAATCGTCCGCGATAAACCCTTCGTTTTAGTCTCTTGAGCACTGAGTTCAAGAGATCAGTCACACGCATCACATTTTCGTCGGTGGTGGTGGTTGATAGCCTTCCAGCGCGGGTTTGATATCTGATCTCTCCACGGCCTTCAAAATATGAACTATACAAAGAACGGAAACCTATGAGCATATCCGAAAATTCACTCAAATGTTCTTGTATTCTCTATATATAGTTTGTTTGGTTTGTTCAGGACACTACTTTCACCTTTTCCCCACGAGGGCTAAATAGACAGAGGTCTCCATTTAAAGTGGTATCCCACCCACTACAAACATCCATGCCTGCATCGGGATTCGAAACTGCCACCCTCTGTTCAGAGCCAGCGCCCTAACTACTAAAAAGAGCTGGTGGGCATTCTATATAGGGATTTTGTGATAAATGTTCAATAGTTTTTGGAGATTATGCGTTATTTTACAATTATTAGTGTTGATACTATAAATATTTTGTAGAAATTATAAAATATTCACTCTTTAACAACACATAGCAGCACCCATTTTTTCGGAGATCTATAATTATCTGTAGTTTTTTCTCCGAACTCTAACTAATTTAAAGAAAAAAATGTTTTCCTCATGTAGAGTTACAAAAAGTCGTGCTTTATGCATGTCAACACTTTTATGTGTACACTTACACTGTACCCTGCGGTATGTCTTTCATGTTTTGCACACTATTGCATGAACTTAATTAAAAATGAAATTTAAAATATGAAACTCAAGAGTGGGAAACCAGTTTCTAAAGATTTTTTCATTAATTCTGCAAATTAAATACAGGGGGATTATAATTAAAGTCCCACTTTCAAAATGCTGTAAAAAACGAACCACTGGTCAGAATCACTTCAAATTTGAACTGAATATACTGGAAGAAGGGGGAAATGGTATGGCATAAGAAAGAAAAAGTTTCAAAGTGAATCAATAGATGGCGCTGTAAGCGACATAACAAAAGTGGATTCGGCTACAAGTGACATTTTTAATCGAAATACGACGGCTTTGGCATGAGTTGCATAGTAAACCAACCGTACTGTTCAATGTGCATGAGTGTTTCGGTTGTTTGACGGAAAAAATGACTTCCAAGTCAGTCAACAGTTGTGGTACTGTTAGTGGAAAGACCATCCACCTCGGAAAGGTCGTATCACGTTGGATGGGAAAAATCGGTTTCTAATTGTCCTTGGGCCATAAACCACATAAAAAAACACATAATGATTCGGTTTTTAATTGCGCATGAGTGCCTTTTAATTTGCATAGTATGCCGCTTACAGCGCCCTCTATTGATACACTTTGGAACATTTTTCTTTTTGATAATCATACCGTTTCTCTCCTTCCAGTATATTCAGTTCAGATTTGAAGTCATTCTCACCAGTGGTTCCTTTTTTACATTTTGAAAGTGGGACTTTAATTATAATCACCCTGTATATTTGTTCGTCTTCGCTATTAAATATAAAAATCCAATTTAATTAATAGTATTATATTTGGAATAAAATATTAACTAATTAAATATGAATAAAGATAAAAAAAAAAGCGACAAAAGAGTGACTACTGAACCAGAAAATAAAAGTTCAGGGGAAAAAAAAAAGATTCTAAACCTAGCATTTTGTTGTTTTATATAGATGTGTCCTAAACTGTAAAATTTAATTTATTAGTTGTTAAAAAAAATTATACGAATCTTTTTTCTCAAAAGTACCTATTACTTCAACGATATCTTCTGTTTTAGTGCTCTATCGAACTGCGAAATTTTAAACAAACCTGAAGATTAAAATTCTTGTAATAGGAAACTGATGTGGACATGTATAAAGATTCCGTGCTACTCCAGAAACATTGTTATTACTCAAAATTCTTCCAATATGAAAAGGGTTCAAAGCAATCTGCAATAATTTAAATGGAATTCATTCCGCTAAGAAAATGATCAATTTTATAAAACTTCATACGGTAGAAACAGATTTTTATAGTAAACCATTTTTTCTGCCTTATTTGCACAGTGAATTTATATTCTTAGAATAACTCTAATAATGATAATATAAATAGAGAATAATTAACATAGTGACGTAGAATTCAAAAGTTAAGGATGCGGTAAAATTAGTCTTTTTCAAATAAATTGAACAATTATGATTACCAATAAGTTACAAAAAAAAAAAAAAAATATGTATGACAATCGTTAAAACTAACTATCAATGTAATTATCATAAAATCAACATTTTTATTTTATATAAAAGATTTAATATGCTGAAATTTATAGAGTTACAATTATCAAACTATGAGAGAATCTGAATTGAGCGGAACAGAACCCCTCTTTCTAACCGCGGACCAGGCCCCCACCTACAGGGCTATGACACAGTTTTATAGATTTGAGTGCCTGGAAACGGGGCGAAATCGCCTGATTGCCACATGGCGGTGGTTAGCTGGACTAGCACTTATGCCGTCTTAATGACAGCTCTATTTTACTTTGCCTTGGTTCTATGTTGGCCGGTTACTTAAAGTGGATTTGCTTGTTTAATTTCACGTTGCACTGCCCACCTATATATAATTTTTTTTTCATGCCGAGGTGCAAGTTGATGTCTACACTGCAAAAATGTGTTGATTTTACAGTATAATACTGGCAGCTGGGATGCCAGTATTATACTGTAAAATCAACACTTTTTTTTTTCATGCCGAGCACCCGAAGTGCGGCCATCGCTACACGAGTTGGTCTCGTAATTTAGAAACTTGATCAGGTGACGAGACCTTCACATGACTAGGCACTTCCAGAGATATAATTCATAGGGAACTTGGAGGACTTCGCACCCACGACGGATTTTACATGCACCAGGCGCAATTAGCACACAGAACCCCCTCATATAATACAAAACTTTCATAATATCAAAACATCCCCGTATCTACTAGTTAAAAAAAAACAGTAAACTAAAAGAAACAAAAAAGCTGCACAGTAGAAAATTGGACTTTGAGCTATTAAATTTCAAACATCTTCCAAATAAAGTAACCCCAACAAAAAAATTTGTCGGATAGGGCTGTACATTACACATGGCTATAATTATTTACTATTTGTAGATTATACATTTACATATTAATAAATGAAAACAAAAAATAAATTAACAATCAATTTTGAAAAACCTAGTCACTTAGTTTCCTGCAGAATTCTCAATGAAATGAAATTCTCTTATTAGATATAAACTAATGAAAATGTATTTGTGCACAGAATACAGCAAAGAGTATAAGGTCTAAAAATACATATTGAAAAAAAACTTGCATTCATAAAAATTAATCTGAATTTAATTATTTCGATGCTTTTTTAAAAATTAAATTTACAGTAATTCGCATCGAATTATATAGGTCATGTAATTTTGAGAGTACTTCATTACGCCATACACTGTAAATATAAGTTTCCAACCCTAATAAAGTTCCAGGTTTAAACAAGAGCGAAAACTCATGCGTCAAGCATAGATTATGAAACACTTTCCAACCCATTCATAATACTTTAACGAAACTTTACCGATTAATAAGGTGCAAGTTGATGTCTACACTGCAAAAAAAGTGTTGATTTTACAGTATAATACTGGCAGCTGGGATGCCAGTATTATACAGTAAAATCAACACTTTTTTTTTCAGTGTAAGTAAACAAGGGGGATGACAAGGTTTGGAAAGCGCATATCAAGTTTGAAAACCCGATTTCAGCAATTACCACTAATAGTCGGAAAAATACGAGAATTCTTTCGTGCAGTCCTGTATATGATCAACAGGTTTGTATATATACTACATAGTATGCTGAAATTTAGTTCAGTTAGGAAACGCATAGCACAGTCAAAAAATTCCTATTCAGCAATTTCCGTCAATAAACCGAAATGTATTCGATATCTTTTGTGCTGCCCTGTATATGATCTATAATAGCATTTAAACACACCAAGTAATATATAAAAAATTAGTTAAATTTACAAACGCGTACCACAACTGAAAACGCACTCCCAGCAATTATTGTACATAGAAAGTACTGTAACCAAATTCTTTTGTGTATCCCTGTAAATGAACGATGAATGCTATGCCCACGGTATTCTATAGTAAGCCTCTTGTAGTGAAATTAAGTGATATATATAAATTTCAATATGTTTGAAATAGTGTAACATGATTAAAATACACCGCAACCGATTTTTCCCCATAGACCGTATGTAGCGGAAGTGTTTTGAGTGTCCCTGTAAAGAAGCTATAAGTGCTATGCACACCATATTCTATAGTAAGCCTCTTGTAGTGCACCTCAGTGATATGTATCAATTTCAATATATTTGAAATAGTATAACACCATTAAAATAAACCGTAAATGATTTTTCCCCATAGACCATAATGTAATGGAATTCTTTTGAGTGCTCCTGTAAAAGGCGCTATAAGTGCTACACACTTCATTTTCAATACCAAACACTCCATAGTAAACCTCAATAGCATGACAATCCGAGTATATTTACGCGAATTAGAGCACGTACGGACAGACAGACAAACCGAATTCATAAACACTTTTCAACTATGTTGGAAAGTGTTAAAAATTAAATCATTTCCCTTTATCGGTCTATGCACTTCCTATTGGATTTAAATCTGCACCGTTACAAGACCATTTCTTAAAATTACAAGGCAATCCTTATAATACTATACCCAATTAAAAAAAAGTAGGCTGCCTCAAATAAGACGATTAATTTAAAGCATTATCAACTTGAAACAGTCTTCTTCCAAGTCTGTAAAAAACTTCGAGTACGATGGTGATTAGAATCTTGCGCGGAATAACTTGTCATAGAATCCGAACTTGAAATAGAAACCAAAATTTCTAGATCAAGTCAACCCGGAACCAGACCCGAATCGGACAAAAAAAATTTTCGACTCAAAACCAGACTCGAAACCCGACCCAAACCCGACACACTTCATGCCGAACCCGAAATGAAAGAAAATTTATACATATTTTAATACAATTTACGCAAAAACCGTCTACAATTACATATCTAATATAATTTTTATCTTTTATGTAGAAAAATGAAGTATATACACATTAATGTCAATTTTTTTCTTTTTTATTCGAAAAAATATTCTAGACTCTTCTCAAAAATTGGGTCAACCCAAAACCGACCGACAAGAGTCAAGTCGCAGCTCGAAACCAAAAAATTTGAAGTCAATCAGACTCGCAACGAAAAAAAATTATCGTCGGATAAAAGAGTTTTCCGACCTGGTGCAGAAATGTAATGGGGATATGCACTTTCTTTTAATGTTTATAATAATTTATAAATAATAAAATTATAATTTAAATATTTTTATGTGCTTAATTATCCTCTAAGGGATAGTTTTTGACCATCTCCATGATAAATTATCCAACACAAACCATGACACAAGGAGAGTTAAGAGTTCAACTTCCATTATATCCGTCATGTTTTTCTATATTTTACGTATACTGATTTCCCCAAGGGGCAAAAATGATTACATTTTGATTCATTTGAAAATATTTCTTATGACCGTTAAAAATGCAATTTTTAAATTATCTTTGCCAAAACCTATCTTGTTTTATTCATTTTTGTGGGGGTTTTTTGCAAGTTCTTTAGCTCTTAATCCCGTTTAAATTAACCGCAGTTGCACATTTTTGCGGAAATTAGGATGTCCGAAGCTTTTTTCAAAGTCTCTTAGGTTGAAAACTAATAACAACGTAATCGATTTTTTAAACAAAACATCATTATAAAGTAACCTTCTGGTTTAGATGGATTACGGAGATATTCTGAGCCGTACTTGGTCCGAGAAAGTCTTAAAAAGTTTAAATTTTACTAAAAATTGTCTAACGGAAGACTAGTTTTTTTTTTTTAAAACCCTTTTCCCTAATAAGTCTTTTTTTTTTTTTTTTTTAATCAAGAATAAACGTTTCTCTTCACAAATTTCTTTTTTCACGCAATTTTTGAAAATGCCTTGAAATTTAAACTTTTTGGAAGTTTGTTTCCCCCCCCCCCCCATTGAAGATTTCGCATTGTCCCAATTGCATATCTAAAAATTGTGGCAAGAAGTTTGAAATTTTCATTAAAAAAATGGGGTAAACTTCAAAGCTTAAAAAGAAAAAAAAAAAAAAAAAAATTAGAGCGACCTTTTTTGTAACACTTTCCAACATAGTTGAAAAGTTTTTATGACTGATGTTTGTCTATCCATACTCTAACTCGCGTAAATATACTCAGATTTTCATGTAATTGATATATGTTATTTATGTTTAGTATGGCATATTCGTTCGGTATTGAAAATGAAGTGTGTAGCATTTATAGTTCATTTGCAAGAATACTCAAAAGAATTCCATTAGATTGTGGTCTATGAGGAAAAATCGTTTGCAATGTATTTTAATAATTGCCGAAACGTTAGTGAAGGCTCACTGTGGAGACGCGAAATGTTTTTGGTTTCCGTCTGTTTGTCTGTATGTCTATTCCGCGATAACTGCCGTAAAAATCGTCCTATTAGGTTGATTTTTGGTGGGTATGTTGGTGAGGTACCCGGAATTAGCTGTATAGTTTTTAGTTACATTTGGTTCAATCCTTCGAAAAATATAGAAAATTTCTTTTTAGGTCATAATGCTTCCCTATGGAATAAAGATTATTTTCAAATTTCATTTTTAACTGAAATGAAAATCACATATTTGAATAATGGATTTAAACATAAAATTATGGATGCGAAATTTTTGATATGGAAGTTTTAAATATATCCAATAGCTTTGAAAATTTGCCGATACAATTATTAGAATTTAGAAATTGTTTAAATTATTGGAAATTTTTTTGCATCTGTTCGGGGAAATATAAAACATTTTACTTTCATATTTTTTTACAAATTTTAAAATGCATTTATTTTTCCTTTGCTCTTTAATTTATTAGTTGCTTAGCAACCCTATTTCAAAGAATATCAAAATAATAAAATTCAAGTAACTCGCACTATTTTGCTACAATATTTTTTTGGCAAAATAAAATTGTTTTCGAGTGATTTTAGTGACATAAATGAGAATTTATTTTGATACAAGTTACCGTTTAACAACTATAGAATGATACCGAAATATTTTTTTTTTCCAAACGAAAATTACAAAAACATTGAACGTGTAATTTGGATTAAAATGTCGCAGTATGTGTTTACATTTGTATATATTTCTTACATGAGAAATAAACGATCCTGAAATATTACAATTACTGGAAATTGAGAACATAAAAAGCTATCACAAGAATACTTTATAGCTCCAAATCACGATTGCTATTTATAGTGAATTGGCGGTGGGCACGATAATGAATGATTATCCAATAGGTTTAAAAGTTTCCAAATAAGCCTATTTTGGGGAGATTTTAGTATGCTATTGACATCGAGTTAGATCAGGATGTACTTAGATAAAATAAATATTATAGAATGACCATCAAAACTGTTTTTCCGAAACAAAAATTGTAATAACACTAGATTTCTAAAATAGATATAAGTGAAATATAGTAAATTCAGTTTACATTTCCATAAATTGCTTTTTTACATGATATATTATTCAACTTATCTATCAGATACACATACGGGTGTTTCGTGGTTGGCAGGTAAGTAAATATTGCTATTTGGGTATTAGATTAACATGAAATTATTTTCGCAATTGTTGCTTATCCTAATAAACCCACTGTGTAGAACGAAATCCAAAATATGCTAGAATTATTCACACAATCAATAGGAAATCACGAATAATTTAATAAGATTACGGGGGAGGGGGGGCGGCTATAAATATATATGCCTATTAATATGTATGTAGTAATTTTAAAAAAATTAATTTGCGGATTGTAAGATCTTAAATATTATGAAAAGCGAGATTAAAGATTACTTTCAGAGCTGACGTTGAGGCTCCTGATCTGCAGATTTACTAATGTTATACTATTTCAAAAGATATTGTAACTGATATACAGCACTGGAGTGCATTACAAGATGCTTACAATAGAATATGGTTCGCATAGCATCTATTGTTCATTTACAGGAACACGCAAAAAAATCGGCTGCAGTACTACCAGTTTTCATTTGTGGTATGCTTTTTTTTTATTTAACAAACTTTTTGTATATTACTTGGTGCGTATAAATTCTATAGATCATATATGGGGCTTCACAGAAGAATTAGAGTATATTTCTTTTACTAAAACATTGCTTAAGGGGAATCTTCAACTGTGTATGACTTTCCTAACTGAGCTGAATTTTAGCATACTAAGTAATATACATTCAAATCTGTAGATCATAAACAGGTCTTCACAAAGGAAATCAAATAATTTTACGACTACTGAAGATAATTGCTAAACTTGTGTTTTCAAACGTGTTAAGAGTTTTCCATTTTGTCTATTTAGATATAATCTTTATCTTTCACCTTGTTAAACGATTAAGTTTTGTTACACTTTTCTGAACGTGTTGGAAAGTTTCATAATGTATGCTTGACGTATTATTTTTGTTTATTTTGGATCAAAATGTATAATCCATATTCATAGTTTTTTTACAGAGTTTTATTTTCAGAGATGAATTATCAAACATTAAAGATAAAAAATAATATACAGTCTTTAGGACAGCTCATGTGACTTAAAAATATATAGTATTCATTTTAATGGGAAGGGCTTGAGCCCCCTGAGCCCCTCCCTTTCCCAAACATTAAATTGTAATTAAAAGCATTTGATTGGAACGATATACTGGAGATTGAGAAAAAAAAGTTTCAACAAACCCAATAGATGGCAGCACTACACATTTGTAAAAGATTTTAAAGCCAGTAACCGAGTTATGAGAAGTTTAGAGATGCATGTCAACGCACTAAAAGTTTGCTACCTGATAAAAGAAATTCTACTTATTCTAATAAATAAGTCGAATTTTATAAATTAAAATAATCAAATGTTTCTAAATTGCAATGATAAAAATAACAAATTTATTGATGAAGGATCATCTTCGTAGATTTCCATTCAAAACATGATATGGGGATCTAAAAGGCACTGAATAAAATTAATTAATGAAACAATATACTTACGATTTTCTTGCTCATAAAACTGAACTTGTATATTTAGTCGACCGCAGGGCGTGAGATCAACCTGGAAAACAAATATTAAACTTTAAGCTTGACGATGCATTTTAATCAAAATTAGTCGTCATTAATTAGCTGATATTAATGACGCAATAGATAGCGGGGAAATTGATAATCGGAACTGATATTTATGAAGTTATAAACAGCGGGAAAATTTATTATCAGAATTTTACTTTCTTTTTACTCAAAACGATGACATGTTTGCCGCATGATAGTATAAAATAATATAGATAGTAGAAAACGTTATCATCCACAGTTAATTGTAAAGTCTGGAAGACTGCACAAAATTAATATTATTAAAAAAGTAAATATTTTAAAAATAGTTCAAACATTTTAAATTAATAAATTTTCCTACAAAAAGAAAAAAAAATGTTCATCTGTCGAAGTAATAAATTATATCATAAGAGTTTATTAAATAATAAACTATAAAATAAAGAAAAGTCGTAGAATGCATCAAAATTAGGACTAATTAAAATCTAAATGATAATCCACTTCATTTTTTTTATAACATGTGTCTCAATTTAGGAGAAAAACAGAGGGGGTGGGGGGTAACCAATCCAGGCAATTAGCTGAAAAAGAAGAGTAACATTGTTCCGAAACAAAATTAAATTTGAGAACTGTTTCCTGAGCGATACCTACTGAGATTATTTATTATGATTTGATATTGATTAGTCATTTAAAAAATCGGTTGAAAATTTCCATTTCAGAAAAAAATCTTTTACAAGGATAAAATGTTATTCTGCCTTTTTTTAAGCATGTGTTCAGCAGAAAAAAAAAATAAAAAAAAATTGGTGCATTTGATAATGATTCTGCTGATGTATTCACGCCACATTCATCGTTATTAATCCATACCTCCCAGCATTTTTTCCACACTATTCGTGGGATTTTCTTCTGGCTGCGTGATACGTGCTACCACTTGAGAAGTGCTTAATTTTCCTGCCACTTCATACTTCTTTTTATACATGCCACTGTCATACTTCTATAATATTTTTCTTAGCCATTATTTATTAATCATACTTGTCAACCTCCCGCTTTTTTATGTATAAAAAATGAACCAGAAACTTTATTTAATGAATAAAAGAAAATAGATTTCAAATGACTACCACATAGAATAAAGAACATGTTTAATAAATTTATATAAATTTATTAAACATGTTCATATAAATTTTCTGTTTCAAAGTACGTTTTTTTTCTTTTTTTTAATTTAAAAAAAAAGCGGGAGGTTGACAGGTATGGTACTTCTACTAGTGCAACTCGCATGACAAAAGATTGGCTTTGCTAAGAATAAAAAATATTAAAAAATATGAATTTTGGAAATGCAAAATTTGAATGTCCGAGTTAAATTAAGGCGGGAACCGAACAATTTTTCCGACGTAGACAGTATTCCGCCTTAGACAAACTTTATGGATTCCCCAATCTTTTTAGACAGTTTTCCTTCTTATTCATCCACCATAGGCGGTTTACTGTATTTCAATAACTAGGCTCCTTTAGAATATGTATTTCATTAAGTGGAATTTAATATGGAAGCTAATAATCGGTTTGGGACAATACATCACACAGTAAGAGGGATATTTCTTTAACTAATATAACATTAAAAGGGATACTATAATAGTTTTTCCTACAATCCTCAGAGCAGTGTCATTCATAATAAACTCATACCAGGGGTCTGACTAGACTTCTCTCATGGGCATGTCTTTGAGAAATTGTGAATAGTTTTTTTATATTTGTGAAAAAACTAGATCTTAATTTTGTGAATTTCAAATTATCGTTATATTTATATCGTTATATTATTATACATTTTTAACCAAGTCATTTTATATATATATAAGCTAGATAATATGTTCTTTGGCGACTTCGTCTGTTTTGTGGCAGGTCAGATTTTGATGTAAAATGATTAAATTTGTGAAAGCTTTAGCTTGGAGATAAAAATTAAGCTTTTCGCAAAAAATTTCTAAGAAAGAATTTTTTTGAAGGGTCCTGTTTTAAGATTAAAAAGTTTGTGAAGGGTCCTTTTAAAGGACCCAATTTTTTCCTAAACAGATCCCTGCATATAAAAGATTTAATATTTCAGTATTTAAAGCTTGTTTTATTTACAGTTATTTTAACAGCATACCGTATGTACTCTCCTAATTTACGCTCTCGAGTGTTTTTCGCAAGTTTAACTTTTGAAAAGTTTTCACAAAAAGAAAAAAAAAAATCGCGTATTTTTCACATGACAAATGAGATAATTTGAATTGATGAAATGCTATCTTACATAAATCTATAGTTACATGGCCAGGAAGTTTTCCCTTTTCGACTTTCACAAACGTCAAATTTCACGTTGTTTCTGTAATTCGGAAGGATCTAATTCATTATATTTTTCCGCGGTTATTTCCCCTTTCACTTGCCCCAGGTGTGAGTGCAAGTGGTTATTGTAACATATAATGCTACATCATCAGAAGACTGATCTATCTGTTATAGATTAATCTATTTCAGCAGGAGGAGGGTTAAAATGTCTGCCTGATGAAGCATTGCGATATATATTTTTTTGCAAATTCAGTTTTAATATATATAAAAAAAATCTGGAGATTGTGGCACACAACTTAAATATTTCTTTAGTCAGTTTTTTTTAAATATGTCCATATGGCAGCAAAAATATCGAGTATTTGTTTTTCACTTAATTATAACGTTAAGAATACTGCAGTAATTTTTTTTAGACATTATTAATAATAAACACAGCCAACATGTATGTGTTTGCTGTGTTTAGCATGTGGCCCACATAATTGAACAGTTGTTTTTTTCTCAGAAGTACAAATGACAATCACATATACTCCAAACTAATTCTTTTATAAAATAAAGTTTTATGAAGATGTCATTTTTAACATATGGTTCACATTTTGGAACAGTTATTTAAAGAGGAAAAAAAAAAGACTGACATATCAAGCAAGATTTCCTCAACCGAAGAGTAAAGTAATGTCTTTCACAACAATGCAAATCAATATTTCGAATAACCCCCCCCCCCCCCCCCTCTCGATTCTAATTTTGATTTATTAATTTTCGATGGAACGTTATTTAAGAGTTCCTGAAGGAAATATTAAACATTGTTTTAGAAACAAATTTACTGAAATTGTTAAATAGAAACATCAGAGCTGACAAAATTTTCTCCAAAATACTTATGATTGATGCAATTAGTTGTTCTTCGTCTTTTGTCTTTTATTTAAATGATTCTATATAAAATTTCAGAATGCTTTAGATACAAAAGCATAGAAATTAGACATCTATTACAGAAAGCCGATTTCGAAACACATTTAAAGTTTTTGGGGTCACTACACAGATTCAGACAGATTGCTAATTTTGCATTTCAGACATGATAATGTATCAGAAAAGGATTTTGTTATAAATAAAATGATATGCAACGGTAACATGGTTATGGAGTTTCACAAAAGCTTTCACAGATTCAAAGAAAATCTGGATATCATATTTGGGAATTCATAATTTATTAACATTCAAAGTAAGTATAAGAGTTGTATTAGTATGTCTTCAAAGTTTAAAGGTCTTTTGATAAAAAGGAGAGTGGCCCAAACCCGGCTTTAGGAATAATACGGACTTTCCACACTTCACTTGAAAGCAACGAGACTTCATGACTAATTTTATGTATGGGATATCTAGATAACATCAGATTCAAAAGATTTCGACTTATAGTCGATGAATAGGGGAAGCATCTTACAAGAACTCAAGTGTTAAACAGACTTTTCAAAATTTGGGCCCCAATAACTCAAGATACACCTCAAGTAAAAAAAAGCGTAATGATTTGAGATTGGTAATAGTTTAAAAGATAGTGTAAAGCTTATAATGCAATTTAAAGTTTCGAAGACTTATTTCAAGAAGATCTAATGAACACACAAAAAATTCTTATGTAAAAATTTACCATAACAGCATCTAAAAATATTTCCACTACACGAAATCGTGATTTCATAAAAGACCAATCAGAAATAGCTAACTTAAACAAAGAATGACAAGACAAAGACTTAAATAAGAGTCCATTAATTTGTTACTCACGTACGCACCCATGAGGCATAGCTGCGGTCATTTTCTGGGCACATTTTATCTAAATCATCCAGCGTCATAGTCCACGAGCCCAGTAATCGACGGGGCTTCTCGATAATGTCCACTTTTAGAGCAAGATCTAAAAATTTACGATGAAAACATCCATAAAAAATAATCAAAACATCGACATTCATAAATACTGAAAAAAAAAAAAAAAACTAATATACTTACTTCGAGGTTTATGAGAATCATAAAAATATCTTACTGTGTGTAAACATCTGGTTGAACGAACAAAGGATAATAGATGAACAAGTTTAGTTACATTAACTAGTCAGTTTATGAATAATTTATGCATTTAATGTTTTAAAGTATTGTTATGTGTATAAGAAAAATCTTTAAAATGCTTTTTTATTTTAAAAAGTTAAACTTACTAACTAAGCTTTTCACAAATATAATTTCATTCCTTTTAATATGTTTCCTGACGTATAAACAGCAATAAATAATATTGAAATCTGATAATAAAGAATGTTTGCATGATTGTTCGGTGAAACATGAAGTACTTTAATACGAGTAGAATTTTAGATCTAAATTTTAGGGATGGTGTGGAGAGGAAGCGTAAAGTATATTCAAGAATTAAAAGAGATGCTTTGAAGAGACTATTCTACTCCTACTGTTTCAACAAAATAAAATCTTTTAATCCGTAATATTTCAATATAATAACTTCTTCATGGTAAAAAGTTAATCTGATTAGGGTATTTATAAAAGAAAAGAAAATGACATATCAAAGATTTTCCAAAAGGAAGAAGATTAAGAGTACTTTTACACTCAAATCTTCTATTTTTATTTAAATTTTTTATCGATATAAAAAATATTTGGTTTACCAGAATTTAAGGCTTAGATAAAAACGTAGTCTGTTTCTATTTTTTAAAGTTAAAATTTGTGTTCTTGAGAACTAAATAAAAACAAAGACGTATGAGAATTATAAAGTTGTTTAAGTATACCTCAGATTTTAAATCTAATTTTAGAGCTTGGGAAGCTTATGCAATAGTAATATTTATAACGAAGACAAATCACTATTTTTTTTCGAATGCAGAGAAATTTATTAATATGCAAATTATTTCATCGAATACATGAACAACTTTTAAATTTCTTAAACATGTATTTATATGAATTATCAAAATAAAGTGTGACGAAGTTTTGCACACACCATTAGTTATCGCGCGGAATTAATTTTTCATATTTACAACTGAAGGGAAGCACATACAAATTAACTTGACTGACACGTTGACATCTTAAATACTCCTCGTTACAAATTAGGAATTATGACACGTCTTCGTTCACCAAACAAATAGAATACATTTCTTACTTTTATGTCTATCCATATTTAGGGGATGATTATTTTTTAGGGGTCTTACTTAATCTTTTATTGGCTAATTTTCCTAAATGGGAACCATGGATTGAAAAATCGTTTAAAAATTAAATCTCATTCATACTGACTTTAAAAAATTAGCAGTTATAACTGAAAGATGACTTTATTTTTTGAGATAGAAATTATGGTCCAGTCATAACTAGAACAAAAAGTCATAAAACTTCCTTTTTGTAGTTTTCAAACTGTGCATAATGCACAATTAAAAAATTATAAAAGAAAATTAAAAACTATCCACTAATTAAACCCTAAAATAAAGGCATGAATAAACATCAAAGTTCAGCTTCAGCAACAATGTATATGTGTAATGTCCTACAGACATACCTTGTTTTGCGTGAAATGTAACGATATCGTGAGAAATGATGGAAGTTGCCATTATCCACGTGCAAATAGCACTGAGCTAGACGTTCCATACTCAGAATGCATTTCACATTACATATGGTGTCACTGACCAATTACTGTGCACTTCCAGCACTTTTCGTGATGGTATCTCATTACACACAAAGCACGGTAAGTCCGTTGAAAATGTTATTAAAATATCTTCATTATTAAAGTTAAGAATAAACATCTCTATTCGACTTCAAGTGAGACACCATGTATTTTTAAATGAATAAATAGATTGCAACTCTGGTTTTCTATACAAAAGTATAGAAGTCTTGCCTCCCCCCCACCCCTTTTAAATTGACATACCTTGTGTAACAACGTTATGTTCAAGTTCATAGTTCTCAATATCAAGGCTGAAAGATATCGCACTATTTTACCTACTAATTTTATTTTTAGCACACATAGTTTAAATATTTCCATTTTAAGGTGCAATAACACATGATGACATGTAAGTTTATCGATAAGTTAATAAATTTGTGAAAGTCAATCATTTGTTGCATTACCTGCTGTAAATTAAAAAATAAATAAATAAGGAGGAATGTCCCATTGTGCATTTTAATGCAATAATATACGGAAGTTATGATATATGTCAGAAAACCTTGTTTTACATTTATTAATAAAGCAGTTGCTGATATAAAGTTTTTTCATGTGACGTTAGTCGCAATGTTTATTGTTTAGTTGAGCCAAAAACAACAGGCATGCTTATCAATCATTGTCATTTTTCTGGCATAGAGCAGTAATAAATATGGTCAATTCATACGGTTAAATTCTTACTCTATTTAATGTTAATTTGATGAAGCAATATTTCAATACCTTCTGCATAAAAATTGCGATATTAATAGTTTAGAATTGCCTCAAAAATACAATTATTAATTATGATGTTCTTTCAACTACGGAATGACTAAAACATTACTAACAATAAAACATGATTAAAAGTTTTATTTAAATAACACTAAATTAGTGTTATAATATATTGTCAAGTAGAATTAAGTATTATCGCAACAAAAACACTTTCTATCTAAAGCATGATCAAAATTTATTTAAGGAACTGGGTACCTCCCACACTTTTCAAAAACTGATGAAAATATAAATTTTCCAATTTTTTGCTTAAAATGTATTTAGACATCCATAATATATTCTGGTGAAGTTACGTAGAGATCTGATGTTAAAAAATATTGAAAAAAATACTTTTTACTGCCCCCATTTTCCTTTAAATGTATCAGAGTTCCAATCTTTAAATTGCCTTTTCTCAGTTCCAGTTTGACATTTTGCTACATTAAAACTGCTTAAAATTCAATAGATATGAAAGAAATGACTTTTTTTTTTTTTACACACACAATCGAAAAGCAAAGTCAGTAGAATAAAATTATAGTCAATAGAATTCGGGTTGGATTTTGCAATTGAATGACTTTTTTTTCAATGCAAATATAAAGAAATTCGTGTTTGTCACTCAATTTTAGCACATATAAGGTAGTTTCATTTTTTTTTTCTCAAACTAATAGGTTTATAGAAAAAACAATCCCTGAAGTTATTTAGGATAGTCCTGTGAACGCAAGAAAATAATTGAAAAAATATTAAAATTTCAAAGTAATTTTTTTTTTTTTTTTTTTTTTTTTTTTTTAAATCTAGCCATATATTTTTAGTCGTGAAAATCCTTTTGTTTAACAATTTCATTTTATGATAAGTGAAGGAAGTCCAAAAATGGCATAAATAATAATAATAAAATTAAGCGTACCCAGTCCTCTTAAAACAAGTAATAGTTAAACGAAAAAATTGAGACTTCTAGTAGATAATTCCGGAGTGTAAAGCGTATAAGTCTAAAAATATTGGAGGTATGGGGAAAATATCAATTAGAAAGTTCTTCGGCATCGTCGATTTAGTAGGAAAGGATCCACTATGTACACGAATAGCGTAAACAAAAAGTGAAAATTGCGATTGTGTGGTGCGATTTGCATTTTCAGATCATCGATTCTGCGCATCGTCTGAATGTCACAACTTTAAAACAGCTACATCAAACAAATCTTGGATAATTACTGATTACTTTGAAAAGAAAATAATTGCGTTTACTCAATTACTTTCAGAGTTATGATTCTTTAAAAACTGTCCAACCTTTTTCGATGACTCTGTATATCAGGACTACGAGACCGATATCTGATTATTGTGTCAAAAATCAAATATAATTGACAGAACAATAAGATTATATGATTAAAAATGATGCATTTTTAGATAAAGTTTAAAGACCCCCCCCCCCCTTCCCATCTTTTGTTTTAGTTAAAAAATAAATATGAAATTCAACAATGTGTTGCTTAACTTTGTGTAGGTAACAACTAGTTTCGGACATTTAAAAAAATACTTTAATATACTTTTAATGATAAAAAGAAAAGCTCAAGATATAAATCGATCAAAAAAAATATCTCCATAGATATAATCGCAAAATAAGATAAAACAAGATGACGATATTTGTCGGATACATATCATACAAACATGCTCATGACGCTTTATACAATAAAATTAAAAATATTTTTATCGCACGCAAAATCCAATGCCTTTTATTGGCATAAACTTTGTTTTATTTTTTCATAAACTATTTTGTCAATATCAAAGCATTATTTCACACTATGAAGACAGAAAACTAAACAATAACTCATTTAACTCTGATAGAAAGAGAAAAAATACGCTGGTGGTAAACAATTAAAGGAACGAGTATAAAAACGCATGTAATTTGAATGACTTTGCAGCTAAAAACACGAACTTGCACATGATCTTTACATTGTCCTGCCTGTCATATCTTCAAAATGCAGACTATCCTATTTCTGAAAAAACTAAATTGAAATAAGTATTATATAGAAAATGTGATATAAATTGGCAAAGGAAAAATTTGTTGTTACAACTTTTTAGAGATACGTAGATAAAAATTATAAAGTGTGTGGACACTACACTGTTAAAAATTTGCAGCAAACTGCCCGGTTATGTGACCGTTTTTATAGAAAACGGTTACATAACCGTAATTTAACGCTATTATGACCATATTATTGCCTATATTATGGTCAGAATACTGTTAAATTACAGTTATGTAACAGTTTTCTAAAAACACGGTCGAATGACCGGACAGTGTGCTGCAAATTTTTAACAGTGTAGTGTTGTCAGGACCACTGTCGCAAAATGCGGAACAGTGGCTACTAAATCGGAACACAAAATACAGCAAAACATATGAAAACGGAACCTGCGTACAACGGAATCCAGTCATAAACGTAAAAAACTCATGGTTTCTACGGAAGGAATAGTATATACTTTTTAAGACGAAAAGCGTTCTGAAACGGAATTTTTTCCTTGTCACTTGATTTTTCTTTTTAGTAGGTTTTACTGTACTAAGTAAACACATATATCTTAAACAGTAAAATATGTGAAAGCGAAATTGCTCAGGACCGAAACAAAATTATGTTAGAGAGATTTCCGATTGAGAAGTTATAATTGAATGGTATTCCTTCCACAATGGCTCTGAAATTTTAACGTTTAAAATAGGATTCCATTATTTACAGGTTCCGTTTTTATAGGTTTTACCAAACAAAGTACATTAAACCCTTCAAAAACATAATAGGTAGGAACTGGAAAAATGTTCTGTCTTAGCTGATATTTGTACGGTAGTTAGTTCTGCGTGATCATAACATTTTTCCGGTAAAGACAGGTTATGTTTTCACGAGTTTTACTGAGTTAGATTAAGTTCCATTCTGTACAGACTAACAAATAGCATGGTACTAGAAGAAATTTTGAAAATTTTTGAATAATAAAAATTTAGCACTTTTGGCTTCCCGCATAGTAGTTCCGCGGGACGGTCCGGGAAGTTCTGAAAATCGGGACGTCCCGCGCAACTCGAGACACCTGCAACACTAGTGTACAACCCGACTGAATTCTAAGCTTTGCATTTTTACAAAACTTACTGTCCTTCTATTTTTCCAATTAACCATTTGTATCACAGCATTCCATATCTGCAACATACCCAAAAGTCAATGTTACTTATACAGAAGGCTTTAAAAGACGATTTTATTTATCTTTTTAATCTTCCAAAACAGTAGAAAAAAAAAATTGTTCAGAGAATTCTCAACAGACGGCGATTCAGAGTTAATTTTTCATGATAAAGTTTTATTTATCATTTGAGCAGTTTCAGATCGTTATTGCTGAAATGAACTTCGCAAATTTTGTCAACGTATTAAAAAGGTTGGAGAAGTCCAAAATTAGATTTTTTAGAAAGATAAGTTCGTATACTTTGCAATTTTGTATTAGGACATTGACAATATCTATGAGAAGTGTGTAATTTTCTATTTATTGCAGATGTAAGAAAAGTAGCTTTTAGTCAATAATTTTTATGTTCTATTTTTTTTTTTACATGCTTAAAATTATGTATTCTAACATCTGAGTCAATACTTTTCAAATTGAGTTCTCAAGTCACTAAAGGTTAAACGCTATTTTTCCCAATCTGTCAAATGCGTTCTCAATGACATGCTCAACCTCCGTGTGTTCAAGCAACATATACCTGCCAACATCGCACTAAACTTCCGTACAAAGTAGATTAATTTAACAGAGGTTAAACATGTTTCAAACCAGAATTTAAAAGAGAAAAAAAATGCATTCAAATAGGTTCCACGTAAAAGCATGAAACTATATATACAGGGCGTCCGAAAAAGATTGGACAGATTTGAAATAATCATAACTCTAAAAGTAATTGAGAAAACGCAATTATTTTCTTTCCAAAGTAATGGGAAAATATCTAAGATGTTATATGTAGTTGTTTTAAAGTCCTGACATTCAAACGAAGCGCAGAATCGATGATTGGAAAATGCAAATCTCACCACACATTCGCAACTTTAACTTTTTGTTTAAGTTATTCGTGTACATAATGGATCCTTTCCTACTAACTCGAAGATGCTGAAGAACTTTCTAATTGACATTTTTTCCATGCCTTTAATAGTTTTAGACTTATACGCTTTCCACTCCGGAATCACCGAAGAAACTGCGAATATGTGGTGCGATTTGCATTTTCAGATCGATTCTTTACATAGTCTGAATGTCACGACTTTTAAAACAGCTACATCTAACAAATCTTGGATAGTTGCCGAGTACTTTGGAAAGAAAATAACTTCGTTAACTCAATTACTTTTTTAGAGTTATGATTCTTTCAAATCGGTCCAATCTTTTTCGGATACCCTGTATATTATTTTTTCAGATATATTTTCTGGTTAGAAATGTCTTTAACCTGGATCAAATTAACTCACATTGTACGGAAGTTGAGTTGAAAGTTGGCAGGTATGCCAACATGATTCAATCCTGCCACATGACAAAAATTTTATCGAATTTGCACATTTCTCATTAGCACAGGAGAATACCATTGGATGTCGTTGACCGTGAGCTACCAAACTATTACCTTTCATTGAACTTAATTTAATAGAGTTAACAAACTAACTTTTTAGAATTGTTCCTTTAATTTTTACTGCCAGTATATGTATATCTATACCTGTGGAGCCGAGCGAGGGTTGGGTTGGGTTGATTATTGACGGCCAATTATCTACACTAGGGATATAGGCCCGGGGGGAGTGCCCTTCGTGGGGGTCTTTCTAAGGGAACCTAATCCGTATTTACGCATGGATAAATCCACGGCTCGAAGAAAACCACGAAAACTCCGAACGATTAGGCCGACGGGCGCGATTGGGATCGAACCCAGCACCTCCCGTCTACCAGCTTCGAGAGCACAACCTCTCAGCCACTGAGCCGAGCGAGGATTTCACACTGCAGTCTGATATTTTTTAGCACTACCTAATATTTTTTAGATGCAGATTTAAACTTCTAAAGAAAAATTAAGGATAAAAATATCTGCAAACAACATTAGCCAAGCCAGGATATCATCTCGTTTATTCCATCAAAGTTACAGTAAAAACTGATCGAATATACTAGCAAGAGGCACACGCAAGGGGAAAAAAATCAATCTTATTTTAACTGCATTAGGGGATGACGTCATCCGTTACGGGAAAAACACGGGACAAAGAAAAATAAATTGAATACACAGAAAATATAATTTAATTTAATAT
Source organism: Maratus michaelseni (assembly GCA_963931845.1). NCBI lineage: Eukaryota > Metazoa > Arthropoda > Arachnida > Araneae > Salticidae > Maratus > Maratus michaelseni. The sequence goes on along the minus strand of OZ007586.1, from coordinate 258,168,319 downwards.
AACAAAGCATACATTTTAGGCTACATGTGAAATTCCACTGCTTCGATCGATCGATGGCGTCTTTTTCTTCTAATCATTTGAATTTGAATTTTGCTTTTTAAACAAATATAAAATGAGCCCGTGCGGATACGTCCCACTTTATCATTTTTGTATACTGTTTTTATAATAATTGTTGAGCACGATATAATGCGGTATTTTATTTTTGTGACAACATTGAGTTGAGGAAAATCTTTCATTTCTTCTATGAAAACAATGCTGATTTAATTTTTTATTAACTGCAATTTTTTAATCAAAAAACATTTTTAACGAAATGTGTGTGTATGTACTACGTCAGAAACCTTTCGAATGATACAACATTCATTGTTGTGCATTTTGTAAATACATAGAAAAAGGGATGTTGACAACAGAAATAATATATATGATAGCTACTGATATTTGACTACTTACCTTTATTTGGAGGAAAATCAAAGTGTGAGTTCCAATCCTGAAGATGAGATATTCTTGGCTCTGACAAAGAAATATTCTATTTTAGGCAAAAATTTGGGTTGTTGAAATATACTTAACTACGAGTTTGAGAACATGTTTAAATTATAACTTACATAAATGCATGTATTTTGTACTTAGAGCAATTAACACTTTGTTGACCGGGCACGTGCAGTTTTGACAATTTAGCGCGTTTTTCATTCAAAAAAATCTACCAGAATATTTAAATAGTAACCTTCGCTTTATTTAATCAATGAATGTCTGCCGTCAAATAAAGCTAAGATTGCTATTAAAAAATTCTGGTAGATGCTTTGAATTTAAAAAAAACCTCTAAATGGGCAACACTGGTTACGAGTATACTCGTGTTTAATGAACCAAACATTAAACGAGGACATATTTCGAATCTTTTTCACCTCTTATATCACTTTATAAATAAAATATTTTTTAGCTTTCATTAGAAAATAAAATTTTATATCATGTATTCTTATATAGTGTTTGTTACACTGCAAGATTTTTACACTGAATATACAGAAGCATTTTACACTGTAGCATATTTACCATAATTTACGGAATATAAGCCGCGGCTCAAATAAATCAGCTTCAACCAGAAATTTTATTTAATGAAATGCAACCTCTTGCTATTTTGCACTTATTTGACTTTATTTTTAGGTAAAATTTCTGGTTTGAAAAATACTTTAGCCACGGCTTATATGCCAGAAATTATGGTACAGATATAATCGAAATAACGAATCCTAATAATCAATGCATTGAAGATTTTCAATAAAGGGCAACACTTCTGTTATTTGAAAACAGATTTCATAAATCACCGGTAAACAAAGTGTTAAAAGGTAAGATAAAATTGTATTATGGAAACTTATAGTTAATCTTCCAGCGAGTGCGATGTCGCATATTTTGTAATAAACGTGATTTTTCCTACATTTTCTTCTCAAAAGTACAGAAATAAAAAATAAATTTTATTTCCAATATACCTCTTATTCATACCTTGAAATATCTTGCATTTACAATAGTGAAACTACTGTCCACCAGTGTTGTCAGTCCGCTAGTTTAAAAAACTAAATAAAACTGCTTGATTGCCTCCATTTTTTTGAAATAGTATAATTCGCCTTACTTTCGTTTTACTTAATCTGTCATTAAATAAGGCAAACATTACTACTTCAAAAATGTGGTGGGAATCAAACAATCTGAATAAAAATAAAGTAGCGGAGAGGCAACACTGCTGTCCACAAAATTGACGGGGCGCGTTTGCTCACACAAGAAAATGCAAGTGCGCCCACTGAAAGGTAAACGAACAACAAGAATAAGAAAAAACTTAAAAACACGTATAGGAAAAAAGCACTAAAATATCTTTGAAATATTTTGTTAATGGTGATTTTTTTAAAAATAAGGACGAATGAGCAGTTTATTTCCAATTGTAAAGGGATGGGGGATGCCGAAGAAACGCACTTTAAATTACGATAAATTTTGTAGAGATTTTTTGGGGAAAATATGACAACTTACTTTGAAAGGTAAATCCGCATTAGATTAGAAAAACTTTAAACAACAAATAAAAGTAATCTTACCATCATGCTCTAAACAACAACAACAGAAATATTCGTAGTTTTCCTTTTAACTCGTGGGCACTGTTGCTGCTTGATAAACATTTTTTTTTTTTTTTTAAACAGACGAGTGTTTACATTTTTTAGGTGCGTTCGTAATTATATAAATACGTAGCACCTATTGTCGTCGCTTGGTCCGTCCGTCTGTCCGCACATAACAACGCAAAAACTACCCAACCGAATGGTTTGAAATTTAAGATATATTATCTTTGCATAATTTTGTCGAGACATTTCAAATTTTATAAAAATCGAATCAAAACTTTAGGAGATATTAATAAAAATATTTATTAAGAAATTTGAATTAAAAAAAAAAAAAAATCGGTGCTTTTTTGTTATAGGAGCTTCCGAAGTTTAATCGTCAAGCGACCGAGATACTTATTTTATTACAGAAATTAATCTGCAGACGATATAATTCATTTCACAGAATTAAAAATCATCAAGATCTGAATATTTATACAACTAGCTATAGTACGAACGCACCTCATTTGTTACGTTTGACGTACAATTTCCAACTTGTTTCATTTAGCATAGAAATCTGGCAAAACATCCATTGTCAATCTATATATTTATTTTAAAGTGAAATTCTGAGAAAGAAAAAAAGGGCGGTTCCAAAATTTAAAATGTCCGCTTATAAAAAAAGTTTAACCAAAATCAAAAAAAGTAAAAACTAACAACGTTGAAGATCGACCTCAGCTATCCTACGCAAAAAAAGTCATTTAAAAATATTAAAATGCAAGCGAGAAATCGCGGGATAACCTTCCCATAGACTTAACATTAGCGTGATGAGCGTTTCTTCGCGTGACTAGTGTAGGCTCTTAAGTACATATCCCATGTTGCTTCACTCCATATTTGAAGTCTATAGCTTAATTACCCCTCATCGGTGACTTAGTGAAAACTCAACAGAAAGGAAGAGATTGAGATTGGGGAAAAAGTTGCGCTAGTACGCATAAACCTAATTACCAACCTTCCCACAATACCCACCAGTTAAAATAAATATAGTTTTGAGAAAAACATATTTAAAAGTTTTAGGAGAGGTCTTGTTGCAAGCAAAACCTGTAAAAGCGCTGATTTTTTTTTTTTTGTGTAGAGCAAGGCGGCGGCAACTGCGTTGGAAACAAAGAAATATGCAATTTTTTTAAGGTTTTACATTAGCATACTTTAAAGTCAGAGTCCAATATTTAATAAAGATGGGGGTGGGCGAAAATGTTAGAATTACTCACGTCCGGACAAGACTTATTTTCTAAATTAAGATCAATCTCAATATTAAGTATAAAAAACTTGCTAAGTTCGAATCTTAACGCATTTAAACTAATTCTTATGATGTCATACAGCATGATTTTGTAAAAATCATGTTTTTAGACTAACTGTAATGCACATGAAACATTTTATAGCATTTTCTATCCTCTTTAATATGTTTACGAGTTCTGCAAATAAAAACATGACACTTACCTGCTGTCCTAATTTAGACACCAGAAAATAAATCCAGACCCTCAAAATTAGCTTAAATACAAATTTTCACACTGTTTAAGAAATGTTTCAGAAATTCATTCAAGGGGCTGCCTCCAAAGAAAAATAAACTGCTGCAAGATTCCGAATACATACAAATTTTAATATCTTTAGAGTTAAAGATTTAGCAGTGCGGTTGCTGAAATTAACTAATCAACTTGTTTTCAATAAATTGTTAGTGAAGCTACTGGTGAGAAGTGGTAAAGCAAATAAGCTAGTTTAGGCCATAATTGTTGTAGATTGAGCTTTCAGGAAATTTTTTCGAAGAGAAAGAAAACGATCTGTTCGCGTAACCCTGAAAACAAGGAAAACCCTGAAAATCTTGCGCAGACGCCTTCATGGGCCTCGAGAGTCTTCACTAAAGTTCGTAGAAGTAACTATATGAACGTACACATAGTCACAAAAGTAAGTATGCACCTCCATATATCACAAGTAATGGTCTAATTTTTTTATAGTAAAAACGAGAAAATATTTCATTGGATGACATTTCTTATAAGCTTTGGAGTTGAGCTTTAAAAATTTAATGGAATATTATATCCTTTGTAAGTTTTCTTGGTCATTTTCTAATCGAACAGAAATATTTACACCATAAAAGTATGCACTCTGAAAAGTTGAAGGAATATGTACTATTAAAAAAGTTAAATTTTGTTCCTTATACATTTTAATTTAATGATAGTTTTGAAATTTTTCTATAATTTTTCCCAATTTGGATCTACGAGGGAAAATAAATTTCACGAGATTTAATGGATTTAACAACAAGAAACTTCTGTAGGGAGAGAGTAAGAATCGACGGCAGTTATCTAAAATAATCAGCAAATTTCTCGCAAATAATCAAAATGGTTCACATTGAAGGCAATTCTTCAAACTATTGAATAACTGCGTGATTATGATTATTCACGGATTTAGAAATTTAAATATCATGAGAAAAGTAAAAATTGAATAAATAGGCTCTGAAATGAGAAACTTGTGGAAATTTTGGGAGAGAACCCACATGCAATCCTTAGAAAATTCTTATGCTCTGAAAAATGGTATATCACTATTGGAATATGCAAAGAAAACCATTTATAAACAAAGATAATAAAATGGAGACACTATTTTGCAAAATATGAAAATCAGGATTGAATTTTCTGGAAATTCTAATTTTTCGTTTGAGAGAAAATTCAACATTTACAGATGAGATAGACATAAAAAAAAACCATTAAGTAATTAAAAATGAGTTCGAACCAAAAAATATGAAAGGATCCGTAAAATTCGAAGGTGCTTTAATTTTGGTGCAAGATTGTCCAAGAGAATCAATCTGGAGAACGCAATTTAGCAACAATTGACAAAATATGATTTCGCATACATACCTGAATATTTTGAAAAGGTGAGAAACACGTAAAAGGCATCTCTGTATTGCTACTTAGGTACCTTACATTTTTACAAAATATAATGTTCCCAAACTCACCATTTGTATTGTACAGAAATGGTTTCCATAGGATACTCAGATAGTCCAAAACCCCTTTCAGTTACGAAATACAGTGAAACTACCATTTAACGAAGTCTCGTCGTTACACTTAAAAACTTCGTTACGAAGAAAATTCGTTCAATAGAAATCAACTTAAATTCATGAAATTTTCCCTTCAGATATGACAAACAGGTATTGAATTCAGAAGCATTTGATTCAGTTTCAATTATGTATCCGTCTTTTACAAAACGGTTATGTGTACGGTCGATGAAATCACGTCACATTCCCAAGCTTTGCCTCAAGCTTTCATAAGCTCCGATACACAGGTTCTCAAACTAATGTTTTCACTACAATGTCGCTACTTTTTCGATAACGTACTTCAAGATTTTTTATTATTCCTTATACTAATGGCTGAAGTTTAGAAGTTGTATTAGTAGGAACAAAAATAACTTTGATGTTCTTTGATTTGAATTTTGAAGCACGTTCTTGTGGATGTACAAAGCAGTTGTCTATCACCAATGGAAGGTGTCTGACTCTAATTGATATTTTTTTGCTTCAATGTGTCTGACGCCATTGCATCACTGTATCTTCTATATCATTGAATGCAAAAAGGGGATTTTGACTTCCCCCAACTATCAGCGCTGGAGTCTCGGTTTGAGAGAGTAATTATAACAAGTGTTTTTCTTAGTGAAGAAAAAAAATGTTTTATTTAGCACCAAGCAGAATGGAAATTATTTAAATGTGTTCATTTTCATACAATCCGCTGAAATAAATTCGCATATCCATCGCAACAGCAACCTCTTCGTTTGAATTACACGTACAAAAGTGGAATAAACTTAGATATATAGAATATATTTTTCGTAATATGGAGATTAATTTACAGGCTAATGATGTTCAAAGTCAAAGTTCTGCAGAAAATTTCGTTAAAAAGAAAACTTCGTTAAGTAGGGACTTCGTTAAAGGGAAGTTCCACTGTATTAAGAAAAGCAATTGTGAGACTTCTTCGATCAATAAATTAACAAATAAAACATTGAAAATAACCCCTTACAGAACACTAAGTGCCCTTACAAGAATGCTATTAGAGAGTGCAAGAAAATGCTATCTTCCATTACTTAAAATTTAGTGAACTCAATGATATTAGTGAAAAAATTAGTGATAAAATCCATAGTGGCCATAGTAGAAATTATTAATTCATAATTTTAGATAAACGAACTTGTAAAAATTTCTATTTTCCCCTTCATTGTTGTGTTTGAATACTTGGGTACTTTCTGACATGATTTTCATGTCATATATGTTATTCACCCCTCTCACTTCAAATATTTTTGCGATATCTTTCATTTTAATAAAGTTCAGATTCACTGTTATTGAAATAGTTATTTTGAATATAATAAGTTTGTAAAATTTGTTTGAAGAAATATAAATTTTCTGTCTACTTACTTTTGCGACTAAGTATATGCAATTTTATTGGAAACACTTTAAACATAGAGTCAAATTTCAGGTTCTATTTTAGTCAAAATTTAAATTTTTGCTATTATATTGTATAAATGCAGTGCGAAATCTTATACACAGAGTAAATTTATAAAACGCCAAAATATGATCATAAAGGTAAATGACAAGCAAAGAAATATATATGTATATATATATATATTTTTTTAAAGAGTTCTGAATCTTATTTCTCTCAGCATAAAACTTTCTTACGAGAACAAAATCAGTGCTACACATTAAAAACACTGCCATGAAGAGTAAAAACTTTGTGCCATGCACTACACAGCTTTAAATAAAGTGAGAAATTATGCGTAACTATCTAAATCTTTCTTTTCTAAGTTAGCCTCCACGGTAACATTTAATCCTAGAACAAGTCCGTTATTATTAATATAACAAACAGCCATAAAATAGAAGAAATGACAATATTCCGTCTTTCAACGTTTATTAAGAGGAAAACAGAATAACATCATGCAGAGGGAAATTTTATGGTTCATAATAAAACCATTCACCGATAGATTAAAAGCCTTCTTGCAACATAAATACTCTAAAAATAAAGGCAATTACATTCTTATAATAGGGTTTTAACCTTTTTAAGCCTTTTGGTTTTTCAATTGTTGAATCAATAACTAAGAACATGCTAGAGAAAGCAACTATATTTGCAAAAGGAACCCTTACAATATAATAATTTACTCATATGAACTCGTCACTTAATATTTCTTAACTGGTACAATTGAAAAATAAATTCTGTATTACAGGTATTGTTTTAAGAACATATTTCAAACATTCATTTCGAGCGAGTGTTTATCGATTAGACCAAGGATCTCCACAAATTAAGGTATGCAAACACTATGAATAAGACTAGTGGCAACCATCTGGTCGAGTCTTATCCGATCTGTTATAAATATTTGTTTTTCTAATTATGTAAAATAAATGCTTGTTGTTAGTAGAGAAAAACTTAATAGATTACTTACATAAAATCTCATGTAATAAAGAACAGGGGTTAATACAGTAGACTCCCTCAAATCCGCACATCTTTTCAAATGTAAACAATGAAACTTACATTTAAAATGTAGGGGGAAAATTTAAGTTTTTAAAATTTTTATATCATTCTTTACACGTTTTAATATGGAATTCTGGTTAATATGATTGAACTCATGTTTTCTCACGAAGGAAGCATAAATTTATTGCTGAAAATTTTCAAGTTGGCGCCGATATCAGTAGCGATCACTTTCTTTTTACCAAATACATTTATGTATTAATCAAGCTTTTTGGTTATTAAGTATGGCTAAACATCAAATAAAACTGTTATTTTAAGATTTTGATGTGAATTATTAGTGTATATTTATAAGGATAATTTCACTGAATAATTCAACTAAAAAGTATTTCATCATTATGCATATTTAGTTATGTGTTATTATTTACTTGACCTTTACTTTTATATTTAAAAATAATAATAACTTTCTTAATTTTTATTATTTTACTTTGTTGTAAGCATTCATTATAATTTCAAGTGCATTATTAAATTCAAATTACTTTATAAAAATATAAACAAAAGAGTGACCAGAAATCAGTAAAATTCTAAAATTCGTACAACCTCTGGTTTTAAGATTTGCGGAGATATGGGAGTCTATACTGTATTATGAAATTTATGTAACTACTTTTCTTCCGCGGACAGTTGCTGGCAGTTGAGGAGAAATTTTGCTGGTACCAGTTACAAAGACTCGAGATGTCCTACGATATCAAATCATGTTCTCAAAAATCTTTCTAGAGATGGGAATGCTAAAAAAATCCGAAAATTTAGGGAGGGGAGGACCAGTTTTTTTTTCCCCTGGAAGAGGTTTATTTTCATTTGGAAACATTGAAATTCTATTTATAATACCTACATTGTGATGTTTTTCTTTAATCTCCAGTTTTCAACGTGAAAATATTAACTTGGAAAATATATAATTAAATTCTACTTTTCTCAGTAAAAATGAAGTCTTGTGCAAAATTACACCAACAATATCAATTTGTGGAAATGGTAAGTTTAAAAAGAGTGTAATATAGCGTTATTTGAAAAAATAATTTCTATTTATTACCATATTAGCAATTTTTCATTTAATCTTACAATAATCACCAGAAATATTTAACTTATTAAAAATTACATGTAGTTGAAATTTACTCTTTCCTGCCTATACCTTAAATATATAAATCTTTAGATTTGTCCAATTGTATGCAAAACTCCAGCCGTTGTATAACTTATTTTTTAAATAATTAAATTTTAATTACTTAAACTTTGCTTTTACGTTATTTTATTAACAAAGAATCAATAATAAAACTTATTAGTTTCCAATTTCTAAAGAATTTTTTCAATTAACTTTGAACAAAATTTAGAATTTATCTTTATGCCTGTCTTCCTTTTGAATCGGAGTCTGGACTTATTGATTCTACACTGCTGGGAAATGAACACTCTTGGAATACTATGTTCTTCGTTAAATAAAGCCAAATTCCACGGGGTAAACATTATTTAATTAGTTTTAACGGCAATTTAAAATAGAAAGTGCAACTGAAATTAACTATTTAAACAATTGAATAATATATTACAAACAATGGTGCATATTTAAACAAGTAAAGCTATTACGAGAAATTCTGAAACTAAAAGACTAAAATTTTAATAGTAGAAGCATTTTTATTTCATTTGCAATATACCGGGTGCGGCATAAATTCATTAAAACTTTAAAAATCCAATAAAAAGGAACAAATGATACTAAATAATTGCGGTTTGCAGGAATGGGATTAGAGGAAGATATGATTTCTTTTAACCAAACAAAAAAGTTGTGGTTTAAAAAATTACCGATAGAGGGCGCTAATTCCATAACATGAAGCTGATTTATGCATAAGACTCAATAAAACACCTCCATGCACATAGATTCTTCATTAGATGCCAGCACTATGTTATCAGATCAGACATTGTTGGTTAAAAACTTTTACAAGAATGGGGAATGAGCAACCGACGCATTGCGAAAATTTTGTATGGCAAATGGACTCATGACGAGTAAAGGGCCCGTTTCAGGTGCTAGGATATTGAAGCTTGTGAGACACAGACATCTAATATAAATCTCTCCTCTATGGTCAGACAGTTTGAAACAAGTTGGAAATTGTACGTCAAAAGTGACAAATGAGGTGCGTTCGCACTACAGCTAGTTATATAAATATTCAGATCTTGATTTTTAATTCTGTGAAATCAATTATATCGTCTGCAGATTAATTTCTTTAATAAAATAAGTATCTCGGTCGCTTGACGATTAAACCTCGGAAGCTCTTATAACAAGAAAGCACCGATTTCGTTTTAAAAAACTCAAATTTCTTAATAAATGTTTTTATTAATATTTTCTAAAGTTTTGATTAGATTTTCTTAAAATTTAAAAGTCTGACAAAAGTCTGCAAATATATCATATCTTAAATTTCAAACCCATCGGTTGGGTAGTTTTTGCGTTGTTATATGCGGACGGACAGACAGACATAGACGGACCAGACGACGACAATAGGTGCTATGTATTTATATAATTACGAACGCACCTAAAAACGGGTCGTTTGGAGGATCGCCCGTGAAGTGGAAGGCTTTTCTTGACACCTGCTTCATATTATGCATGCCAGCGCATAATATGAAGTTTCTACCTCTATTGGTAAATTGTTTAACTACAACATTTTTTTATAAAAAAAAAAATCGATCTCCCTCTAATCCGATTCGTGTAAACCGCAATTTTTTAGCATCATTTGTTCCTTTTTAATGAATTTTAAAATTGACGAATTTATGACGCATCCGAAATTCATATGAAATGGAAATAAAAACTTAGTATACATAAATTAAAAAAAATTCTTAATATTTCATACTCATAAAATATAGCTGCAAGAATTTTTTTGAAAAATCAAATTTTCCAATGAAAAAAAAAACTGGAAAAGATTCATTCCCCCCCCCCCCCCACACACACACACACTTCAAAATTTCCGGAAATTTTACATCTCTAGTCTCTTCACGCAGGTAAATAGTTTCAAAGGCGGGAAAAAGCAACAAAAAATTTATGAGACTGATAAAATTATGCTTTTGGCAGATTACTATAAACATTCGAGCAATATAGATCTTTAGTTATATTTTTAAAACATATGCACCAGACTGCAAATCTGTTATTTTCAGTGGTAAAACTTAAGAAAGTGATGAATTTTATGTCTTCTTTAAAAAGATTATCAAAATCTTGCCGTCATTTTCAAAAGATTGTTTCATTTGTGTTTTTTAAAAATTTAGGTATAGTACGATACACTAGACCTCGACCAAATTTGCAGAATAGTAATTGAACCTTTCTTTGACCAAAAAGTTTCGAGAACTCTTTGGAGAGACCTTCACGAATGATTTTCAGAGACAAAGAGTTTTATTTTAAAGGTATATATCTGTTATCACATGTGAAGATACCAGGGTAGTAATAAAATCAGGGTTTAAAAAAACCCAGCCCGGGAGGGTACCCGGGCAGCTACCCACTACAACCCTGGAAGATACAAGACAGATATTATCATGTCTTATCCGGGATTAAAAAATGTGGCTTTATCAATCACACTGTGACCTTACTATATAAATAAATGATAAAAGAAAGCCATAGCTACAATGAGCAGTTTTTAAGTGAAAGTACTACCTTGCAAAATAAATATATTTTAGAAGTAAAGATACCATCTACTTTACGGAAGCCAGGACGCAGATCCAAATTCAAGCAATCATTAGATATCTTAAACACACAGGACAATTTAGAAAATACCCTCAAAATAAATTTGAGATTTTACAACTACATAACACATCCTTGCATTGCAATTACACTGCCCGACTTAACAAGTTTAATTTTTATGTCAGTTACTACTAACTACCCAACGAATAATCATGTACGGTATGAAGTTATGAGGAAGAAACCTTTTTGAGGTTGTCTTGTTTGTTCCACTTCTATAGTTGTTTTGCACGTTTCACTAGAAGGCTGGACCTCCAAATTTTTGCCGACTAAAAATGTCTTGTTAACGGTTTCATAGGAACCATGAAAACGCAACAGAAAGGGAAATAAATATGGGGAAAATAGTTAAGATACCGACAACAAATCATTCGGAGGAAGAGATAGAGATTGGGGAAAATATTGCGTTCGTAGCCATAAACCATCGGATCATCTACGAGGATTATAATTAAGAACAGTTAACTATAATATCTATACCCATTCTGTTCCATTGCCCTGCACTTTCAGGTCTCTGATTTATTTCTGACAGCTACACCATAAGCATTATTTTTCAAAAAAGTCCTTCTGGCTCAGTCGGAAAAGTAGATAGGTTTCTTTATATACGTCGTAGGCTAATTGAGAGATCCGGCTCTTTGCAAAGAGCTGGCCTAATTAGAGAATCATCTCCCATTTTTCAGGCTTATTACAAAGAGCCTAGACGGCGTTAGGCTAATTGAAACATGACCATTTATTTATCAATCAGCCTGATAATTTTTAAGCTTATTGCAATGAGCCTATGCAGTTATGGTAATTAGAAAATGACCAGCTGTTTGTCCAAATATCCAGTCTAGAGTCCTGCGAATCTGAAAATTCCATTTGAAGTCAACCCGCGGAACCAAACAAATAAAAACTCCATCGATTCGCAACCCGATCAAAACCAGACAAAATAATTTCCTTCGACCTGCAACCCGAGCCGAACCAGACATATTTCAACAAAAACCCAAAATGCTCCTACTCCAACACTAAATGAAAGGAAATAATTCTTTTAATTCAATTATGCAAAGTAATCTACAATTATATTTATAGCATTATACAATAATACCAAATTTATCGTTTATATTAAAAAATGGACATATTTAAATTATTTAATATTCAAACGTAGTAAAATTTTTGAATAAGCGCACATCTCGGGATCGTTGAATAGTGTCGTGCATAGGATCGTCACTAATTTTCTTTTTTTCGGGTCGGAGTGACTAATTTCTTTTTATAAGCATCGTATTCGCTGAAGAATATTTCTTACGGTCAGATTTAGGTTTTTGCAACTCGAGATGTAGGGATTTTCACAAAAAAATTATGAAAATAAGCAGAACTATTGTTTCAGATGAATTTATTGTGTTAAGTTTTTAAAACGTTTGCTATAATTAACGTTTTAATTTTATTCGTATATAGTAGTAGGTATATGTTAATTTAAAAAATATATATTTTCCAATTTTAAATGAATGATTAAGTGGATCTCTGGAAGTATCAATCAAATGCTACTAATTTTACTTTTTAAAAAAAGTTCTCTTTAATAATATTTAAACGAACTATTAGTTTCATTTCACCTCGGGTTCGGGTGCAAGTGTGTTGAGTAGAGTTGCGGGTCGACGAAAATTATTTGGCCAGGTTCGCGTTAGGTTGCGGGTTAATTTCAAAATAGATTTTTCGGTTTCGGGTCGGATACAACCGCACCCGCGCAGAATTCTACTCTTGAATGAGTTGGCTATTTGGCGATTTCCATTATCCAGAGGTAAAAAGCTTACAAATATATAGGTGTTAAGAATTGAAAGAGTTCGCTAAATAGAGATGTTCGTTGTTATTGCAGAGTGTCCGTTATGGAGGTTTTATTCTATATACTTTTTTCACCTGAAAAAATACTTGGACTTCTTTTGAAACATCTGATCAACCTGAATCCGACCCGCCAAGAATTAAAACCTAACTTGAAACCGACCTTACTCGAAAAAATGAAACTGAATCCGACCCGCAGTAAAAAAGTAGAAGTGAACCAGACACGAAGCAAAAAATGTAGCGCCAACCAGACCCGAGGGTCGGGTTCGGGATAAATGAGGTTTCGCAACACGATGCAGGACTCCAATCCAGACTTATTGCAATACGTCCAAGGTAGTGAATGATTATGTATAATTTTAATATAAAAAATAGGAGCAGGAACTTAGTGTTATTAAAAATGTATAACAAAAGTGTCTTATTGACATATTTCATTTACGCGACTGAGAGTCTAAGGTTAGTGAACACTTCATTTTTAAGGTTATATTTTTCACAAAATTCCAGTGCAGAAATATCAATAAAATCTGAAGATAAGGCAAATTTGTAATCTTTTCTCAGCATTACGTAGAAAAGAAGAGATGCTGAATGATAATAAGTATATAAGAAAAGTGCTATGTCAATAAAATCTGCAGATGGAAAGATTTTTAATGTGTCCCAGCATTACGTAAAGAAGATGGGTCGCTGAATGAAAATTATTATAAAAAATAGATAAGAAAATTTCTGCAATAATGAAATCTGTAGATGAGGCAGTTTTTTTTTAATGTTTTCCCAACATCATGTAGAGAAGATAGTTTGCTAGAGAAAAGAAAAAAAAATTGTAAAACATATAAGAAAAGTTGCTGTATCGATGAAATCTTCAGATGAGTTATAAGCTTTATTTTCATTCAGCAGCACATCTTTCTCTACGTAACGGTGGGAAAACATTAAAAATCTTCTCATGTGTTAATTTCATTAATACACAAATTTTCTTGCATGTTTTTATAATTATTTCCATTAGCAACGCTGGGAAAACAATAAAAATCTACCTTATCTGTAGATTTTATTGACGATTCTGCACGGGGCATTTGCGCAATTGTTTTTAAAATATCTACATTAAACCTTTCGAAACCCACTTTCGCGATTTCCACTATTTTGACAATGTTTACCCGTGGTTAAATTTCAATTGTACTTGGAAATTTGGTTGGGTCGAGTGTTATGAAAAGGCCTCTTCCAGAACAGATTGCGCCCCCTGGCGGTAGAAGGTGGAACTAAAGGAGTATCTCTGGTTCTATGGGGCCGATTATGACGGGGTTTGACTCATTCGACTTTATTTCAATAGCCTTACAGATTTCACACATATTTGTATAGAATATATTGTTATTATTTCAGGCCCGGGCAACGCCGGGAGGGTTAGTTAGTCTTTTATAAAATTTTAATTTTATTAACTGAATTTAAAATAAATGTATTTATGATTCAATTCCGGGGCAGAAAAAAAACAATTCGGTTCGTTTCCGGTTTTCTCTCTATAGGAATTTTTTACAGTTTTCTTCTTACAGGTCGAATTTCTGTTTTAATATCCGGAAATGGTGATGTCAATTTGGCACCGAGATCATATGACTTAACATCTATTTTACTATCTTAATTGCCATCGAAAATAAAAATTAAAAACAAAGAAATTCTAAATATTTAATTTAAATATAACATCGTTAGGGTACTTTTAAATAACTCTGTACATGCAAAAATATTTTTCGTTCAGATAAAATTTTGTTAAAAAACACAGTATATTTGAATTTAAACGATATTTCTTCATTTCTGTACATAAAAGATAAAATTAAAAATTTTTAGATTATTTTTTCACTATCGCATTAAAATAGGGATTCATTTTCCTTTATTTTGTGCTCGGGTGGTATCAGGTCGATGAAAATTACTTTGTCGGGTTCAGTTCGGTGTGACCGAAAAGTTTTTTGCCGGGTTAAGTTCGGATTTCGGTTTGACTTCAAGTATAATTTCTAGATCTGGATAGCGTATACTACGACCCAAGCACGACTTTAACCTCTACTATGATTAATAGCTAACAGTATTGAAGGGAAATTCTTTTTTATTCCATTCTTCAGAAACTGAAATACACTTTCTGTCGCTTTTAATTTATTGAAGATTGCGATTTTTTCTTCTTTTACATTTCATTTAAGCAAAACTAATCTTGTTGTAGAAATAGGAATTTTAAAAAAGTTAGTGCGCTTCTTTATCCCCTTACACATAGCTTTTTTAGGCTTTGAAAGGAACAATATATTACAGAAAGGAAGATTTGATAGTGCGCATGAAATGAAAATTCAGCCCCAACTTTACATTAATTTAAATACAACCACCTTGATTTTGATCAATTACCCAGTAATAAGTAAAATACACAAAATTTAACAAAACATCATGAAATCGATGAGTATTTCAAATTCGCCAATATTTATAAAAGAAAATATCTTTCGATTTGTTACTTACCTAGGCATGAAAATTGGTTGCATGCAAGCAATGTAATAATGCACGCAGGATTTTTGCTGTCGGTACTCAAGCCATTTTCTCCAAGTTCTACTTGAAGAAGCTTTAATCGGAAAAATCCTTGCCTGAGGCTAAGATGAAATGTCATGGCGGCACTGTTTTACCGGCGTACGTCAAACAGACCTAGATATATAGAAACACATACTTAGAAAGTATAGAAGTTGGATGAACTATTAAACATACTAACAAAAAGAAGAAAAAAACTACATAAAATGAAGTTACAAGTATAATATTCAGTCGTTAGGAGTTGTCTTTATGCTGAAATTGTACTAAATTTTGAAATGTTTAATATGAACAACTAATTTTAACATATTTGGCTTTTTAAATAAATGTTACATGAAGATACCAATCGAGAAATCGTTCGGTCAAGTAATGGAGGAATTATGAAAGTTTAAATTTCCTAATGTTAAATTCATTTGTATAATCTTCGCAAAACAGTTTGCAAAGTGCGTATTTATTTTTTTTTCTATTATTATTATTATAGCTCAAAAACTACTTGGCGGAATAAGCTGCAAATTTTGATTCACATATATGAAGCATCTAGAAATCGATTTCTGTTAAATTCATTGGCTTCAATACCTATTTTTTTCGAAACTAATTTCAGAAAATATATCTCTTAAAAAATAAAATTTAAAAAACTATACCCGCATCGCAATGTTTTACAACGATTACATATGAAATTAACATTAAGAGTTCCAAAATTTAAACCTTCGCACTGTAAAATTTACAGAATAAATCCAATATATCTAACATGTCCCCTATGAATGACTGACATGATCTTTATAGAAGATTTCGTCAAATAATTCTACATACTCGACAAAACGTCTAAAATCGTAAGTAACCGGTGACTTTCGGTCATAGAGTATTTCCAGAGTATGGTCGGGGCACACTTAAGGGTCCTTCTCCCCTCACGCGAAAACACTCACTCCCTAATGTTAATCCTATGGGGCCATTTTTCTAATATCTCGTTTGCATTTCAATATTTTTAAACAACTTTTTTTGCATTGGTTAGCAGAGATAAATCTCTATTTCCGCCGTTGATTACTTTTTCGATATTCTTTGCGGATTTTTTTTTTTTTACGAAGATACTTTCACTTTCGAAACGTAAGGAATAACTCTAACGATGCATAGATTGAGAAACCCTGTTATAATAGATTATATAGATAAGTAGCTTGGAAAGCTAACACTGGTCAACAAAAATACTTTTTGTCAGCTACTTTGACAAATGTAGCTGTTCTAGCCTAATTTAAATGTGCTAATTCCAAATCTGAACCGCAAATTTCTCTATCACGTCAGGATGTAAAGTTATTGTCATCCTGCTGTTTCAAAAATTAAAAATGCTTATCATTACTTTGGTGTGGAAGTCACACATCGGGATAAATGGTGGTCACCACACATATGCTGTACTGTGTGCAATACGGTGCTAACACAGTGGTTAAGAGGTAAAAGAAAAGCAATGTTCCTTTTCTATACCCGAAAACCGTGAACCGAAAAATCACCTCTCAGACTGTTACTTCTGTATGACAAGTTATCCGGATTTTCAAAGAAAAATAAATCTAAAATAACATATCTAGATTGTAAATCTGCTCTGAAACAAATATTGCTCAAGTTTCAGTTGTGTAAAACAGACCCATAATGTCAAATTTAAACATTGGTAGTTTCCATAACTCGAGATCCTGACGCGATAGAGAAATTTGGAGTTCAGATTTGGAATCATATTTTTCCCAGTAGCAAAAATGTTGTTGACCAGTATAATCCTCGTCTTTCAAATTTTGAATATCTCATTTCAAATAATGTGAACAAAATATTTTCTAGTTGAAAAAAATGCACTAAATCGAAAATCTGTGTTGAGTGACATTAATCCATTTATTACCATAGCTAAAGGCTCTCGGTAAATATTGATAAAATCCGGAGGAGGAAGTGGAATAAAAGATGACAAAAAAAAAAGCTATCAAGATTTAAGTTTAGTTTACCGTGACGTTTTGGAAATATATTTCAGAATAAATTTTGGTTAGATGAGAAACACTCATACATTTAAAGAGCTTAACAAGGATAGTAATGTAACTGGCAAATACAAAAGAAAACTTCAGCGAACCTGAACGCATTCAAATATAGCTTTTTATTCAATCAATCTCAAGTTCATAAGTGTTGCATACAGTTTAAATATAAATCCATCACCTATCGGACTTTGACTTCTCTATAAACCTCTGCTGGATTGACGTTCATGAAGGTGTTCTCAGTTTAATCGCTAAAGATTCTGAAATTTTATTAAATTTAAGTCGAAAAAATATCGCAAGGTTAAAAAACGAAGAATCGTGCATCAGGCATAGATTATGAAACACTTTCAAACACTAACAGAATATTTTAAAGAAATTTTAATTTTTTCCTTGAATGAAATGAGATAACTGAGGAATAAATGATATGAATGAGATAAATGAAGAATTAATTATATGAATGAGATAAATGAGGAATAAATGATACACTCTAAAAAAAAAAAAAAATCCGTGAAAATAAAAGAGATTTTCCGTTAAATTTTAAGGAGAAGTTTCATTTTTCCAAAACAGTACAATTTCCGTAAATGACATTAGTTCCGCAAAGGAGATTTCAAATCCGTAAATATGCAGAAAGTTTTCCGTAAATTTAATGGATTCTTCAGTATTTCTTACAAAACAGTGCAATGTCCGTAAATGACGTTCAGAGGTTTGCGTACAGAAATCGCCTTGTTTCAAATGCGAATTAAGATTGTTGTATTTACTAGAGTTCTTCTAGGATCCAGGTCTGAACCAGTCCTACCCGTGGGCCTATTTTCTGTCATTAGACTCGGGCCAATCCTGGAACTCATTCTAACCGGGGTTGTGTCTGGGTGGTAATTTTTTGTGAAAATAGTGATATTTTTATTTTTTAGTGAAATCTTTAGAAATTTATTTTATTTTCATAAATTACAAAAAAATATTTTTTAATTACTTTTTTTTCCTTTATAGTGCTTTAAATTATGAATTTTTTCACTGACTTTTAAAATTTTATTTTAATTTTATTAACGTGAGGCAATATTAGGTTATTAAAGGTTTCATAAAATAATATCTTTGCAAATTATCGATATGTATATTATATTGAACAAAACTGATTTGTCTTATACATTTGTGAATTAAACTAAAAGTTATTATTTTATAAATTATAATTTTTTACAAAGTTTATATTTTTTTCTTTACATTTATCAAAGTAATTGGTCTTTTTTTCTTTACTTTCATAAAAATGAAGTTTATGATTTTATAAAGTTTATTCGTTAGTTTATAATTTTATAGATTAAGCTAAATTAATTTTAACTAAATTATTAAGTCCAAATTTAAACTTACCTATCCTGAAGTTATTAATTTCAAAAATTTTTCTAAAAATCTATTTTTTCGTTTTGATATTTTAAAAATTATTCATTTTAACAGAACCATACACAAAAGCTCGCAGCAAAGCTTAAATATAATAATTTAATTTATTATAAAATTGTTTATTCACATAAGTTTTTAAACTAAGAGATAAAGAAAATTTACTTTAATAGCATGTAATAAATACGTCTGCTTAAGATAATTATTGTTTTTATTGGAATTGATAAATAAATCAACAGACAAATTATTTTAAAAAGTATATGTACTATTGAAAAAAAAAAGCAATCATTACTGTTAATACAGTATTTTACGCATATAATACATAAAAAATTTTAATTTATCTGTTATAAAGCATCCAGTAATAAATCAAAATATAGAAAATTATGAAAAGAAAATATTAAAAACATTGGAACTCTGAAAATATTCATGTAACTATGAAACCTTCAAGTTTTTGCATCATTAGAAGTATCTAAAATAAGTAACAACATTTGAGTAAGTGTCGTGTCCAACCGTAGCGTAGTTGTCTACCTCGCTGGTTTAGTAAACTGAAGGTCTTGGGTTCGATACTCTTCGTGGCAAGTGGTGGTGGTTTAAAAATTTCTAAAAAATACGGAAGATATCTGTTAAAAAACGGAAATTTAAAAACTGATATTTCAGAAATCACGGAAAATTTCCTGGAATTTTTTTCCCGTTAAAATACGGAAATAGTACTGGCCAGTACAATTTCCGTTATTTTCAGGAAATTTTTTTTACAATGTATGAATGAGATAAATGAGGAATAAATGATATGAATAAGATAAATGAGGAACTTGGTAACATCTAACTCAGTAAAAAATCCATATCGGGTAATGTGTATGGATTCTTTCGTGTATACCCTGTGTGAGATCTATAAAATTTACACACACCACCTTTATACACACAAAATTAAATAAGTTTCAAAATGCATGCCATAACAGAAAAAATACTTCCAATTATCGAACTTTGTTAGTCCTGCAATCAAATTCTTTTGTATCTTACTGTCTGTAAATGAAGTATAAATGTTTTGCTCTCTATAATCTATAGAAAACATATGTTGTAGTGCACTTTAGCGATATCATTATGGTTTGATGTATCATGCCATCATTAAAATGCATTGTAAAAGATTTTTCCCTATAGATCGTAATGTAATTGAATTCTTTTGTGCGTCCCTGTAAACTAACTAATATAAATGCTACTTATTCTATGCTCCTGAGAAAGCATTTTTATATCTATTTCAGTGATTAATATAAATCTATGTTTAATATATCATAACATCAATAAAATGCACCACAGACGTTTCCCTATAGAGCTTAATGTAACGGAATTATTTTGTGTCCATATAATCCAAGTATAAATGATACACACATCATTTTCAATATCGAACATTCTATAGTAAACCTCAATAAAAAAAAATTGTCATGGCAATCAAGAGTATATTTACGAGAGTTAGAACATGGACAGATAGGCAAACCTAATTCATAAACACTTTTCAACTATGTTGGAAAGTGTTAAAAGAGAAAGGAAATGAATAATTAGGAATTGGTCATATTCCTGCAGAAGAAATAAGGAGGACTTCTTCAGGGGAAGTGACCAATTTTCGCAGCCTGCAAATGAAAAAGAGCAGTCACTCCTCTCGTGAGACATGGAACATAAGAATACCATAAATGAAACATATTAAAAGCAACAGTCAACGATTTAATAAAAAATAAAGTAATACAGTCCGCGCACGATAACTTGGCCGATCATCTTGAAAGAGTTCGCGACATTACGGAGAAAGAAAGTTGCTAACAGACACAAATGATGGGGCTGGAAATGCCTTATTTATTACTTTCCAGATACATAGCGTAAGGAATGTAATCATGATGTGTGTGAAATAGTGAACACGATAACGTCCAAACGGTATCGCCGATTGAGCTCCCATTTGACGGATATGTTATGACCACTGTCACAAGAACTGTATAGATTTTTCGTAAAAACAGGCCGACGGATTGTGTTCCATTTTAGACCATTTCGCAACAGCTTCTATAGAGAAAATCATAAAGGAAGTGCGATAGAGGAAAGGTACTAAATATTACGGCGATGTCATCAATCATCAGTGTCGCGCAGGTAACGTTTCTGGTTCCAAAACCGGACGTCCAGCGTTCGAATTTAGCCGATTCCAATCCGATAAAACTTTTCCTCTTTTTTTACTTTCTTGACTCGAAAAATCGAGTAGAGTGGCTCCAGAAAAAAAAAATATATATAGATGCTAGTAGAAATTTTGCACCCTAGCGAATAAACAGGGATGTAATTGATAGTATACGGTGGTATACACCGTATATATTCTGGATTTTTATGAGAAACTCCGTATACCCTCCGAAGCTACAGCGTATACTCTCTAGCGTATATCCTCTGCCTATAGTGTACACCCTCTGGTCTTTTTACCACCACACCACTGCGAGTAAATTCGTCTAACTGTGCGTTGCTCACCGGCACAATTATCGTGCGCGGACTATAGACAATGGTTTATATCTCGGCCAGAAAAAAAATAATCTGTGTTAGAATAAACCAAAAAAACTTACGATCTATACGTAGTGAAGATATACTCTATTCGCCGCTGTGTCAGATATTTATTTTTTTAATCTGGATACGCACACCAGTGTTTGGAAAGTCAAGTGGAGTCACTCCAGATTCTTTTTCTTTACTTTCTATCTATACAAGAAAGTGTTGGATTCATGGAAAAATTTCGCCTTCCGGTTTCCGACGGATTTATAATGTTTTAGAAGATCCTGAAGACAATTTAAATGTTTTTAGAAAATGTCTGTCCATGAGTCTGTGACAAACTTTGTGACTGTATCGTGACAAATTTTGTGGGCGCTCTAACTCACGAACTACTGCGCAAAATAGGAAGAAGTTTCATATGAAACTTCATCCTTATGTGAACTGGTGCTCATTAGGTTTTGGGCAAAATCCCGTAAGAGGGGGTACCGCAAATCAATGATTTGTTCGATTTATGTGATGTTTATATCTCCAGTTTAATGCACACAGTTCAACGAACCTTTAGAATTCTCATCATGGGAATAGATTGTTATTATTTAATTTTGGTTGCAGACTTCTAAGAGGGGTGTTGGAATTTGATAATTTGTTTGAAATATGAGATGCTAATATATCTCCAGTTCGAATAGACGCAAAAAAAAAATTGTTTTTCCTACATTGAAAGTCTTCGTTGTTCGCGATTCCATAACAATATTAGTCGTTCATATGGAAAAACATTTCCTAAATCGATGCAATTTCTTGTACTATTTAAATCATTTAATTGATTTGACTTATGTAGAAGAAATTTTCATGATGACCACAATATTACTATTTCACTTTTGCCTACCGTACATTGACGTATGAACAAAACGTAAACAATATAAATAAAGATCAAAATCCTTATATCTTTGGCCATCATAATTTGATAATTCCCAGCAGAATGCACCACGACTGCATAAAAGAAAGTTGTTCTGTGTATTTTTTTTTTTTTTTTAAGTCAGACTCACTGGCAGGGAATAAATAGAAACAGAAGTTAAAAGTAGAAACACTTGGGAATATTTCTTTGTGGAGTTGCTTTTACTGAAATTTGAGATGGTGTAACAGTCATAAATCAAAAGGCAATAGAAATGTAGTAGCCAAGGGTTTCAGAATCATTTATACTATGGCACGAAAAAGCCGCTTTTAAAAAGGGATGAAGATAGAGTCGCTCTTAAAAAACAACAAAAAATATATAATGCACTCCAAGATAAGAAAAATTTGTGGAATCATCACAGGAAAATTCCCAGAACATTTCAATTATTTATTATATGGGGAATCTGTGGAAGGGAAGAAAAGTGTAATTTTTATTTAAACTTATTTTGTAAAATATATTAAAAGAGAAAAAAAAGTTAATTTTTCCTAAATTAAATGCAAATGTATATCTAAAAATATTGAAATTTCACTGTCTGTAAAATTATAGAGGTACAAATTAAAGTTAATATTATATACACACTACTCAAACTGTATTTGTGGACAGAAAATAGGACAGTTTCGAAATCGATGAAGTCTTATATTTAATTTTTTTAATATTTTTCCAACTGTCTAGATAGTTTTTGCAGATTTTCTGCATACGAAATCCAGGAAGTTTTATCATCATCAGTTAAGTAATGGAATAGGCATTAAAATTTATGGGTATCGATTGTATACCTATTTTTACTGAAATCTGACATTTTGACTACATTTTTTTTTACTTCATTTTGACTTCTTGTTCAGCTCATTAGAATGCATATATTTGTAATTACTTTAGTTTATTTTATACAGATAGGCTAAATTAGAAGGCATGCAGAGAAAATGCGTTAATGTACTGAATCTTAATATTGCATTGAGTAATTGATTCTCAATATTATTAGAAACCAATACATATTTTCAAAAAAAAAAAAAAAAATCTGAACTTTTAAGCATAATATCATAACTTGTCAAACTGACAGGTTCCGTAAATCTAGTGTTCGAAGAAAAAAAAAATCTAAAACAAGTACAGTAATAAAATTTCTAAAGCATAATCTCTTATAAAGTTTTTATAAGAAAATAAATGTAACATATTCCAAATATGAAACAATATACATAAAAATGATCTGAAAATGTTAAAATAAGGCAGTAAAAGAGCGTCAATGTATTTACAATTCTCTTATAATGTTTTAAAATTCAATACCAAAAGCATTGAACTAACACGAAATTTCGCATTTAAATTTTCATGAAAACTTCATTTGCCAACATTTAATGCAAAAAAAAAAAAAAAAAAAAAAAAAAAAAAAAATACTTCTGTAGTAAACACCGGGACTAGTAAAGTAATCGTCTACTTCTGATATAACGTCCCACTATATTTCAACAGTATTAAAATACATTAGCCACTCTCTGTATCCCGCATGCCGGGAGATAAAATCGCGGTATATCGTAAAGTGCGATATAATCGAAGATATTAACCTCTTGAAGGGCACCGGTATATAATATATACCACTTAATTTTAATCCCAAAATGCCACAATAACACCAGAATTTCATAATCAAATTTTGAATTTATAAGGTATTTGAGGAAAAGCTTTTACTTATTTTAAAACAAATTCGTTAGTGAATCCTGGTGTCAATCAATCGTTTCAATATTTTAGCTACAAAAAGTACTTTGCCCCTGAAGGGGTTAAACAATAAGAAAGAATATAACCTACAAGTAAATATTTTAGTTTCCAAAACGGTAGTTTATACGCAAATGACAATTTTCCGAACAAAATTATTAGCGTATTACACTTATTGTAAATAACATATATAAAATTACTTAAAAGTGCAAGATAGGTAGAATTCTTTTCGCGAAAAACGAAAACAGGACGATATATACTAATTAGCGATATAACGAGAGGATACTCTACAGCCAGCGGTTCTTAATCTGTTATTTGCCATGAACCCATTTCAGTATTCCCCGTCTTCACAGACCACTGGGATTAAGGATTGAAATTACATTATTTAGAATATCGGATAAAGGATATATAAACTAATAAAAATATATAAAATAACTATACTATATTATTAAACAGTAATAGTTTTTTTCCCCTTTTCAATTTATTTACAATAATTCTATTATATTTTAGACAGGGTTCCCACGCTTTTTCAAAAATAAAAAAATAAGGACTTTGTAAGCATTTTTTTAAAATTTTTAACGACTTGTGTACAATGAAATACAGGGGTGTCTGGAGTAAAAAATAAGACTAACGTCAAAAATTGAAAAGATCATTAGCCAAAATTTTATTAGCTACAATGTTATATAAAATACTAATAAATAGTACTCAAATGGTAACTATTGAAATATCAGTTTATATTCTTTAAAAATGAAATGAAAATCTTCATTAAAAATAGTTCAGGATATTAAAGTAGGTTTATTTAGTAATTATTTACCTAATTTAAATGGCAAGTACAGTGGTGAAATGTAATTTATTAATGGATCAAAAATATTTTAACATTATATTTTTCACTATCACACGACTAGATATCGTTATTACAGATATTGCCATTCAAACTGTGCCTACATTTCAATATATATTAAAATTCATCAATAGCTGTAAAGAAAATTCGATTAAGAATAAAATTTCTTTTCAACATCACCTACTTTTATATAATATTTTACTGTAAAGATTACATTCAAGTGAGCCAACTTTATCCCCGCTGTGGCGATAAACTATCAAAACGAAGTTTGATTATGTGAAAACTGAATTCCATTTTCACAAAAAATAAAAACTTTTTAAGGGCTATTGGTGAAAAGTAAGTACGTATAAGGGCCATGAAGTGCATTTTCAGAATGGAAGCATGAACTGCATTTCCAGAATGGAAATCTATTTCTCATTCACACACATACTTTTTTACAAACCAAAGGCTAAAATAAATGAGTATTATGAATAAAAACTAATTACCTGAATAAATTTGTCCTCATTAACGTACGTCCTCAAAAAATTAAAAAGTCCAATTTAAAAGTCTAAAACATGTTTCATCGCTGGGAAACCCCTATATCAACACCTGTTTGAACGGCGAACTCTTCACTGAGTGGCAAAACATTTTTTTCATGACTCAGTCAAGGCATTTTAATGAAGATCGCATTCGCGGAGGGACTACATGACCTTCTCTCTTTCGCTGACCGTATAGCCTCAGGTAAGAAAAAGAATGACTTCATCAAAAAAATGCCGCCCCTACTGTTTTCAATTGGGAAGTCTAAAGTGTATATAGGCAAGTCGTGGACCGCAATTCAAAACAACATGCACACCCAAAACATGAAGGCTATTCTCAAATCTGTGTTTGTCTCGCTCGCAACGCAAATCTTCAAATCTGTCAAAGTTACCAGTGAACGCATGAAATTTGCTATAGTACTACTATTTATATATTTTTTAAAATTTCATTTTAGTGTAAATGTAGATCGCGTCGTTTAGTATCTAGTCATTTTATCTCGACGTTGACTATTTTCGTCACAGACAGGTCCTAAAAATCGGCTTAAAAACGCACAATTTGACAATATATTGTGTAAAAGATCCTTTTTTTATAGGAAAATGAGAAACGCTGCTTGATTTCATGATATTCGACTAAGAATACTGGTAATTTTTATGAGTTTATGAAAAAACAGTGCTTTGTGGATGTGCTAGAAAGTAAGGAGTTTGGATTCAAGGCTGACCTTGAACATCTTCCAGTTCATATAGTAAACGAACTTTATATTCTAAGAGTGCTTGGGAAAAAGTTAATTTATCCAAATAAAATTCTGAATGAAATTAGCTTCACCTTGGTTTTGCAACAATTCAAAGTCCAAAATATTGCCACGTTTCTTCCACAAAAGAAAAATTTGACATTTCAGCACAACAAAAAAGCTCAGACTATTCAGTTATTTGTCGCTGAAAGATGATTAAACTATGACAACAAAAAATAAAAAATAATACATTGAATAACAGTGCTTTCTTCCTAAATCTAGTGAATAAGGAATTTTCAGAATCTCCATACTGTTTTTCCTCCTTTTTTCGCCAAGCAATCTGCTTTTATTTCAAAGTGAAGCATGGGGCTCTTTCGTGCCACTTTTACGCTCAGAAGCCCAATACCGTAAGGCTTCTGTAGGTTATGGAAGCCATAAACAATTGATCGCCTATGCTGTAATTTGGTAGATAACGACTTTCAGGGCCGAATATTTCATCAGAGTGGCACGAAATGATCATATTCATGTAAATCCACATTATCGGATCAGATTTCCACCCCCCCCCCCCAATTCCTAGACAAATATAAAATTTTAACTTTAAGGGAAAATTCTACATGGCATTCCTTCGCTCCAACTGATATTTAGAAATTTCCAACCATAAGGCAGCATGCATTGCTTTCATTCTAATTCATCGGGCCGGAATCTTTAGAGGAAAATTAACTTTATATATGTATATCACCCACTCCACCCCCCAAGAAATAAAATCTAAGTTCAGTTCACTATTTTATTTATTTTTAAGAATTTTTAGAATTATTATAATTAAACAAGTTCGGAAGTTTTAATCCCGAACAACAACAACAAAACTCTTACAGAATTTACAGAAAAAGTCACTATGACAGAAAGACGATAATTATTTTAATGTACATAAGTAGTAAAGACTGGTTTAATGGGAAAGAAAAGAGACTTAGCTCAAATAGTACGACGATGGTACTGGATACATTTCATTTACTAGATCGGAATTCGGATAAATTAAATCTTAGATATTTTTGAATACCTTTTCTGGAGTGAATTTCAATGTATATTTCTATGTTAATAATTCTAGTGAGGCCCTTTTAAACGTGTTAGCCTCAAACTTTATTTTCTCTAGATTGTGTTGACATTCGACATTTCACGTTGTCCGAAGGAAAATAAAATTTCCTAACTTTTAATTTGCGCAAATCCAAAAACAAGCAATGTATTCTATATGGCAATTCTAAGTAAAATTTTCATGGTTATGTGGCTACTGCAGATAAACCGATGTAAAAACTTTTTATCATGTAGATAGATTGTAAGCCCTAAGCAGAAACAGTTAAAGTATTAATTTACTTTGGAAATCTATTAAAGTTTAAAGACCTTCGTATAAAAACACCGTAAAATGATAAAAATAAATTCTTGTACATTAATTATCAGATGCAAAATTTTTCGTGCTTTTTTTCAACTTATTAAAATTAGGTTAGCTTTTATGGTCATTCGAAAATACATTCATATAAAAAAAGTGACAGTTTCCAAAAAAATCAGAAAACAAATAGAAAGCCACATAAAAGTAGAAGTGAGCAGATTCTACTGGGTTATTTGAATTCAACATAAAAAATATTAAAATCATGCGTCAAGGGCAGATTATGAAACACTTTGCCAGAGCCGTCCTTAGGGGTGTGCGACAGGTGCGGCCGCACAGGGCCTCGCGCCTAGGAAGGCCTCGCGCTCAAAAAAATATTTAATACAAAATTGCTAAATATTTAATATTCATTTAGTTGAGTTATTTATTTAATAACAAAACTTATATGTGTAAACATGCTTACTTATAAAATGCAAATGTTTTATCAATTATCAATTTGTGGTGTTGTGTATGAATGTTTGGTGCACTTGTGGATGTAGAGAATATATTGTTTATAC
Source organism: Maratus michaelseni (assembly GCA_963931845.1). Classification (NCBI taxonomy): domain Eukaryota; kingdom Metazoa; phylum Arthropoda; class Arachnida; order Araneae; family Salticidae; genus Maratus; species Maratus michaelseni. Next base: position 258,140,175 of record OZ007586.1, on the reverse strand, counting down.
CCTAGAACTAAGAATAATTCTTAGTTCTATGGTTTGTACCTTATATTCAACTTTTAGACATTGTTATACTCTCGCCTACGCAGCACCAAGTGCATAACAAATCTGCACAGACGCATGAACTGAATATTAATTGTTAAGCGGTTGGTGCTGATGATAATTCTGACAAATTACTCACTATTATTTTAATGACCGTTTGTAAGTAACAACACAGATTTTTGTTCCTTCTTAAGTAATAAAGTTTCTAATTTTATTATACGAATATCGAAATTCCTGTCCACACGCACAAGTATGTGCTATCACTTAAAAATGACGGGAGGCCAGGGAGCTGAAACCCCATCCTCCAGACCACGACACTAGACTAAAGATTTGAAGTCTCCAAAAATTATGAAAAGTTAAGTTTTTAAAGGTCCTTAAGAAGTTTCATCTTTATCGCATTCATTTACTGCCACAATATGAACTGGACAGATCGAGTAATTTAATCCATTAATCCTTTGACTACAAATTTATTTTTTATTAGAAATTGCTGTAACTAGCAACTAGTTTTTTTAATTCTATTCATAGCAACTTTTCAAAAAAATAATCTTTGCCTACACGCGGCGCCTGCTTAAGACTTAGAAATATGGTAAGTCCGACGTCACACAGGGAGGCCCCTTATTCCTCTACTAATTTCTTTATCATTTACTAAATCCATTTTTCAGAATCAACTGGAAATTTTGCCTTCAAAATTTCGAGTAAATGACACTTTTAATATTAAACTGAAATTACCTACCTATATACCTATGACAAATTATTTTATAATATAACATAATAATACATAAGAATTTTTTTTTGTAAATGATTTCATAAATATGGAAGTACAGTATTTGAACTTCAAAATATCTTTTATTCTTTACAAATTGCAGCATTTGCCAATGCTAAGAGCCGTGCACGGACAACAAATACTTGAAAAGTAAATTTGGGGACCCCTTTGTATTTCAGTACGTAAACACGGGCTTCACGGTCATATTCGGTAAACAGGTGCTAAACTTCTATGACAATTTCAAGAGAAATCTATCACAAAGAACTTTTTTTGTACATAACAGTACAAAACAAATATAAAAATATTCTACAGTGGAATTGGTCCGTGGGACGTATATGTCCCATCGTAGTCAAACACATAAATATTTTAGCCGTTAGTCGTTTCTGTTTAAATCAGAGAGGAATTAACAATTTTCTCCACCAAATTGTTTTAAAAATTACTTTATTTTGCATAACTTTTATTGACACTCGACTGATCACTAATCGCCTGCTCATGAATGTCAGGTAAATGAGCAGAATTTTTTGGACCCAGGTCCAGTTCAGTCCAGAGAAAGCTAATCCTGACCCGCTCTAAAAGCTAACAGTGGTACCGACATGAGCAGAGCAAAAATCATTAAAATCACGCTCGGCCCGATTTGATTTCTAAAAAATTTCCGATATTTGTTACCAGTACTATCCTACAATCAAAAATCTTTAAAAGAATATTGCATACATATTTAAGCAAACGTTTAAAAATACAGCATTTTTCAGATTATTTGTCCGCAAGCAATGGTATACGAAATTACAATATTTATGATCTCATAAGACAATTACGTTCAAATGAAGATTTATTAAAATTAAATATTTAAGAAGGAAAGAAAGGGATAGTTGAAAAAGTCATAATTTTGAAGCTTTATAAAATGAAAAAAAAAGTTAAATTTTGAAAAATATTTCTCTTTAATTTATTAAACCAAAAAAAAAAAGATTCTGTTAAAATTAAATATTTAAGAAGGAAAGAAAGGGATAGTTGAAAAAGTCATAATTTTGAAGCTTTATTAAAAAAAAAAAAAAAAGTTACATTTTGAAAGATATTTCTCTTTAATTTATTAAACCAAAATAAAGATTCTGTTATCAAATATACAGCTCACAAAAAAGGAAGAAAAAAAGAGAGAGAGAGAGAACAACCCCTACTTTTTTATGACCAAATTGTCGTGGGCGTAAGGTACCTTTCGACTCGGAATTTTGTCTTCTTTGCGAATATGAATATAAATTTTGAAATAAAAGTCGTCTACAAATTAAAAATTGTGCCACCTTTAAATTTTCAAATGTTAACACCCATTTTTGACACCCTAATTGAGTTTTTTTGAATCACGGCAGCCCGGAAGAAAGTCTTACTTAAATATTTTTCTTAAATCTTCAGAGTTATAAAAGTAAATGTGTTAGGAGTTTATTTATAAATTTACTAGCAAGCTACGCCCGCTGCGCTGGTCGGTTTCTACAAGAAGGAACCTTGAATCAAACAAAATATATCGTTTAATTTGACCTTGTAGTTGAAAGCAATCTACCTGGAATATTTACCTGGAATATCCTTCCACATTACTGAAAAATGACGTCATTGCGCTATTATATTTTCTAATGTGCAGTCAAAATTTTACCTGGTAAGGACCAACTGTTTTATTTGGTCATTTACAGTTAGGGTTTGGTAAGGAATGATAAAACTATATGCAATATACTAAAACCATCACTAAAAATTATCGAATTAACAATTTAACTAACAAAATCCATCCAGTAAAAGTTTTTATAAAGGCTAATTTTTGATAATCGGGTTCATCTGATTATAGAACTTTTCCACATAATTCTAAAACTCACATAGAATGATATGAAACATACAAAAACCATCCTTAAAAATTATCTACTTAACAATGCAAGTCGCACAAAATACGCCCAGTTCAAAAAGGCTAATCTTTCGGAATCGGGATCACCTCACTATGTAACCTTCACACATAACTGTTTGGCTAAGCAAAGTTGAACAATATGTAGTACACTATAACCATTCCTGAAATAGCATCTAACTAACTAACAATACAATTCTCATCAAAATCCGTCCAGTAGAACTTTTTCAGAAGGCTAATCATTCATAATCGGAATCAAATATTGAAATGGCTAATAATTGATAAAAAATCGTCACCCGATTTTCGAATTTCCCTCTATAATTCTAGAACTAAGCAACGTAGAATTTATATGTTATATAATTGAACTTTCCCTAGAAAATTATCTAACAGTGTAGATTCCATCGAAATCAATTCGGCAAAATCTTTTAAAAAGGCTAATCTTTCCTAATCGGATTGATCTGATTGTAGAATTTCCCATAATAATTCTATAATTAAGCTACGTAAAACGATATGTTATACAATAAAACGTTCCCTGAAACATTATCTTACAGTTTAAGTTCTACGAAAATCCATTCAGCAGAACTTGAGTTATCAGCAGCCGGAACGAAATTTTATATATGTAGAAGTAAATAGAAATATATTGCCATTAATATAGTTTGCATTTAAATAAAAAAAAAGTACTTTTCGGTTAGCCAGGCGCCAGTGAAATATGTACATATATAAATATATACGTATGTATATAGATATATATGTATATATTCATACATATAAGTGTATATATATGTATGTATATAAAATGTATTTGTGTATTTATATGTGTGTGTATACATACATGTATATATCTATCACTGGCGCCCGGCTAATCGAAAAGTACCAAAAAACAATACTGCAAAAATGCTGCCGTACACTTGAAAAAACACCTTTTGGCTTAAAATCTCTCATTAAAACTGTTTTTCTTTTCTTTTTAGGTAGCTTTCAATACAAAAAAGTATAAAGCTACCTATTGCAGCCGTTCGGCAGAAAGCAGTTCCGGAAAATTTCGATATATTTTCACCGATCATGACCACCAGACCCCAAAACTACCCTCCGTTCAAATGTTGATTTATATATATATATATATATATATATATATATCTGAACTATGTCATACGATAACGCTCGTATTTATAAATCAATTTTGATGAAACTAATTGTGTGTATTAAGCTCACCAATGTCTCGACCGAGTTCGTTGGCCAGCTTGGTCCGCCATTTTGTTTCAAGATGGCGGCCACTTAAAAATTTAAAACTAAAATAAATATACAAAAAAGTTAAAAAATCAAGTTTATTTTTAATTAAGTGTTAGGCCTTGATACGAGGATTGCAGAGCATTTTTTGGTTTACCTCTATCTTAAAAAATGGCTGAGATAGAGCAGTTTGAAATTCTAGGGTGGCTGACATTTTGAAACAAAACATCACATTAACGCGATTACTCGCAAATTATTTTCTTTCATTGTTGTAATAATTTTCCCAATCATACGCATAAAACTATATATTCATATCCGTTAGCGCCAAATTCTCGCCAAAATTGGCGACATTTGGGGAAATATCACCAAATTTGGCGACCAAAATAAGTTTTCATAAATGAAGCCAATTTGACTATTGCTCAATAATTTGGCGAATTTCTTATTCAAATTCAGTATTAACGAATCTTTTGTAAACGTTTTCTTTGCATTTTAACTTGCTGTTTTCGTGTAACATTAGCTAAAATTTTAAAACGGAGATATAGGAAATCTACCTTTTCCTCCCGGTGCAGGCCGGAAGGACTTAAAAAAAAAAAAATAGTAACAGTTTTTTTTTTCCAGTTGTTTAGCCATTTCAATTCTTTCTGAAAAAAAAAAACAACTTTTGGCTTAAAATCAAATTGTTTGGGATCAAAAGTAAAATCAAAATCGCCAAAAATAAAAGATAAATCGCCAAATATTGTGTTTCAATAGCAATCTTGCCCCTTAAAGAATTTTTAAGCATTACGAATATTCCCAATCATGTTTAAATTAAATATTCTCGTTTTATAATATTATCTATCATCAAAATTCTTTTTTCTTTTTTTATCTTTTCTTTCTCTTTCTTTTTTCTTTCAAAAATAAACTTAGCAACAGTTTTTCTTTTATTTTTCGAGATGTATAGCCTTTTCATTTCTTTCTGCAACAATAATGGTCGCCAAAACATTAGCAATGGTAACCTTTTCGGCCAAAATAACAGAACTTTCTATTATAATTCTGTAACTAATGTATGTAGAACAATATGTTATATACTAAAACCTTCCCTGAAAAATTATCTATCGAAAAATGCAAGTTTCATCAAAATCCATTTAGCGGAACTCGAGTTATAAAGGAACGGAACGAAATTTCCGTTTGTGTTTTATATATATAGTAGATAAAAATAAAAATATTTTACAAGGAGATATATCGGGAAAAATCAATTAGTTACCAGAAAAATTATACAGAATTTTTAGTGTAAAATAAACTTCCTTTATTTGTAAGAAAATACTATATATTCCCCCTGTAAATATCTTAACATTTTCTTTTCTGTTGATACTTTGATCACAGGAGACGGCCTTTTTAGGCCACCAAAATGTAAAATTTAACTATATCTCGAAAAGTTAAATATTGGAAAGAATTAAATACTCAAATACCCACGTTTTTTCTTTTTTCTTTTTTTGTTTTTTTCTTTCTTTTTTTTTTTTGGTAATTTGTTTTCTTTAAAAATTAATGTCGATTATAACTCATAATGTTCAAATCTGATTTAATTAATAATTTTCATAATTAAATTTTTTTACTTGAAAAAAATGCCCGAAATAATTTGCGTTTTTGCATTGTATCGCATTAAAGAAAATCAATTGGATGACTTTTGAGAAGATAATAAATAAAAGTTAGCATACTCAAATTTTTATATAAATAAATTAGCATTAGCATACTCAAATTTTTATATAAATAAATTAGCATTAGCATCCTCAAATTTTTAACTCACTTAACTCTACGAAGATTTAAAAAATTACACATTTGGTGTATTTTCTGTGCTACCTTGATGAAAGAGCTAAAAATGATGTAGAAAGTTGGTTGGAAAATTCGAAATCGATACGATTTTTAATATGTAGATGACCTCTATCTGAAAATTTGTATTCTAATTCAAAAGTTTAGACCCAATTCCAAATTAAATAGCACTTTTCGTATCTTTTTGCGGCAAATTGGCGATTAAAAAGTATTGGGATGTTTTCTCTCTCTCTCTCCCTGTCTTTTAATTACTGTACAATATCACAAATTTACAATAACAGAAAGAAAAGAAAGAACAAACAACAACAAAAAAATGCCGCTCCGTCATGAAATGCCAAGAAAAAATTCCCGGTCCGGTCCAAATCTGCAAAAAGAAAAAACAAAAGCCCGAGTACTACGAAAGGAAATAATTAGCTTAGAGGCTGTATAAAACTCTACTAACTCTATATATACTATCCCCTCCCCCTCCACTCCTCCCCCCCCCCAAAAAAAAAATAAAAATTAAAAATCGTAATCGTTGGTGCGCGCCAATGTATATGTCATATGTATATGTCTTTTCCAAAAGGTGCGTGGTGAGAAGTAGTGTAGCCAATTTAACAGTTTTTTTATTCAAAATATCTACTAGAATTTCCGAATACTTACTTTCACTTTATTTAAAAAATGGCAACGTGGTAAAGTGTCACGGAATGTTTGTCATTAAATAAAACAAAAAATACTATTGGAAAATTCTGGTAGATGAATAAATGACTTCACTTTATTAAATCGCAGAATGTGTCATTAAATAAAGCGAAAACTACTATTTGAAAGTTCTGGTAGATGAATAAAATAACAGCTAACAGGCAATATTGGTGGGAATGGGAGGGGATTAACTAGTTTGGAAGTGAAGGGCCTCGCAAAAGTTCTTGCACCCGGCCTCGCTTTCGCTAAGGACGGCTCTGCACTTTGCGAACACTCCCAGAATACTGTAACGAAATTTCACTATTTAATAAGATTAAAGAGATTAAGTAAACAATTTAGGAAACGTATAACCCATTTCAGTAATTACTGTCCATTGTCGGAAAGGTAATCTAATTCTTTTTGCAGCCCGGTATATAATCCATGGATTTGTATATATACTATATAGTATGCTAAAGTTTAGTTCAGTTAGAAAATGCATAACATATTTGAAAATTCACCTTCAGTAATTTCCGCCTATAGCTGAAAATGTACCGATTCTTTTGTACAATCTTAAATTTTGTGCAATCTTAATAGTCCCTGTATATTATGTACATATTTTTACACACATCATATTAAGCTAAAATTTAATTCCGGTAAAACAAAACCGCCTAACTAAAACTTACTTCCAGCAGTTACCACCCATACACGGCAATGTATCAATCTTTTGCATAGCCCTGTATTGGAATTTATTTATATTCTACAAACATCTCGTAGTAGAAAGCATAGTTCAGCTGGAAAATGCATAACAATTGAAAATCACCTTTAACAAATTCACGTCCATAGACAGTAATGCTTACGAATTGTTTTGTGCCGCCTTGTATACGATTTAAAGAATTTATACACATCACATAAATTTGCAAAAATTTAGTTAAACTTAAAAACGTATACCACAACTGAAAACGCACTTGCAAAAATTACCGTACTGTACCGAAAGTACTGTAAGTGAATTATTTTGTGTGTCCCTTTAAATCAACGTGAAACGCGATAAATACTATGCACATAAATGATTCACTAATAATCTTATAGTACACCCCTGTAATGTATAAATTTCCTTATGTTTAAAAAATTGTATCATTAAAATACGCTGCAAACGATTTTTCTCCGTACCATTGTAACGGAATTATTTTGTACAACCTTGTAAATTAATGATAAATGCTTTGCACTTCATATTCCACAAAAAGCATGTTTTAGTGGACTTCATGAAATGCACATAAATTTCATTGTTTGAAATACCTGCAACATAATTAAAATGCACCAAACAATCCCCCCCCCCCATAGATTATAATGTAGCGGAATTCATTTGAGTGTCCCTGAAAACGAACAATAACTACTACACACATCATTTTCAGTAGCGAACATACTATAAACTTCCATAACATATCAATTACTTGGCAAACCGAGTATATTTACAACAGTTAGAGCTCGACAGGTAGTAGACAGACAAACGGAAGTCATACGTGTTAAAAAGCATTAGCTTTCTAAAATGTTATAAATTTACACCAATAAATGGCTCTTTTATCCCTTATATACACCAAAACATCTTTAATAATCGAAACATATCTTTCGCACGAAAAGAGAAGCAGGTTTTATTTCAACAAAGGCCAAAGTCAAGGACATTATGATACGAGTGACGATCACAGAGTACCATTGAAAGCTCCGTAAAACGAAAATGAATAAAGAATGAACAGTAGAAAAACCCCACATTACGCAATTGTTTCCGCAAGCAGTAAACGTACTTGGGAAGGTTGTCTGCATTAAGACACACAAACCGCAAGAAATGGAATGAAAAATGGAAGTTGAGATTTTCTTCACCATATAAATGCGAACCCAAGATGGTATCCACTGAAATGGAAATTATTACATAATGTCTACCTTATTTAAGAAGCGGGAAAATTCAGATTCTCTACAGTTAGTTTCAATTTAAGCAGAATAAAGAAAAAATGTCTTTCAAGTTCTCTATTAGTTTGCTAACTTTCTGATAAAAGTAGGAATTAGGGATGCTATATGCCATCAGTTTTGTTTTTAAAAGGAAATAATACTTAAAGATATATAATTATTATAATACAGACATACATACAATAAATACAATAATCCAACATGGAGTGAAAAATTAGCCAGAGCCAGGAATCTAACCTGGACAATAAATACAATATGAATATATATTTCTCTTTTGTATTTATTGTATGTATGTCTGTCTGTATTATAATAATTGTATATCTTTTAAAATGCTGAATGTAGGCGTTGTTTATGTGTGTTTTAATTTATATTCGTAGATCGGAGATCTGTAAAAATCTATTACCGTTGTCCTGTCATCAAGGCTGTTTGTTAGATTTCTGGTGATTTTTCCCTCCAACATGGTTTATAAGGGAGAAATTGCAGACTCAGGAATTGGCCGGAGTGGCTCAGTGGTCAGAGCGACAGCCCGGAACGCTGTGGACCCAGGTTCGATTCCTGGCTGTGGCTAATTTTTCACTCCATGTTGAATTATTGTATTTATTGTATGTATGTCTGTATTATAATAATTGTATATCTTTAAATGCTGAATGCAGGTGTTGTTTATGTGTGTTTTAATTGAAATAATACTTGCTAAATCTCATGGAAAACAGCTGATATTGATGTACCCTTTTCTCGAGAATTACTGAAGGGATTTCAATATATAGATTTTGGTATTATTAGCTATATTATTGATTAAATAGATTATACAGATTATGATATTGATTTTTTTTCCCGGAAAATCATTTTTTAGTATATATATATATTTATTAATTAATTTCATTTATTTATTATTTAACTAATGGCTATCATTAAGATAGTAATTTGGTTTAATTATTAAAAACTAATTTCCATCCATACTTTATATTTACTTTTACCACTAGAGGGCAGCACTATTTTAAGTTGTTTTTTATTATTAATTTTTCCATTTTAATACTTATTTATAACATAGTATTATACATTAATACATCCTTTAATGTAATTCGATTTTCTATTTATTAATTTCATTTATTTATTATTTAACCAATTGGTATCAATTAAGTTAGTAATTTGGTTGATTTATGACACATTTATTTCCATCCTATTCCTTCGATTCAGATTATATCCACTTTTTTTTCTTTTACTAATAGATGGCAGCACTAATGTTCCTGTTTATTTTATAATCCATTATATTTTAACGTTATTTCTGGCATCAGTGCAAAGCAATTTATATTTCTAAGCAATTTATATTTCTAAAATTGGCAACATGATATGATTTTTTATGCAATTCATTCCCCAGTCATGTTGGAGTTTTCATGATGGTTCATGAACTGCAAGGTATCTTATTTATATCTCTATTCATCTTTATGGATTTTTTTATAAGTATGGTTTCTTTCCTTTTTTATATTGTATTTTATTTTTTATTTTATCACTGATTTGAATCATTTTATTTGAGATGTAGTCCCAATATCATATTTTTTAGCAATGTTTGGCTAATATGAAGATGAAACATCTCATTTTATTTGTGGTATTTAGGCAATTGGGACTTGATAATTCTGTCTAAATTCCACAAATTTCATTTCATTTCATTTAATTCATTTATTCCATTGATTCAAATTTTATTTAATTTCTTATTGTTTCAATGTTTTTTGATTCCATATTAGTTGTGTTGGGGAATCTTTAATTGTCAACTAATTATTTCATACTTAATTATTTCATGGTTTAAGTTGGTGTTATGATAATGTTTCATTTATGGTTATTTATATATATATATATATATTTTTTTTTTAATATTGCAAAATTGCATTACTAATGAATTTTATTTATTTTCGGACGACCAAATTATAGTTTAGCTACTTCAAAAACTATTAAAAAAAATAGTGAAATCGCTTCAGTTATTGGAGTAAAAGGTACATAGATATAAGCTTTTATGGTAAAATATCTAAATAAAAACTGGCTTTAAACAGTAATGTAGAAAATTGTTGTACAAAAAATGTTTTCTAGATTTTTTTTTTACCCCGCAAAACAAAACTATTACGTGAATTTCTTATTCAAATCAATGAATATTTAAAACTTCTTACAATCATTATATAAATTGTTATGCAATGAATGAGGGGATAATATGGAGTTTTCCCAAAATAAAAAAATAGTTGTGAATTAATACTTAGTAAAAAACTAAATCAAAAGCGTAGTGCTTTAGGTCCCAAAAATCTATAGGATATTTCTGACAAAATTTAATAGTATTTGTACGCGTTTATCTGAAAGTTTAGATTAATTGGAATTGTCACATTAAAATTTTAGAATTTTTAAATAGATTATACTTTTGTCATGAAGTATATAAATCAGGGTTCAGATGGATTTGAGAAGAAATAATCCAATGAGTCTAGAAAATTTTTAAGGAGTCCAAGAATTTTAATAGACTTATCGTATTTTTCCATGTATACCGCGCTCTCTTTTGAACCCCAATTTTTAATACCTTATTTGGAGAGAAATAAAAAAGCATTTCAAACAAATTTTATTCTATTTAAAATCTAATAATTTTTGCTAAAATTACACAACATTCAAAATTTATTGCTTACTGGTTTCATAAATTTGAGTATTGCCAGGTAACTATTTTATGCAGAGACCAATGTTCATATATACAGAAGCCGGTCAAATCCCAAATACTCATATATCGTGTGCACCTAGATTTTTCAAGGCAATTTCGAAGGAAAAAAATACGTGGTGTAGACAAAAAAATACGGTATCTTTTTTTTTCGGGGGGGGGGGGGGAGGCAGCAATCACTTTAACATTAAATAAAATAAGTTGAAACTGGTGTGAAACACTAAGAACTAAAATAACTTCTTAAAACACCATAAAAACTTTAAAATGCGCATTTTAAAGTTTTTATGGTGTTTTAAGAAGTTATTTTAGTTCTTCACTTTAACATTACCTTTGTAAACACAAATTTTTTTTTTTTTTACTTCGTTAAAAGCTGAATCTCTTATGCCATACTACTCAAGGCTATTATACAGGCACTATTACTCATCGTGTAACATACAACTCTCCACTTTCGACTCTGGTATACTTCAATTAAATCATTGAAGCCGGTAAATTGCGCTTTGCGATAATTTAAGTTTTAAAAGAGTTTTTAAAGAGTATTTTCTTTATACACGTACTCCTTGGAAACTTCGCAAACCTGATAAATGTACAGGAATCTTTAAAATTGAGTATAGTTTTAGAATTTTCTTACAGGTACCTGGGGAAAAATTTAAATAGCAATGGGGCTTGACTAAAACTGAAAACAGAACCCAGCAACATGCATAAGAGTCTTACTCAGCTGTGTTCAATTGGTGATATTTAAACATGCAAAGCACCAAGTAGGTCGTACGCAGGATTTTCCAAAGAGAAATTTTTATAAAAGTTACTAACTATAATTACACACTGATTTATGCTACTTATGCAATTATTAGTTGTATTCATTCATTACACCTTAATTTATGCTACCTGTATAATAGAGCTCTGCACGGGCCGGAATTTTCAGGTCCGGTCCTGCCCGAACGAAAGCTATCTTGGCCCGGTGTAAAAACTGAAAGTTCGTCCCGGGCCCGGCCCGTGAAAACAATCAGTGAAATCAGGCCCGGCCCGACTAGATTTCTACAAAAATTCCGATGTTTAACATACAATAAAGATTCTTTTAATAAATACTGCATACATATTTATGGGAAAATTTTACTGTATATTTTAGATTACTATATGTTCACAAGCCATAGAATAATGTATAGCAACATTAATGATCACTTAGACTCTTTATATTCAAGTAAAAACATTAAAGAAATTAATGTAGTTTAGAATAAAAGGAAAAAGATGGTTATACATCATAACTTTTGTTGCTGTATAATAATAATAATAATAAAACAGTAGATTTTTGAAAATGTTACAATAATTTATTAAAGCATATTTCCAAAGATTCCGTTAACAGAAGTTCATTATCGCAAATACTATTTTTTAAAACAAAATGCTAGCTCGTCACGTACTGGGAACAATTAAGTCCAGTTCCAACCGGCCCTAGTATGTAAAATAAAGTGTAAACCTGATCCTGGACTGCCCGAGTATGCTGAAGAAATTAATCCCTAGCTTAGACGCGATGTAACTGTCCGATGTCGATTTCTTCGCTGGACACGTTATATTTCTGTATAGATATTGTCAAGCTAGCATCAGTTCGCGCAACACATTTAATACATATTCTCGTCCCAGCCACATTAATCGAAAATCGTTCATGTTTTATCAGCTTAGTTTGAACCTTTTAAAACTTTTTTTTATCAGCCTGGCTGGCCCATTTCATTTTGTTACCGGCCCGCTCTGTCCCGTTTATTTTTTTTATCCGGCCTGTTAAAAAAATTTATTTTGCCAACCTGGCCCGTTTGAAAATTTGCCATCATTTTGCTGGGCCGGGTACGGTGCAGAGACTTCTACTGTATATCATGAAAATATCTAACATTAAACTTGTTATTAATCACAAGGGGAAGATCACAGTCACCATTGAAACCTGGTAACAAGTAAACACAAGCGCAAAACTATATTTTCGTTCAACTAAGTAAATGGCACATATGGAACATATATACATATACAGTCGGGTCTCTCTATAACGAAGATCATCAGGAACGGTCACCTTTTCTCCATGATTACAAAAAATAACCTCCATATAACGAAAAATTATCTCCCTATAATGAAATTTAAGATTTTTTTTTTCTTTTTCAGAAAAAAGTTTCAAAACCCAAGGAAAATCATTTTTCCTTCATTGATTCTTGGTTTATCTTTCAAAGCCGAGTACCTCTACCTTATTCTTTAGTTTATAAAGTTCATTTTCACAAAAATTTTGCGAAATTATTTTTCCATTATTGATTTTGAAAATGTCGCCGATTGACAGTAGGAGACTCGTTGATTTGTTAATTAAAATGTATTTATAAGCCTTTATGTGTACTGTTATCACTTTAAGCATATAAATTTCCACTTTAATGATAGGTGATTTTCTTATATAATTCTGTATTCCTTGTTAAACTAAAAAATTTTATAAGACCAAATTCATTTCTGAATTCCTAGTTAAAGTATGAAAAATTTTACCAGAGTAACACTTTTGAAATCTAAACAACCAAAAATTAGCTTTCTTCGTCTAAAACAAATGTAAATTTTCCGTATGCGTTTTTTTTTTACTATGTTTTCAAGTTAATGTTTATTTTCCGTTTTGAAACACTTTAAATAATTAAAAAATACGATATCAAGTTAATATTCAGAGTTAAACATTTCAAAATCCTAAACACCCCGTCCCCCCCCCCCCCCCAAAAAAAAAAAAAAAATCAAAATATACACATTAAATAGGAATTTTTTTTTTGTTAATCTCTATATAACGAAATTTTTGACTGGAACACTCAATTTAGTTATATAGAGACTCGACTGTAGTTAGCTTTTCTTAGAAAATTTGCTTACATAAATAGCGAAGTAATTTTATAATCATTAGTGTCGTAAAAATTAATAAAACAAAAGTAATATTACAATTTAACTATAAAATTAAATCAACTATACCATTAATAAATATTCATAAAATGCATTAAATATTATCTTCAAATTTTTTCATTTTTTCTGTCAAGCTCGAAATATTATAGATGTTGAAAATTTTACTCAAGAACAAAGAAAAAAAAACACCTTTAAATGGGAGGGGTCAAGCTCCACAAACCACCCCTTTGTGCATTGTCTTGGCACCAAAAATTATATTTCGTGGATAAGCACAAAAATACCTCAAATGTTATATACAGCTGAATTAGTTTCGACAAGACAGTTTGTGAAAGTTTTGCTTTTATTTCGATTAAAAGAGATAGGTAAATAATTCAATTTCAGTCCTCCAGTAGAAAAAAGAAAAGAAAAAAGAATGACATTAAGATGTTTGATAGTTTTAATATAATTTAGTATCTATGTTTACTACCTACCCAATTGATTGTTGTTTGAAGATTGTTTAAACGTGTTACACAAGATCAAACTCATAGGTTTGTTTAGCGAATTTTAATCTATTTTAATTTTATCAATTTGAATTTTTCACCGCTATGAAGCGCTTATAACACCATCGTCATTTTTACACGTTTTAATTTATTTTTCACATATTAACATATGTAAAAAGACTACGATGGTGTTATGAGTGTTACATATCGAAAAAAAAAAAATCAAATTGATATAATTGAAACACATTAACATTTGCTAAACAAAACTATGTTTTTGATCTAGTGCAACACATTTAAATTATCTTCAAACAAAAATCATAAATGCAGTAAATAGAGATCCTAAATTATATTAAAACAATGAAAACATCCTAGAAAAATTAAAAAAAAAAAAAAATATATATATATCCTATTGGAGGACCAAAATTCAATTGTTATCAACCCATCTCCTTTATTCGTTTAAATTAAATAGAAGGTTATAAAAAAATATATAAAGAAAAAGTTTGTTAGGAAGCAAAGTCATTTTTCCTTATTTTTTAAATGACTTTTTACATGTAAATTAGAGTAATCAGCCTCGAACATAAATGACATAACATTTCAAAATTACACGAGTTCAGTCGTTATCGTTAAAATAGCTGCATATTTAATGTTTTACTTAAAGTGCCTTTACACAACTAAGATATATTTCTTCTCAGATGTTCCCGAACGTGATGTTTACTAGACATACCTTGCCCCACCCCTTACTTTTTCCCAAGATTCATAAGTCGGTGGGAAGAATGAAGTGCATTTCTGACATTTCCGAGCCCTGGGGAACAAAATATTTGTAGGCTTTTAGGTACATCCGGTATTGAAAAGAAAGAAGTATATACTATTTTTTCAATTGCGTTAAAAAAAAATTGTTTAATGAAATTAAGGTATTTTCTCATAGACCGAAGCATTTCCTCTGTAAATATAGAATTTTACATTTACCCAAATGTCACTTGATTGTGTTTTAAAATGCAGTGGATTCTGCAATTAAAACTTTAAAGAGGTAAGTATAGAGTTTAAATTGAAGACGTTATTGGAAAAATGTGTCTCATTTTTTCGCACAAATTGTTTTATTTTATGCATGGAAGTGTTATGATCTATATGGTTAAATAGATTATTTTTTCTTAGATTTAGATTACTTAAAATTATTTTTGAACTTAGGTGACATTTTTTTAATAATTAAAAATTAAGTGTTAATAAATTTTCCCAAGAAATTTTGTTACCACATGTTAATATTTTAAACATATGCTACCATAAAGGGGAAAAAAATCTGGAGCGACTTCACTCGACTTTTTCAACACTGGTTACTTCTCCAGAAAGAAAAGGATTTTTATAAATTTCTGACACTATGGAATCGGATGGATTCGAACATTGGAACCTCCTGTTGTGAAACTGGAGACGTTATCTTAGCCCATCTAACGCTTTATGACTTATTCTGTGTCACATTTCCTTGGGGATTTTCGCTATAGAATCGGTCGCAAAATGGTTTAAAAATGGATTAAATAGATAATCTGTCGGTCGATAATATGTAGGAAAATCTATACAGTTTTTTCGACAATAATTAGAGTAACACATTCGCCTAAATGGAAGCTTAATTAGAAGTACCGTTTGGGTGTTGTGCTCACTCGCGCACACAAATCATTATTTACTAGACCAATATGGATTTAATCCAACTTCATAATTTCTTTACACTGTGTGTTCGGAAAGTATAAATAAGAAAAACTTAAACTTTAACTTCAATTTTCTCTAAATTTAATTTTTGTTGCATGACAGCTTCTGCCGCTTTTTTTCAACTATTCAAACATTATTTCGATTTACAAAAACCCATGCTTTATATATAGAGATAGATAGATAGATAGATAGATAGATAGATACAGGGTGCAATATGTTATTTATCGCCGAACTTAAATTTCTCAACCGTTGGTTGTAGACATAGTTCTAGCTACAAAAACGTTTCAAATGTTGTGGCATTGTTTAAAGTAAAGTCTTCCATCGAGGGATCAGTTAGAAAATGAATTAAAGTAATTCGAGATCGAAATCAGGGTGCTATGTCCCTTTTTACGGCGAAACCACCTTTAGCCGGTACCGCCAAATCGGGGTATCACCAAAGAGGGTTATTTCATCTAAAAATTTGAGCTAACTTTTAGGGGTCGAACAAGATTCAAAAGTCAAGGTAGGTAGAATCGAAAATAAAACATGCTAAGAACTAGATAAATGGTAGCTGAATGGAAACGACCAGCCGAGCTATAAAGAGCATGAAAATTGGGATTAAGCAAATTACAACAGTACCGGAGCGCCACACGTTCAGGATAAAACACGAGCCATCTAGCAGTAGACATGCTAGTCAGCGCTGAGGTCGTGATGGCAGGCTATACATACACGCAATATTTCATTCTTCGCTTTGTAAACGACCCGTAAAAGTCAGCTCAAATTTTTAGATGAAATAACACTCTTTGGTGACATCCCGATTTGATGATACCGGCTAAAGGTGGTTTCGCCGTAAAAAGGACATTGCACACTGATTTCAATCTCGAATTACTTAATTCATTTTTTGATTGATCCCTTAATAAAAGACAAAATCATGTACAAAAATCTCAAACTTTGAAATTTATAACTGTGTCAATTTTTGTATAGAAGTCAAATTTTTTGTGTTATATCTGTTATGATATGTAAACTTTTACTGAATACTATACGGATTGGGGGACCGTATAAAAAGTTAGATTTCCTATTTTTTTTATAAAATTGATTTTTTAGTTTAAACAATGCCATAACATGAATATTTACTTCATTAGAAACGTTTTTGTAATTGGAACTATAAGTTTACGACCAACAGTTCAGAAATTAAAGGTCGGCGATAGATAACATATTGCACCCTGTATATGATTTTTCTTTTTATCAAGTTTAAGACTTACAGAATCCTTTCCATTTCTTTTTATAATATCTCTTCCTTTGTTTTTCACACGTGATTTCGTTTTAAATACATATATACACAGGGTGATTATAAAAAAACTATCCCGATATATGAGTCCTTAACTGTCACACCGTTCACAGAAACTGACTGAAATTTTGATTTTAAGTATTTTGAGGTATGCGCTCAAGAATTGTATGAAAAACAACAGTTAAGCTCTAACAGTTACGGTTACAGTGACAAAATTTTGAAAAT
This sequence comes from Maratus michaelseni, assembly GCA_963931845.1. Classification (NCBI taxonomy): domain Eukaryota; kingdom Metazoa; phylum Arthropoda; class Arachnida; order Araneae; family Salticidae; genus Maratus; species Maratus michaelseni. The sequence goes on along the minus strand of OZ007586.1, from coordinate 258,122,628 downwards.
TTCAAATGACAACATTTATTTTTTTTTATTGGAATGTGATCTTCATAGTGAAAAACCATAAAAAGCGTTGAAACCTGTAACACGAAAATTGCCGGCGCTAGAGACACTAAGAAGAAAAGTGTAAACAACCAATAAAGGACAGAGAAGCAACAGAAAGTAAAACATTTTATTATTCAGTGCTATCCACCATCTGCCGCATGCAACGTGTCTTCGTGTGTGACGTGGAAAATTTGTGAAACACAATAAAATGTTTTGTTTTCTGTTGATTCTCTGTCCTTATTCGTTGTTTTCACTTTTCTTCTTAGTCTGTCTAGCGCCGGCAATTTTCGTGCTACAGGTACCGTTCCAACGCTTTTTATGGTTTTTCACTATGAAGATCACATTCCAATAAAAAAAAATAGGTGTTGCCATTTGAAATTTTCAAAATTTTGTCACTGTAGCCGTAACTGTTAGAGTTTAACTGTTGTTTTTTATACGATTCTTGAGCGCATACCTCAAAATACTTAAAACCAAAATTTCAGTCAGTTTCTGTGAACGGTGTGACAGTTAAGGACACATATATCGGAATAGTTTTTTATAATCACCCTGTATAATAAAACATTCGTAAATATTAACCATTAAAACACACACATATATATACATATATAATCAGGGAAACAATATTATGAGCAATAATCAATTAACATTACAATAAGTTTTTATCTTAAACTCGCATTTCATGCCAGCCAAACAATAAGTAATATAGCGTAAAAGAAAACTATTTACATAAGATCAATTACTCAAATTCTCAGACGTCCGTTATTTTTATTGCTTTATTTCCTTTAAACACTTTGCAACGTACAAAATGTTTAATTTATAAGCACCCCATTTTCGAATAGTAATCTAAGCCTTATAGAATCGCAGGAATTTCATAATGAAATATTGCAAAAATTAAAATTATAATTAGAAAATAGTGCTAGTCAAAATTAAGTAGTATACACACGCTATATGGCTCTTATACATAGCACTTTTTGCAAAAGGATCCAAAATGTCTCTACATGACACTCTCCAAAACATGATCCAAAACGTCTCTAACTTCATATATTTGTTTAAAATGTCATCGCTCTTACTTGACCACAACTAGTTAAAAAAAGATAATTTGTAAGATTCCAATAATTCTTTGTCTGCAGACAAAGAATTATTGGAATTTTAAGACTGTTTCACACCAAAACTGGCTACTTTGGCTGTCCAAACTGGCTACTTTGGCATTTTAACTCATTTTTACTCTGAAACGCATTAAATTTAAAAGATAAAACAAACTACATATTCGAACAAATTTTCCCATTTTTCGGTAAAGGCAGATCTTTTAGAACATGTGCTGTCAAAGTTGGCGTTTTAAATCAAATTTCTGCACAAACAGAGCGGAAAATAAAATGCAGTCCTAATTGTTCATATTCACCAACAATTCCGGTTAAGCGCAAATTTGCTCGATCGAACGCTTAAATGGCATTCACTATTAAACTGATTGGACCAATTAGGCTAACAATGAATACCATTTGAGCAGTCGACCGAGTCTCTTGAGCTTAACCGGGAGTTGAGGTATATGGAGAATACGAGCGTGAGATAATCGCTTATAACTCAGTGTGCAATTCATTTACCGAAAAATGAAAAACTGTTCGATTACAAATCGCTTTAATAATCATGCCTGCAAGTGTCATGCTTTTACATTTAAAAATAGTCAGAAAGTTTCGCGCTGTTGAGCGGGAAACACTGGCAACTTTGGGAAGAAGCTGTTCAAGTTATTACCTTTACTTTCACATCACTGAATGTTTCAAAACCAATAAATGTTCGAGAAAATTCGATTAGTGGGTCATTTTGGTCATGGGTCAAGGTATTTTTATCTAAAAAATGGCTCAGACTATTTAGACTAAATTTTACATCGTGGGGTTTTCGGGCACTAGAAGACTTTTGGACTAGACCACATGTTCGAGAAAATTCGATTAGTGGGTCATTTTGATCATGGGTCATTATGGGTCCAGCTATTTTTATCTTTAAAACGGCTCAGAGGATTTGAACTAAATTTAGTATCCTACGGATTTAGGGAACGAGAAGACTATTGGGCTGGGTCACATGTTCGAGCAATTTCAATTAGTGGGTCATTTTGGTCATGGGTCATTATGGGTCAAGCTATTTTTATCTTAAAAACGGCTCAGACGATTTACACTAAATTTTGTATTCTACGGTTTTTGGGCACGAGAAAATAACTGGGCTAGGTCACACGCTCGAGAAAACCGGATTAGTGGGTCATTTTGGGTTATCATGGGTCGGGATCAAGCTAATTGTATCTAAAAAACGGCTCAGACTATTTTGACTAAATTTTATATCCTGAAGACAATTGGGATTGGTAATATGTTAGAGAAAATTTGATTAGAGGGTCTTTTTGGTCAAGGTTCATGATATTTGAACTCAAAGCTAATTTTGACCGAGCATTCTCTGTCTTCCCTGCTCGTATATATATTACTATTTAAAACTAATTACTTAAAAATTGTATTTAAAAAAATTTCTCATAATAAAATTACAAAATTTAACTTTTTTGTATTATAGGTTACAACAACGATGTCATATAATGAAAATGCTTGTTTTTAATTAAAGTAAAATGCATTTTGTGCATTTCAAAACAACGAATCTATTAAAAATTCACTGTAACGTTAAAAATACCATTTCAAAAACTGTATTTTCAGTTTATACCAGATATTTCTTTTTTCCAGTCCTTGGAACTCCATTCGCAAATAGCCAAAACTTTTCAAACTATGGCTACCACAGAATAATTAAAAATTGAAGCTGAACTCTTCTGCTTGATACCTCTAATGTCCAAAAATATTCGAATAAAGCCAGTAAATGCATGTGCTAAAATAATTAAAGATTTTCCAACTATCCAGTTTATACTTAATGCATGCCGAAAAATAAGCACTAGATGGCGTTGCAACCCGATGTGTTGCATTTGAATTGTATATCTTTCCGTTTTTCTTGGGAAAAATTGACTAATTTTGTTGTACATTTAGAAAAGATTTACAGTATTAATTTTTTTAAATAAGAAAAACATAAGCAAGAAATCATATTTACAATATAAATTAATCAAAAATTATCTTTGCAAATTACGTTATTTTGATGTAATTATAAAATGCCTTCAAAGAGAATGACGATATACGAGCAATACAATTTTATTTGTCGAGAGAATTTTAGACAAAAACATGGTGAACATTTGTTTACCTGTAACTCTTCTAAACAAATCATCCTATTCGTACTGTCTAAGGCTCCTATGAGTATAATAGGGGCTCTAGTCCAGTCGAACTCCCCTAAGTTCTGTAATGTAGGTTACTATGGTTTGGACAAACACATTCAATCTGAGAATACGCCCAGTACGTATGTTCAGACTCTTTCAAAGATTATCTCGATTCGCCCATCGGACACTATTAATAAGATTTGAGCGGGTACTAATAGCAATTGATTGATTGGAATAATCGAGAATCAATTAACACAATCGAGAGAATTGATTAAAACATCTTGCCATCGCCCAACACTTGTTTGACATGCCTGCTCTAAATGTTTAGGAATTATCTATTGGGTCAACGATAAGAAGGAGCCCCCTGCATAACATTGCACTTTAATTATTAATGAGAAATTTTTTTCTGATGACATTTTTCATATTAATTCAGCCTTTTTCATTTTACCCTAATTAGTTTTATTATAAAGTTACTTAACACAAAAAAAAAGATTGAGTCTTTTAAAACAAATTCTACCGAATGTATAATGAAGGCTTTTAATTCTTTCCCCTTTTTATCCTTTTCTTTCATCGAAGAAGTAGTAACAAATATAACATGGCTCTTATCGGAAAGATTTTTTTTAATTTATCCGTTCGTTGTTTTATTAAAACTAATGTAAACAGATAATTAGAAAGGTTCCATGAGGATTTAAAAAAAAAAAAGAAGATTGAAGCGCCTCGATTTAAAAAATAAATTATTTTTAAAAAATTTTGTAACTTTGTCCCTAACTTATATTTAACGTGGGATGTTGAATTTTATGAATTGCACATATTTTTTATTGAAAATACATGATTTCTTCAAACTTATAAAGAGCCAGTTCAAACTTGAAATTATATGCATGCATATCAAAATAAATGCTTTTAGATTTAATTTATTGCCATAGAAACTTAAAATGCAAGGCCTCAAAAAGTCTTTAAGAGTGAATATCTCATAAGAAACTATACTGAGCAGATTGTACTTTCGCGTAATACTCAATAAACTGATTTATTGATTGGGAAATTAAACTAATTTCAAAAACTACATAGTCCAATATTTAAGATTTTTCACCGTTACACACAAATTATAGATATCTTAACTGTTCTTTTCTCACTATATTTCTTAAATATGTACGTCAGCTATCAGTTATTTATTTCAGAATTTACGATTGAAAAACTCTTTAAAACCTTTTGGAGTTGTGTTGTTTTTGTAATCAATGGGATTGAGGGCCAAATGATACTAATAAAAAAAAAAAAAGGCACCCATATTTTTATTAGGTATTTGACAAAATAGATATAAATAATTTACATTCGATTCTTAATCCTTAAAAATCGTGCAAATTTACACAGAGAAACTTACCGCGCGGTGTATTTTGTACACCATATATTTCCAAATTTCTATGAAAATAGAATAATGTTTTATAAGATAAATATTAAATCAAATACAATTACCATGTAATACAATATTATTAAAAGGTTAACATAGGCGTATGTGACAATACTTTCGAGCAATATACATTTGTAGCATGCATATTTAAATTTGTAACATGCAACGGTGTACAAATATACCAATGAAAGTAAATTAAGGGGGCGCTTCACTGATCCTCCTCTATTGCGATATCCCATGTTAATCTACAGGAAAATTTAATTAGACGATTATTCATTACCTTATGTAATTATCAAAATACGGTTTAAAACATAAGAAAGTAGGGGCTCAATTCCTACGCAGTGATTATTTAAAAAATGTCCTTAAATTTGAAACTGAAATTTTCATGAAGTAGAAAATGTCAATGTAAACAGAATCATCAGAATAGGGTAAATTCTTCAGAATGCATCAGTATTCATCAGAATAGGGTTAAAAAAACATCCAACGCCCAAAGTTGCCCCCTGGGGGGGGGGAGGAGGCAACTTTTATATCTTAAATAACCCCCCCCCCTTTTTTTTTTTATTGTAGATTAGGATTCTACGGGAAAAAATTTGCAGTGAACATTTTCTTCGGAAAATCGTAGATGGCGTTGTAGATGCAGTGAAAATCGTTTGCATTGAAAAGTTTGGAAACGGTCGAATAACTCTAGAAATATACATCGGATTGAAAAACTGAAAACTGGATGTTCAATAGTTTTGAAAAATCTAAAGATTTCAAAGTTGCCCCCCGCCCAACTCTGACCCCCTGGGGGAAAAGGGGGGCAGCTTTGAAATCTTAAATGATAACCGCCCCAACCTTTTTTATTGCAGTTTTGGATTCTACGAAAAAAAAAAAAAAATACGTAGCTTTTATATTTAACATTTTCTTTGAAACATCGTAGATGGCGCTGTAATCGAGTAAAATGCAGTGAGATTCGTTACCATTGCAACTTCTGGAAACGCTCGAATAATTCGAGAAATATACATCGTATTGAAAAACGGAAAAATACGTGTGCAATATTTTAGAAAAATAGCAACTTTTATATCCCTAAATAGATTGTTCTAAAATATTAAACACGTATTTTTCCGTTTTTCAATCCGATGTATATTTCTCGAGTTATTCGACCGTTTCCAGACATTGCAATGCAATGGAAACGATTCTCACCACATTTTACTTGATTATAGCGCCATCTACGATGTTTCGAAATAAATGTTAAATACAAAAGTTACTTATTTTTTCCCGTAAAATCCCAATCTGCAATAAGGGGGGTTTTATCATTTAAGATTTCAAAGTTGCCCACCTCCCCCCTCAGGGGGGCGGAGTTGGGGGTGCAACTTTGATATCCCTTTTTGTAGATTTTTCAAAACTACTGAAGATGCAGTTTTCCTTTTTCCAATTCGATGTATATTTCTAGAGTTATTCGACCGTTTTTTGGACACCCTGTATATATATTTTTTCAAATTCATAGGCTGTATTGTTTTCACTATAAAACAGCAATAAAAAACAAATTTTATCAAAAAGTACATGTTATCAAATCAATTCAACATTTACTTAACTTTGACATTCATCAAAAAATACATATATACATACGACGCTTTGACATTTTTATTAAAAAACACCCATCTCAATCCTTGCTTGTTGTTTGGAGGAAGTACAAAACTTAGAAAGGTTATAGTATATCAGAAAATCCCAGTGATAAGAATTTTTTCTATGATTAGGTAAACACTTCTAGATCCCAATAAAGGCGGTACATATTCACTTAGTCTAAGCCTACAGTCCTTTTAGAAATGTGTCACATGGAGGTGAAAATGACCGTTGGCAGTTTAAAATACTTAAAATTTAAGGAGAAAATTATTAAATACGCACTTCGCCTTCTGATGGTGCAAACTGTATTTTGATAATTATATTACGTAATGCGTAATCATGCATTTAAAATTTCAAAATAAGTTAAATTGGGAGTTCGCGATTGGGGAGGATTAGTGAAGCGGTTCCTTAAAGTTTAAGGGTTTACATTAAATGCACAGATGCCAAATAATACGGTTTTGGGAGATTTCACCGTTACGTGTGACTTTTAGGGAGTGTTTTTTTGCAAATTGAGACAAATTTGGAAGTGAAATTATTTAGATATCGTCTTATCTTTTCATAGCTATTACAGGACACATACAGAATTATTTTTGTAGTGACACCTTTAGTCTAAAGTAATAAATTTTTTTTAAAAATAGTAAAGTTGTTACGTGTGTGATTTTTCTGAGCCACACACGTAACAACGACTTTACTATTTTTTTAGAAACAAATTGTTATTACTTTACACTAAAGGCGTCATAAAAATAAAAAAAGTAAAACATTATCTAAATAATTTCACTTCCAAATTTGTCTCAATTTGCAAAAAAACATTCTCTAAAAGTCACACTCGCAATGGTGGAATCGCCCTTTTAGAATATCACTATCTCTGAATAGTATTTATTCGCCTTATTAAACCGCAAAATTCTGCAATTAGATATAGCTAAGATTACTATTCGAAAATAGTGGTATTCAAAATTAATTCTTGACACCTATTCATTAAGGCACATAGTCATATTCACCATCGTGGTCAATCACATTTTCTTGTTCCGATTTTTATAAGCGAGCGAGGAGGTTTATTATTATTATTATTTTTTTTGTCGACGCATTTACCTATATTTCCAACATAAACTTAAAACTTTCCTTTGTTATGTTCTAGATCAGGGGTTCTTAATCAGTGGTCCGTGGACCCCCATGGCATCTTAATCACTCCGCTAAGGTCCGTTCAAAATAATTTTTTTCAATTATCTAGAACCTACAAAAAAAAAAAAAAATCTTACAAGTAAAAGAAAGCAAAAAAATTAAATACTGTTAAAATGTGTAATATACTTACGAAATCTACTTTCTGAGCGGTAAAGGTAAATTTGTAATAATAAAAGAAAAGTGCCCAGTTATTAATAGTCTGTGAGCTCAATGCCATCAGTAACACTAATTGTATATTATACTCTTATTTCAAAGAATAATGCCCCTCGAAAAATACAGAAACCGACAATAAATTAAGGGGGAATTAGCCCCCCGTTCCCCCTCTTTATACTTAACCAATGAACCCCCAAAACTAATCAGAGAAGCGCCTTATCACAATAATCCTATATACAAAATTTGAAGCAAATCGGCTTATTCTGCATAAAAAACCCAAGTATCTAAATTAAGAGGGGGGATTAGCCCCCCGTCACCGACTTTATACTTTACCAATGAGCCAACAAAACTAATCAGGAAAGCGCTTTATCACAATAAACCTGTACACAAAATTTGAAGCACATCGAATAATTCTGTCTGAAAAACCCATTTATCTAAATTAAGAGGGATTAGCCCCACGTTCCCCCCTTTATACTTAACCAATGAACTAACAAAACTAATCAGGGAAGAGCTTTATCACAATGAACCTGTATACAAAATTTGAAGCACATCGGATAATTCTGTCTGAAAAACCCATTTATCTAAATTAAGGGGGGAATTAGCCCTTCGTTCCCCCTTTATACTTAACCAATGAACCCCCAAAACTAATCAGGGAAGCACCGTATCACAATGAACCTATAAACAAAATTTGAAGCAAAACGGATATTTCTATCAAGAGTTATCGCGTTACGTACATACGTACATACATACATACAGAACGAGTGGGCACATTAGATCTCAGGCTTTGATAGCCTGTGAGCTAAAAAGGCAGGTTCTAAGTTCATGAATGCGAATTATTTGACGTGTTTCGGAAACACAACGAATATAACAAATATTAAGAAACTATATATGAAAAAAAAAAATCAGCAAAATAGAATTACACTTTGTTTTCAAACTACTAACCTCTTGTCACTAAACTTAATTGTCTTTTTGGGACACATATAGCTTTTCCTGATGATGACGTCATGATACTTTCCAGCACTTTCTGTGCAATTCCAGTAATTTTTATCGAAATTTTATTCAGTTTTTAAATTTTCCAGGTAAGTGTTTGGTAATTAAATTTAAAAGGGACACCAAAATTAACCCGTCAATAGCGCAGTATAAGTGCTTTCCTGTTCATATGCGGTTTCTTCTTTTGATTTTTGAACATAATTTTTTTTTTCTATATTAGAGGAATGTTTAATGGCACAATTTGTTTATGTATATTGTTTTATGCACTCTGTGTGAAATATTCTAAAGAATAATTCATTTGAGTCTCAAAGAAAGGGGAAATACGAAAAGGTGTCCGTTGTAACTAAGAGTTTAAAAACCGCTGTTCTAGATCATAACATTAACTTTCATAATTTATTATAATTAACATTTTACTCCCAATAATTTAAATGCTTACTTATTTTCTTATTAGATATATTTATTAGCAAAAAAACTATCTTTAACTATAAGCAAGAATAAATTGGCCAGCTTTGGTTTTAAAGTAATTTTTCAGGTTACCGGATCTGATATTGGATTGTAACTTCATTATAAGTACATGTTTACGAACGCTTTAGAAAACCCCAATAATAACCACCATAAATGTATTAAAAAAATTCATACTGGCATTCAAAATTATCAATATTTGTAAACATTCATATTACCTTACCTCAGTTGGCATTACTTGTAAAAATATTTTACTCCAATATCAATCAAAAACAATAAGATTGGCTAAAACTTACTGGAAAGAAGCCAAAAAAAGATTAAAATTTGCACAGAAAGTTTTGGAGCCTTATTATATTTCCTAAGAATAATTTACAAACTTAAAAGTTTAATTTATTTAAAGTTAAGAACTTTTTCCAATAAGATGGAATTTAAATAGTTTAGTACTTCACTAAATAAAGTACACTTCATTGTATATTGGCAATTCAAAAATAATTTTAAGGGGGGGGGGGTAGTGGATAACACTTAAATGATTTTGGTAGAAAATAACTAGACTAAAATATATTTGATTAAAATCATGGGTGAAAGTCAGAATGTTTCACAGGAATGAAATAGACATATTTCCGCAAAACTTTAGTAAAATGTAATTCATAACACACCTTCAAAACATAAATTTCTAATAGTTATTAATATATGTATGAAAAACCTAAAATAAGTCTAAAAAAACTATTTCCAGCGAGAGATTGATATTTTCCTGTCACATTCAGTCTGCCGAAATATCAAAATGATTGAATTGTGCCACAGTTCGGAAAACTTTTACTCATGGTTCAAATGAAATATAAATATTTTTGTTTGATTTTATCTCTAGTCTTTGAAAACACTGCATTTTAAGTTGTGACGTATTTAATACTACTAGTCCAACTAAAACACGAATGAATTATTCTGACCCCTTTGTTCTGCGTTTCAACGAAAGGCTTCCTATTGCAATACTTTTCAGGTTTCAATAAAATAAGAATTTATTGTAACAGCTCCAGTTTCCATTCTATTTCGAGCACTTGCTTTAAAAGAAAAACTCAAATTACTGATATTTTGTTGTCGAATAGTTATTTTCTTTCATCGCTTTACTTGGAATAAAGCTATACAAAAACAAATATTTAAGTATTATTACAAAACGAAATCTTATATATGAAGAACATTTAAAAAACGGTATGAAAACACTTTACCAAAATTAAATCAGAAATTCAAAGCACTTATTAATATTTTGTCGTCGTTGTTTTTATTGTCAATTGATGGAGTTTTCCCGCATTGTAGGTAAATGGGAAGCATAGTGACAACGCAACTGAGTTAATCATATTTTTCAAGTTTTACTTCTAATATTGCACACGTGTCTTCATGGGATGTTTTAAAGAGAGATGTTTAAAGTAAAAAATAATTTCCATTTGTTGAAACTGATTTATCCAGTGAGGCACCTGGACGTAACACACAGACATTGTACATACATAATGATAAACACATAATCTGACCTTTTGTGTTGCAGTCGAGTAAAGGAGTCTTAAGGTCAATTATTTAAAGACTATTGTATTTTAACATAATTAAAAATTATATCTAAACTTTTATTCACTTTATACGCATCGAGGTCTATTTATTATAAAATAAGATTCTTTACGAGAGGATTTTATCTCTTGAATGGGAGTAAAGTCCTGTACGGTTCGCCGGGACGCCATTAGAAAAAGGGGGGATGACCTCCAGGGGGGACTGAAAAATAAGAGGTGGAAGTTACGAAAAATACTTCCTAAATTTTTTATAATTTCTTGAGAAAGTATCTTTTCGTAGGAGCGCTGAAAAAATATTTCTCATACCACAACCGAATCCTAAAACTCCATTTGAAGTGAACCTGAACCAGGAAAAATAATTTTTATATACCCGAAACTACTCGTTGTACTTCAACCCAAAACTTATCCAATGGGAGTCCTAAATTAATACCCAAAATACATAAATCAGAGCCCAACCCGAAAAGAAATAAAAATAATGCCATACATTATTCAATTAAGATAAAACAATCTCATATCCAATGGGAATTTGATTTTTGTGAAGAAAAATGAATATATACTCACTGGTGTTACTTAGTTTTTCAGAAAAATTATTTTGGACTTTCTCTTGAGAAATAGTGTATATCCGCACCCGACCCGCAAGTTTGATCGGCTTTTGGTAAAATTTGGTTACCCGACACGATGCTGAACTCCAGTTAAGTACTAAAACTTCATTCACTGTATTTAAACTAGAAGTTCACATACAGGAACAAGGGCTTGAAAATGCTAAATTTTACAAAAACGACACTTACCAGAAAGGTTTAAGATCTCGTACAAAAACTGAAATCAAGCGATGTCCCGCTTTAAATATGTAACACTCTGATTAATCCTTACGATGTCTAGAAGATACTGAAACAAGTCGATAAGAACGTATTTGCATCAAGTTTTCCTAGTAAATATGTCCGATATTGGAAGTCACAATCGAGATAAAATCATCATTAAGTAAAATTTATTTAGATATTCCCGAAACTGTAGCATACTTAAGAGAAATCTAATAAAATATATCTAAACCGATCAACAATTCTAAATGTCTAGAAAAATTTATAGGCTTACAGTTCTGAAACTTAATTTGAAGTGCTTAACCTGACGATCAAAAAGTTACTTAAATGCTCCATTTTCAAAACTTCATACACATTAGACTCCACTCTAATTATTTCAAAATGTCCAATTGTCTAAGTAGCTACGAACTAATTTTGAATGTCGGAACTAACGTAATTGTATATATAATATGTTGTATACTTCCGGTTCTGTTGCAAGCTATAACAATGAAGTGCAAAACAAGAATGAATAACTTTCAAAAATAAGTTGTCTTCCTGTTTTAAAAATATTGCTTTCAAAGACAAGAGTTTATAGATTATCTGTGTAATTAATACTTAGACCAGTGGAATTTTTTTAGAGGAAAGCCTTAATTGTTTTTAGAACAAAAAATAAAGAAAAATCATGCGTCAAGCATAGATTATGAAAGACTTACCAGAACATCGAGAAAACTAATTAAGTGGAAGAAGATATGTAAGTAAATAAGTTTAAAAAACATAACACATTTAACAGGCGTTGACCTGTGCATGTTTGGAATTTCTTAGCAATTTCTTAGATTTACATTATTTTATTCAATTAAACATTGTACTGTTACAATAAATTTAAATGGAAACTTCACTTCAAAATCAAAAATAATTTAACAACTGGATTTCATTAATTTATAGGAAAATTACGTGAAAGGTATTCTCTGCCTGCGAACGAAATGCCTGTCCTTTACCGTTTTTTTTTTTTTTTTTTTTTTTTTTTTTTTAGAAATAAATGAATCACATTTCATTCCCTTTCGAAAATTTTGTTTACGTTTGGAAAGAAATTTTAAATGCCGATAATTCTTAATGTATACATTTTAGAAGGTACCTCTTCACTCAAAAATTAATTTATTTTTAAAGATCTTTCTAAAAACGTAAATTATATATATTTTAAAGCATAAACACTACGTCTGATTACTTTATTTTACAATATTATAAGAACACGCATTTTATCAGACAATTAAATACACTAAACAAACATGAGTGAAAACTTGACCTGGGCCAGGACTCGAACCTGGGACCTTATGCGTACCGCGCTGAAGCTCTGCCACTGAGCCCCCCCCCCCCCCAGATCGATATCCTTGCCCGGCAATTTCACATACTTATTCGTGTTGGAAACAGTCATCTGCCACAGTTTGCAGTCATATTTAATTGTCTGATAAAATGGGTGTTCTTATAATTATGAAATTTTATTAATATATATATCTTAATATAACCATTTCTAGTGTCTCCACAGAAGAAAATGGCTGACTTGCAGATGAAATTTGATGTGGTTATAACCCGTAACTGATTTGTGCTATTATAATACAGATGGTACACGGTCATTGTCGGATTTTATCTCTGTTTTGGCATAATTTTTTAATCGCCAAGTTAATTAACAGTTTTTTGCTAATTAAGGATAGAAAATATTTTTTTTTTCTTACACTGGATTTTATAAAAGCACATAGATTACGTAATTACTTGTCCAAAAATACAATCCTTTTTTTATTCTGCCAAATATTTAAGTCTGTAGGTTGTTTGTAAAAGACGAAGAAAAAAGTGATCATTTTAAGTAACTTGACGTTTAAAAAAAAAAAAAATCTATATCTGTTTATAAATCACTTATGAAGATGAGTTTGGTCTTAAATTGAAGAATTTCTTCATTAGATTCTTCTAGTTTTTTTTTTTTCTGCGACGCTTGGTTTGTTTGATATCTGATATTTTAATGTGGCATGTTTGGTCGATTTAACATTGCGAAGTTGCTTTCTGTAAGTAAGCAGTAGCGGTCTGTAGTCCAGTTCTTGGCGTTGTTTGTGTGGCCTTTTTATTTAAAAAAAAAAAAAGCTTGGCTTGGCAGAGCGACCCGCCCCGCCCTGCTTGATGATTACATTTCAGGGCTTCTAATACAGTTATTTCTACATGCAAGACATGACATTTCATACTAAATCAAAGACGCTCTATAACTTTAAAATAGATTTTTTTTCGTATTTTGTACAGTTTTCGAAGTAAGAAAGATAACTCCAGTTTGCCACTAGGGGGTGAGTTCAGGTACCTCATCGTATAGCTATATATCGTGTACTTTTTACTATATCTAGACACCACGTTCATGGCTGTAGCTAACTAGCTTCAGTAGTATATGTGTCAAAATGAATTTTAAAATAGAATTAGTCACTTTTTACCTGCGAAAATGACTTTCTACTACAAATGTTTAAATTCTTGCATCTGCAAAATTCGTAGCATATAAATGGGTTTTAGGTACTCCATCTTGTGTAGAAATGAAAATAAATTGTGTTTAAGCAAAATTACTGTTGTCCTACTCCTCCTGCTTCCACACTCCTGCTTCATCTCCTCTGCTATGGTCAAAATTAGTGTTGCCAGGTGTCTCAACTTACGAGGGGCGTCTAGATTAATGGGGATTCTAAGACCCGTCCCGCAGAAATAGTCATTGGGGTGCGAAATCATGTCCCGATTTTTCATAATACACAAATGCTCTTTAATTTCCTTTAGTGCCATGTTATTTATTAGTCTGAATCGAATGGAACTTGATACAGTAAAACCTGTGTAAACAGAAACTGTCTATAATGGAAATTTTTTATGGTCCTGGCTAAAGGAATAATCATACAAATGTATCTACATGTCTGCCTTAAATCAAAATATTTTTCCGGTCTTTAGCATTTCAGTTTTTACACATTTTAATGTACGTGATTCAGTAAAACCTGGGATAACGGAATCCTGAATTAAAAACGAACAAATTTAACAGTACCTACCGAAGGAATACCATACAACTTCTCAACCGGACACCTCTACAAAACTGAATTTTATTTCGCTAACCTAGAATTCCGCTTTCACAGGTTTTACTGTGCAAGATTAGTTTATTTAGTACAGTAAAACCTAAGAGAAAATCTTAAATGACTGGAGAAAATTTCAATTTTAGGTAAATTTCAGTCTTAGCAGGTATAATTTTATGGCATTTCTTCCATACGGACCAAGAATATTTTACATTTAAATCGAGATTCCGTTATAGACAGATTCAGTTTCTATAGGTTTACTGTATTTTTATGTCCCGATTTAGAAGCCGCTGTCCGACATTGTTTGTCTCCCTGTCCCACTTTTTTAGAAAGTGGAACTGCCAACACTTAAAAATGTACACATTGAAGCAGATACCTTAAATATTTTACCCTTAAATACAAGTTGAACTCTCATAAGAGAACTTCCGATTGCATGCGATATTTTCAAGTTATGCACGACTGCTCTCACGAAAAAAAAAAAAAGTATGGGTCATTATATGATGTCCTTGAGGATATGCAGTTGGATAATGGGACAAAATCTCGCGGGGACAAATTATAGCGCGGACGAAATCTCGCACGGACAAATTATCGCACGTATAAAATAAGTTAAAAAATAAAATAACTCATTTTAAACCTCAAGCTGACAAAACATATGTAATAATCAATAAAAATCATTTTAATCAAGACATAAGGTTGGTCCCAAAACCAAGTAAATGAGATTGATCTTTTCTTCCCCTTGAAATATTTCGTTCCCGCTAGTAAATATGCACATTTACTCAATACGTTTAGTAATTAGAAGCCTATGTAAATATGTATTTCAAGGGTGTAAAGAAATATATTTTTTTATAAATTATAAAGAAGAACTATTGCAATCTTAAGTGTTTAAAAAAATAAAACTTCATGATTTGATTAAAAAAAAAAAAAAAAAAAAAAAAAAAAAAAAAAAAAAAATGCGTGTAAGTAAACCTATGCTGAGGTTTTGCTAAATTACCAATTATAATATATACACAGTGCTTTTTTGAAAACTATAGAAGGATTTCACTAGCCATCTTCAGATCAAGATAAATTCCTTTCGGAGCAACCATAGAGTTGTAAATTCGTTTTAATGTATTTAAAATAAAGTTAAAATGCATGTAATTTTCCTCAATATGTTTAGTAATTAAAAACCAAAGTCAATATGTACTTTTTCACTGTTAACATGCCCATATTATTAACATTGGTTAATAATATGGGCACCTGAATAAGAATTCCTCCAAATTGCACACATTTACAAATGAAGTGGACCTCAAAAATTTGGATTTCAGAACAAATTTAAGAAATGTCACCCAACCCCCTCCAAAGAATTGAATACCGATTTTTTCATTTTCATGTAAATGCATCTTTAATTATATTTATTGAAAGATACTTTGTTTTTATAGGAAAATGGAAAACACTATCAGATGCTTTGGTATCTGAATAAGAATATACGCAAATTACACACATTAAGAATGAAAATATCTTTGTGAATGTGCGGAAAGCAACGAGTTGGAATTTAAGAAACAAAATAAGCAATGTGACCCCTCCCCCCTTTTAGAAGATATATGATTCCTTCAAAATCGAAGGCCAGATCTTCCCGTATCATTACATTATTTGCAAAGTTCTTTAATTATTTGCAAAATTCGTTTGGAGAATTTAAACTATTTTAGCACCTTGTCATCATTTAAATTTTTTTCAAAACTTTTCAGACTTCTATTTCATTAAAATATTCAATGAAACGGCCTACTTTCTAGGAAATACATTTTGGTCTACAGCATTCTTTCGGATATCAAAATAATATTCAGGTAGGATACATTTTTCGGTTTCGTAATAATTGATATATACATATTTATGTTTTAAAACGAAACAAGTTATTTGGAGCTTTACTATTCAAAATATTTTTCTATATTTTGAAATTTTTGAGAAGTCTTGCACAACAGAACTTTAAAAAAAAAATAAAGATATCTATTTTTTTAACTTTTTTTTTCAGTTGACCACTCGCGTTTTACGGTTTAAATAATGGACAAATTCGAAACTCCCAAAATCCTATTTAGAAATTCCAAACTAAATGTTCCGTACGGAATTTCTATATACTTTCATTAACGCGTTATTTAAGTGGTTATTTAGATTCTGTCTGCACGACGATTTGTCCTACAGCCATACAATTGATGTCTTGTTATATTTATAATGTATCAAGGTCAGGGGTCGCAAAAACTACTTTTTTATTGTAGCGAACTACAACTACTTTATCGAAAATGTAGTTAACTACAACTACTTGTTTTAAAAAGCAGCGACTACAAACTACTTTTCAAAAGTAGTCACTACTTCGCTAATTTCAGATTTTGTCAAAGGGTTCAATTTACACTCGAAATTGAAAACACTGATAAATAATAAAACGACCCTCTGGGATACAATTAAATAAATATGACATAACCAAGGGCATTAAAAAGGATAAAAAAAGGGCATTAAAAAAAAAACATAGAAGAATGTTTTGTATTTGTCTCCAAAATGTTAGTTTATGCACACAGTACAAATTTCATACCAAATTCAGAGATATATTATAATCTAGAAAATTACAGAAAACAACTCTAAATGCAACATTAAATAAATCTGTAAATAAAACCTTTCCAAATAATAAGAAACCCAGCGTTAAAACACAAACATCTGATAACGCGTAAATAGACAAGTGTCGGCAGCAAGAAAATTAATTCTTTTGGTGTGTTAGTATTTGATTTTAGTAGCAAATGTAAATGGGAAAAATCTATGACTTCACGGGATGCATTGCTATACACTGCAGCTGAGATTCTCAAATTGTTGAGCAAAACAAATTTTGTTCAAAAGAAGCAAGTTTTGGCCACGTGATTTGGAGAATGGCATACTTTTCCCCCCTGAAGTAGCGTTAAAAGTAGCGTCGGTTTTCGCTACAAACTACTGATTTTTTGTATCGCGCTACTCGCTACACTACACTGTTAAAAATGTAGCGCACTACACTACGAACTACTGTAAAAAAATAGCGACTACTGTAGTTTTGCTACTTGTAGCGCGCTACTTCCGACCCCTGAAGGTTTAGTAGAAGCAAATGCCAATAAAATGATTAAAAAATTATTTCAGATAGCAAAATATTCAGGTTTTTTTTCGGTTCCGTAATAATTGATATACATATTTATGTTTTAAAACTAAAGTTCTCATTATTTTGAACACTACAATATTTCTCTATATATTGAAATTTTTGAAAAATCTTTGCACTACACAAAAATAGAAAAGTAAAGATATCTATTTTTTACTTCAAAAATTACTTTTAATTTAAATTACTTGTAAATTTACTTTTTACTTAAAAAATTATTACTTTTGATAAAATATTTGGTTTACTAATAAAATGTGAATAGAATGTATCCGAACGTTATATTTATATTTTATAAAATCAATATCTTATATTTAAAAACGGAAACAAAAGCATTTATGAGAAGCATTGGTCAATGTAACATTAATAGAACCATGATAAAATTATTTCATTGAAAGGAAATTTATTTGTACTATTGAATTAAGGAAAATATTAAATAACCTCGTTTATTATGTTTCAAGTAAATTAAACTTAGTGGCGCCTGTTGATTGTAGTAGTCGAAATTACTTGTCTTGAATACAGTTTCGATAATGGACATACTTGAGATAAAACATTGTGAAGCTAAGAAAATTCTTACATAGTCGAGAACATTGAAAAATAGTACCGGAAATAGTGACGAAAAATCTTTCACAATAATTGTCAGAGGAAATGGTTTTACAATTTGACAAGCAATTTCAGAGAGTCTTTGTTCCAAAATTCATGTCCAAGTTTCCTTTTCTATAGAACATAAAGCTTTATGTTATAACCTTAACAGAATAAAGTCATGAATTCTCTTCTAAATATTTCGAAAATCTTTAAATTTGCAACAAAACGGAACTCAAAGTTACAGTCGGGATGAAAAAAACACACCATACACTTTAATCGCTAAATTATCGGAGAGAAAATCGAAAATGTCTTATTTCAATTTATGTTTAAAAAAAATTAACTTAAGCGCCTCCATATCAAATTTCTTACAAACTTTAAAAATTTCAATACGAACATCTCATTTCAACATCATATTTCTTCCGTAAATTTTACCTTCGTATATCAAATGGCAAGTCATTCGGTGCAGAAGTTTTGGATTTAGGTAGATGTAACGTATTGAAGTTCTAATTATAAATTCATATTTAATAGCTTCAAAACAAACTGCAAAGCATGTAGTTGTTTAAGCATAACAGAAAAACTACTTGGTGGAATAAGCTGAAATTTTCAATTCGCATATTTGAAGCTTCTAAAAATAGATTTCCGTTAAAAATTTTGTAGGTTACAATGCATACATTTTTTCGAATATTAATTTCATAATATATAAATTATGACATGTTTACAAAATTCAAATGCACTTGTGATATCAGAAAGGTTGGAGATGCTTGAACTAAAGCGACTATTCCATTTACAGGTGGTAGTACAGCTTGTTCTTAAAAAAAAACCCGACAGTTGTTTGCATATTATACATTATACCGCAGATATGCTGCTTTGAATAATTCAACAACGAATTCGGCATTTCTTCAAAGTTTTAAACATCCCTATCAAAGCAAACATAGTATTATCAGCAAAACAAATTTCAAACCTTATCACCTATTATCATATCTCACATCGCAATATTATTGACATCATTCCGCGTAATTTTTTCTCATTACGAGGATATTTAAATTGTGTTTAACCAATTTAGAGAAAGGTTTGGTATAGGTCAGTTTAGGAAACTTAAATACAGTTGGCCAAAATAAAAAAGGGAGACCACCCCCATGCATTTTAATCAGTAAATATTGTCCCAGGAAAAAAAAAACTGAAATAGCCTATCGACTGGCTATTGTCTTCTTTCAATTTATATATATATTTTTAAAAAAGAGCTTAGGGGTCGTCTTCAAACAGAAATTGTACCAAACTCTGAAATAATCAATACAAACAACCAATTTTGACATCATATGGCTTTTTCTGTAATTTTTTTAGTATACCAAACAGGACGTCAATCTGTCAAGTAGTTTAGCAATTATGAATGTTTAAAGTTTATAAATCTCAATGCTAAATTAATTTGTAATCGTTGCAAAACATATTGCAATGCGGATTGTTTTAAGCATAACTCAATAACTAAAACTTCTAGAATTTTGAAGCTTCTACAAATCAATGTCCGATAAATTCCTAATTTTTTAAAAAATTTATTAAACTAAATTTTTTTAACTTAATTTTCGAAAAAAGGAATTATAACCTATGATATTTTTAAATCATAAATCGATTTCTAGAAGGTCCATTGATATGCAAATTTAAAATTACAGTAGCCAAGTAGTTTGAGCCAAGTAGCTTGAGCTATAACGCTTAATAAACTTCCCGCTTTGCAACGATTATAAATGAATTTAATTAGGAGTTTTAAATTTTCAACATTCATAATTCCTAAACTACTTGACCAAATGACTTCTTGTTCGGTTTCCTAACTTAAATTATAACGAAAATGCCAAATATGTCAAAATTTAGGTGTTTCCATTGAAAACTTCAGAGTTTGGTATAATTTAGAATTTCCAGTCGAATGGTTATTTTCTATTTTTTCTGCGACAATTTAGAGATTAAAATGTATAGGGTGGATTTGTTAACCCTTTCCAACATCGTTGAAAAGTATTTATGAATACGGTTGGGTTGTCGGTCCTATCTGTGCTCTAACTCTCGTAAATATATTCAGATTGTCATGAAATTATTATATATTATTGAATATTACTATAGAATGTTCGGAAAATGAAGTGTGTAGCATTAACAGTTCATTTACAGAGACACAAAACAAATATTCCATTACATTATGGTATATTGGGAAAAATCGTTTGCGGCGCATTTTATTGATGTTACGGTATTTCAAACATAATGAAATTAATATGCATTACTGAGTTGGACTACAGTATACTTTCACCGGAATATACAATTAGTGACATTTGTTGTTCAATTACAGGGACGTACAAAATAATTCCTTTACATTATGATCTATGAACGAAAATCGTTTGCGTTGCATTTTGTACATGTAATGATACTGATACAATGAAAAAAGATCACTAAGGTTCAATACAACTTTTTTGCTATATAGATTATGGAGTGCGTAGGATTTATCGTTTATGTACAAAGACACACGAGCGAATTCGGTTAAAGGACTGACTATGACCGATAGTTACTAGAAGTGCTCTTTCCGCTGTGGTAGGCAATTTTATGTAATTGTTGGTGTATTACGTGTTTATAAATTCTGTAGATCATATACAGGGATGCACGAAAGGCTTCGAATATGGACAGCAATTGCTGAAAATGGATTTTGACCGAGTTATGTATTTTTTAAATTGCTTATTTAAATATCTCTAATCGTACGAAAAAATTAAATTTCTTAATAATATTCTGTTAGTGTTGGAAAGTGTTTCATAATCTATGCTGGATGCAAGATTTTTCTTTTTCCTTTTTTTTTGTTGGTGGGAGGAGGGGGGGGGGAATGACGGTACATTACAGTCGCAATTATCAATTTT
Organism: Maratus michaelseni; assembly: GCA_963931845.1. Lineage (NCBI taxonomy): Eukaryota > Metazoa > Arthropoda > Arachnida > Araneae > Salticidae > Maratus > Maratus michaelseni. Next base: position 258,101,563 of record OZ007586.1, on the reverse strand, counting down.
TATAAGAAATTGAGCGACTTCATTTTAATCTAAGGCGTCGCGGGACACAAAGTTTAAAATTTTTATTTAGTATTTTTTTTTCTTCAAATATACATTTATATATTCCTTTTTAATTTTTTAAAGTTACAAATTTTAACTCTGTTTAATGTATTTTCGGAAAGAGTAACTTTTTTGCACGCTGCCTTCAATTTTGAGCATTTGGGATTTACAAAAATATTTAAATAAAATCATATATACCGTATATGCCGGCATATGACGCGCACTTTTGAAACAAAAAAATTGAAATTTCTTGGTGCGCGATAACCGGGTATAAAAATAAAACATTAAAAGTTAATGAACGATAAGTATAAGAATTCAGGTTTCTACTTTAATGTTCAAGAAAACAAAACATGAGTATAGTTGAATGAACCAGTGAACGATTCTAAACGTTTTGTGTGGATTAAAGTAGCCAGATGGTTTTAGTAATATCATATGTTCTCGAATCTCAAAAAGCTACAATCCCAGTGAACCAGCAAGGTAAAAGTCCTTCCGGCGCGTACTTAGAGTGAAAAGTAGCTTCCCTATTCCTTGTTTTTAAGAATTTAGCTAATTTTACTGAAACACGCGAAGCTAAAATGCGTGGAACCCGATTACAGAAGATTCACAGTTTTCGTCCATATTGAGTTTGTATGGAAATTTAAAAAAAAGGGCAAACAATTAGATTTATTTACAGCGACCTATTTCTGTCGCCAAATTTAGCGATATTTCACAATTCCGGAAAAAAATTGGAATATTTTCTCCGATCATAACCTCTAAACCACCCTCTGTTCAAATATTGATTTATATATCTGTTTTTTGTCTTACAATAACACTCGTATTTATGAACAGATTTCGATTTGACTGAGCATCCGTGCTTAAAAATTTTGAATTCTATTTCCGTTTTAATAAATGCGAATGAATTCCTGTGAAAATTCGTTCATTAAAGGGGAAAGTACAATTGTGATATCAATAAAAAACAACCAATGTTTGTGCTTCATTTCCTCTTTCACTGAATATATTTGATTAACTTTATGTTTTTGCTACTGTAAATAGCAATATTTTCATAGTTTTATTTTTTTGGAAAAAAAATTGTTTTTTCGCAACCTTAATTTTAATGTAACATAGATAATTTGTTTGCAAAATTGCGAAAATAACAGCGTTTATATATATATATATATATATGTATATATTGCCGAATCATCAAATCCTTATTTAGTTATCGCAAATACAATGAAAAAATTTTGAAATAGCTTCAGAAGTTTCAGAGAAAACGGAACAAGGAATAGAAAAAAACGCAAGTTCACATTATAAATATTTAAAGACTCCAAACTGCGCCATGCTTTTAGCACTTTTTGCTAAACCGAAAACTCGATTGCTTTTCTTTTCTGTCTCTAATTAAAGTTGTGTCAACATGGGGAGACCTACTTACATTGAAGACTTATTTGAAGACTTTGGATATTTCAACTGAACTTGCCTCCTTAACTAGAAATTTCTTTAATTACAGAGGGTAAAAATAAAACGGGATCCGAACTTCAGAGTTTTATACTTTTTTTGGTTAACCATTAACAGCCTAGACTAGTTACGCGAAGACATTCGCAAGCTAATGTTAAAACTACACTGTAAAAAAAATTCCTGAAAAAAACGGAAGTTGTACTGGCAATCGAGACGCCAGTACTATTTCCGTATTTTAACGGAAAAAAAATTCCGTAAATTCCAGGAAATTTTCCGTGAATTCTGAAATATCAGTTTTTAATTTTCCGTTTTATAACAGATATCTTCCGTATTTTTTAGAAATGTTTATGTCGTTAAAATAAAATTTATAGGACCAAAAAAGAAAAACAAGGTACTTCGCGAGTACAACCTTACAACAGATACATTTCGGCATTTTTTTTCATTTCTGAGTGAGTTTATAGAATTTAACCAACCCTTGCTGCGAGCGGATTCGAACCCCCAATGTACCGTGTACTAACCTGATGCCCTAGACCACAGCGCTATGACCGGTCGGGGTTTTCGCTCAAATGCTGTAACTTATTTGAATCGCTTTTTATGATGCAAAAACTAGGTTTCATCTGTAGATTGATTTTTCCAATGTTTTTAATATTTTCTTTTCATAATTTTCAATGATTTGCTGTGTTATATTATTTTGTGCCTTATAACAGATAAATTTTAATTTATTATGTATTATATGCATAAGTAAATTGTATTAAGAGTAATAATTGCTTCTTTTTGCAACAGTGCTAACTAGTGTTGAATTCAGACATTTTTTTCCGGGAGGGATTTCTGTGGCTCCGGTGTGTGTGTGTGTGTGTGGGGGGGGGGGGGGGATTTTAACATTACATTTTAAAAATATTTAAAAAAAAAAGAGAGAGAGAGAGAAATTTTAAATTAATGACTTTGGGATAGGTAAGTTTAAATATGGACTAACTGATTTAATTTAAATTAAGTTAGTTTAATTTATAAAAATATGAACTAACGAAATAAATTAAAAACGTTATAAAATTAAAAACTTGATTTTTATAAAAGTAAAGAAAAAACATTAACTAATTTTATAAATTTAAGGAAAAAATTGTAAACTTAGTAAAATTATAATTTATAAAATAATAAATTTTAGCGTAATTCATAAATTTGTAAGTCAAAACAGTTTAGTTTAATACCAATTTGCATAGCTATAATTTGCAGAGATATTATGTTATGAAACCTTTAAATAACACAATATTGCCTCACATTAAAAAAGATAAATTTAAAAAAAATAGTGAAAAAAAAATCCTAAATTTGAAGAACTATCACGAAAAAAAAAAGTAGATTTAAAAAAAAAAAAAAAAAAAAAAAAAAAAATATATATATATATATATATATATATATATATATATATATATATATATATATATATATTGTAATTTATAAAAATAAAATAAGTTTCTAAATATTTCATTAAAAAATATAAATATTTCTATTATTTTCACAATAAATTGACATGGCCTCGGTTAGAATGGGCCAGCGGGTCGAGCCGGGCCAGGCCTGTATCCTAGAAGAACTCTAGTAAATACAACAATCTTAATTCGCATTTCAAAAAAGGCGATTTCTGTACTCAACCTTTAAACGTCATTTACGGAAATTGCACTGTTTTGCAAGAAATACGTACATTGTACAGTTTTGAAAGAAATACGGAAAAAAATCCATCAAATTTACGGAAAACTTTCTGCATATTTATGGATGTGAAGTCTCTTTAACGGAACTAATATCATTTACGGAAATTGTACTGACATTTTGGAAAAATGAAACTTCTCCGTAAAATTTTACGGAAAATCTCTTGTATTTTCACGGATTTTTTTAGAGTGTATGGTAATGTTTTTTTACAAATATCTGTCTTGCATTTTAATATTTTTAAATATTTTTTTGCATAGAATACCTGAAGATCGATGTCTAACTTTGTGCGTTTGTACATTTTCGATTTTGATTGAAGTTTTTTATATGAGAATACTTTCATTTTCGGAACGGTTCCAAAGTGAAAATGTCCTCGTACCAAAGAAATCTACAACCAAAATCGAAAAAGTACAAGAGCACAACGTTGGATATCGTTCTCAAGTAGCCTATGCAAAATCATTTTAAAATATCGTTTGTGTTTAAAAATATTGCTGCGACAAAAATTGTCACATAGCTGCTATGAGCAGTCTCTCCGACCACTTGATCAAAAGATGAATGAAAAGCTAAATTAACTCATAGGATATTGTTTCTGTATCAAACTTTATGTACAGGTATATAATTAAAATTCACCTATTCCAAAGTCTCTAGAAATAGTACTAGGGTCCCAACAGAAACAAAATTTCACTAGTATCTATAGTTAAACTACAAAAAATGGAAAATAAAGCAGCGGTCTGTGAGACCGCTAACAGCAGTTAAGGGTTAAATTAATTTGGACCAAAATAAGGTATGCGATTCTCGAATTTTCTTCAGTGTAATAAAATAATTGTGTTGCACTGAAATAATGAAATTCCAAATTTCTTTTTAATGTGAAATTTCTCTGGAAGGTTTAAGAGCATCCAATTGTTTTTAGTACTGCCCTTTCATCTGTGTAAACTTGGTGTAACAAATATTACAATAGGAGAATACAAATATCTGTGCTTAAACTTATATGATTGAGTCTTAACCAATTACTTAAAAAATAATTTTAACAGCTTAAATTTTATACAAAAATTTCGCTGTAAATAAAGTTAGCGCTTTTTTCATTTTTTTTTTTTTTTTGTAAATACGAATCCTATTCTTTTCTTTCTTTGCTTTCATTGAACAGTTTCTCAATCACCGTAACATAGATAAAATGGATTAATCTAATGCTAAGTGGGTACTAAGTAGATTAATTTACGCTAAGTGCACTTTCTATCACTCGGGATTCAAGGATGTATAATTTGTGGGAAAACGTCCGACAAAAATTACATTAATTCCACATTCATTTTAATAGCATTTACTGTATAAAAAGCACACATAAGGATAAGGCCGCAGAAAGAGAGAGAGAGGAGGAGGAGGTGGTGGTGGGGGTCCGGTTCAAATTATCGGGACTCTGCTTCTTTAAATAGCCCATCACAGGTCCAACTTTTTAAATAAATTAGTAAAGACTTAGACTCAAATACCCATTTTTATGTAAAACTTTCAACTTAATCCTTTGTATCACCGCTTTGCATATCTGCGACATAACAAAAAGTTAGTGTTACTTATACAGTAGGGGAGACCGGTACACAGTGGACCACTTTTTCAGTTAACATTTTTTTTTCTCTTTAACAGACTGACTGATCTGTATAAAAATATTTTTGAATATTTCTTAAACCTTTTTACATCCATCATAATTTTCACACAACATAGTTTTCAATACATTTTTCAAAAAAAAAAAAATTATATACACTTGTAAAGTGGACCAGTGTACTTCGGAAGCGGGGTACACTGGTCCACCCACCGGGGTACAGTGGACCACTATTAGGTATTATCTAAAATACAATATAAATCTATTTTTCATTAATCTAATTCTTTTTTGTTGCCCCTTCACCAGCAAAATAGCATAGTAATATAAATTTTGAAACAAAAACAAAAAAATAATTATATTTTGAAAATAACAGATTAATACAGGAACAATTGCAATTTAGTTGAAGTTATTACTTAAGTACAAAAAAATCAGCGCACATTAAAATTTGCAAATGAAATTCCAAAGTACTTATGAGTAAGATTGAGCCTGGAATTTTCAAGAAATAATTTTGGATCTGAGAGTAACATTATGAAATCATTGACATCAACAGCAGATTAATCTACAGTTTCGGGATAAATAAACTGATTTCCATTCAATTTGCGTCTCATGAATCTTACTTACTTGAATAGAATCATCAACAATTAGACTACAGTTATATTTATCAAAGCCAGTAAATACAAAACAAAATATTTCTTACTATGTTAAATAAATTGTTATTTTTATTTGTTTACTTTATTTTACAGTTAAATCTACTTTAAAACAATCTTTCTTTATAGAAAATAAGCAATTATTAAATATTTTGAACATTCTGCATTACAGGAGCAGAGTGGATTGTGGACCACTGTGCCCCAGGAGTGGGTGGTCCACTGAACCCCATGTTGAAGTTCAATAAATAATCATATTAATATTGTTTATAGCTTTCTTTTAAACATTAACTTTAAAGTAAAATAAAAACAAGTATCTTAGCTTTGCAAAAACGCTGTTTTATTTTATTTATCTACAACCTTTAATTACTAAAAAAATAAAAATATGATGATGAAAATTTTTACTTTTAGAAGCTCAAAACAACCAATCAGGAAAAAATAGTTCAATCTGAGCTAAACATATTTTTTGAAGGCTATAAATAATCATTGCAGTGCTGTTGTCTATTAGGATAGAAGAGAAGCTTAAAAAAAAATTTAAATAAATAAAATATTAGGGGGTGGTCTACTGTGCCCATAGGTCCAGTGTGTACCGGTCTCCCCTTACGCTTTAAATGACGATTTGATTTATTTCTGCTATCTTCCAACACATCAGTCATATAAATTGTTCATAGAATTTGCAACAGACGGCGATACTGAGTTAATTTTTCATTTTTCCAAAGTTTCATTTGAGCAGTTTTGCATCGTTATTGCTAAAATGAACTTCATAAATTTTATCAATTGAAAAAGGCTGGAGACGTTCAAAAATATTTTTTACAAAAAGTAAGTTCGTATACCCTGCAATTTTGTAATTTTGTATTAGAAAATAGACAATATTTATGAGAAGTACGCCATTTTCTGTTTATTGCAGCTATGAAAAAAGTACCCTTTAGTCATTTTTTTTTAATTTTATGTTCTAAATTATTATTTTTTTTTACAGGCTTAATATGATTTATTCCTAACATCTGAGTAAATATTTTTCAAATTGCAGTTGAGTCACAAAGCGTTAAAATAACTACAAGTAAGCAAATTAAAATTCAGAACTTGAGTCGTATATATTAATTCTTTTTACACAGCACTAAGAAAAGGGATTTTTTAAAGAAACATTCTATCTACTAAAAAAAAAATGTCAGTAGTGGTGCCACTATCCAGGGTATGAGAAGATGAAACCTCAAATTTAGATGGTCCCGTGGCAGAAACAGAATTTTATGACCGCGGAATGCTATTTTTTTTTTCAGTTTGTTGATATTTAAAGTTTACAAAAGTATGTATTATCCTTCATGAAAGAATTATTCAAGATATGTTTACTAATACTATAGTTAGTGGCCTGCATTCGACTACCGGGACCCGCAGACTCCCTTTACGACTTTGCAGTCTGATAACATACACAAAATATTGCCAAAAGGTGACCGGTCACTTGCGATTTTAGACGTTTTGTTAACTATCTAGAAAAATACATGAGGAATTAACCTGAAACTGCAGATGTGTAAACAGTATAGTATAGGTTATATATTTCCGTGAAGATTTTTTTCCCGAAACCCCATAGGGGACAGTCAACAAATTGAAAAAGAACGAATATCTTTTGGATTACCCTGTAAAAACTAATGTAGCAAAAGCGTTCGAACTCGAGATTATTAATAAGTGGCTTATTGTAATAGACTGTGTTCATTTTTATGAGGATAGCATGTATACTCGTAGAGAAATTAAGGTTTTTATAAAAACAGTCCCAAATTTCGCCAAGTTTTTTGCTTATAATTTGCAGAGTTCTTAATATAAAAAAAAGTTATTTTGAGAAAATATGTCAAACAACATTATACTTAATACTCTGCAATCAGAATTAAAAAATAATAAAAATTGGATGAAAAATGAGCAGATTTACTAAAAAATGTTTCACTGCGCATGCGCGAATGCAATCAAAATATATTGTGCATAAAGTATTAGCTAAGTATATAGAGCAACTTTTGTGAAAGTCTCAAAATCATAGCTTGAAAATTCTGAAAATTATCGTCGATAGAATAAGCTCGAAATCCGTTGTTCCCAAAAGGAAGCAAAAAGATGAGGGGTTGTATCCAAATATAGTAGTGCGTGCAATATTGTGTACGCTATCTTGGCACTAATCAACAGATATTTGATACAACCCCTCATCTTTCTATCCTCATAAAAAGGAACACAGGATATTACAATAAGCCACTTATTAATAATCTCGAGTTCGAACGCTTTTGCTACATTAGTTTTTACAGGGTAATCCAAAAGATATTCGTTCTTTTTCAATTTGTTGACTGTCCCCTATGGGGTTTCGGGAAAAAATCTTCGTGGAAATATATAACCTATACTATATTGTTTACACGCCTGCAGTTTCAGGCTAATTCCTCATGTATTTTTCTAGATAGTTAACAAAATGTCTAAAATCGCAAGTGACCGGTCATCTTTGGCAATATTGTGTATTTGCTATTCATTACCAAATAGGAGATTTAGAATAAGATCATTTATTCCGAGAAATAGAATGTATGAAATTTTTACAATCTTCTTTTATACTTACAAATACGGCCCCGGTTTGAAACCCTGCTGTAATTTGCCCGACAGCAGAGAAACCGAGAGAGAGAGAGAGAGAGAGAGAGGGGGGGGGGGGGTATAAGTTAAAGGCTCCCGGCTCTTAAAAAGCCATCTGCAAGTCGTGTTAAAAAAATAGCAAAAAAAGTAGACTTGGGCACATTTTTTACATAAAAATATAAAGTTAAAATAACTTGGTAAAATAAAAAGTTAGTATCCGACTCGTATAATTGTGCATATTAATATTACAACAACATTAACCCTTTATGTACCGACGGTACTTTAAAGTATCATTAAAAGAAACTTGTTATAAAATTCATTTAACGTATTTATTGTCAGTAATGCAAGTTAGCATCAGTTCTAGGCACTTAATCAATAATTTACTTTACCAAAAATATTATTCGCTGTACAAAGCAAAAATAGTTTTAAATGAATATTTCCTTTTTCCAATTGTAACTGCTCAGCTTTTTTGATGTTGAAAGATATTCAATTGAAAGTTTCAGTTCTGAAAAATTTCAATGTTTATATGTAAGGCCGTTACTTTTGTATATTTCATAATTTTATAAAACGCTAAAAAGAATATCCTAAATAAATGATTTGGGTAGTGTTGTAAATGGTCTACAAAATCCCTGTAAATATTGATTTAGTTAAATTTCAATAAATGAAAAATTTCTAAAATTTATTTAATGATTACAGAAATCTACTGAACTATTTTCAAAGGCGAAATTTTCATTAGTTCATAATTTGGTACATAAAGGATTTAAGATAATGGAATTAAAATAATTTCCATCTACTAATAAATGATCAGCACTGATTCAGCTATAGAATGACCAACCTGGCGATATGCCAGTGACACCCAGCGTCATAGCCCCCTACGTCAGATAAAATGGGTATACGACCAAGAGACGTTAATTACTTTCTATATTTTGTTAATATGTGATGGTTAAATTTTACGTAAATATGTATTCATTTTTAAAAACTAATTATTCAGCAATTTTATATTCTTATACGGTATACCTAAAAGCCCGCTTTTGAATGGGTATCCGGACCCGCAGACTCACTCGGCGGCCCTGCATATTTGTGGCAGCATGCCAATCACATAGCTGAGTTGATCTCGGCAGTGTAAGGGTTTATACAACTGAAAGAAGACCAAGGAATGCAATTTACAAAATTCAATCTTAAACAGAGTCCATGCAAATTCCCTTGCATAATTAGTTTGTACAAATCTTGAGATATGTTTAGAAATTTTAGAGCTTTAGCTCAATAAATTCAGTATTAGTTGCAACCATAATAACGTCTCATAATAGCTTTAAAACAATCCTTCAGATCATATAGTTAAAAAACAAAAACTAACGTTCTTGAAATGTTTTTAATTAGCATACTAATGGAGAATACATTTTTCATCGGTTAATGAGGAAGAGTTGTTTGCAAATGCAGAAATAAACAAAATAAATATGTACATAAAATACTTTTTAAAGAACAGTTGACTTTAATGAGAGAAAAGAAACTGGATGGGATTTTTTTCGTTCTTGTAAACATACCAGCCTAGCAATATATATATATATATATATATATAACAAAATTCATAATAAAACATAAGTTATTAAAAACGTGATGATTCATTCATTAAGGAAATATAACAGAGGAAAACCATATTTCACATTTATATGCAAATAGAGTGAAAAATATGACTAACATAACTGAAATAAAGCAAAGTAATTGATCAATTCATTAGATAAAAGTGCTGAAAGCGAAAACTACATTTTTATCAGCAAGGTAAACTGCGATAAAGTAAGTACGACGAACGAAATGGAGTTGATATTAAGGTTCATTGCAAATACACAGAGTCAATATTTATTTTAATACTAGATTTTTACTTCACATCATTTTCAGGTGCGAAAAGAAATATCAATATTTATATTAATACAGCTTTCTTCTATTTAAGCTTATGTACACAGTACGATATTTCTATGCAGGCTCATATGATTATATATTTGGTAACCGTCTGTATCACTTCCAGTATACAGCGGAATTTTTTTTTAAATGTAAAGCAACGCATTCCTCTTAAAAAAAAAAAAAAAAAAAAGGCAACGTAAGTATACTAATACGAGTATATCGCACACCTAGAACACCATCACAACTCGGAAATATAATTAATAAATGGCATCATGTAAGTGTTAAACTTTTTTTTTTTTTTTGGGGGGGGGGGCAAAGGTCCTGAACTTGTGAGACACAGTGTATTGTATAGTTGCAAATTTTTGATAAAAGTTTTGATTGATGTACCTATTTATTAATTTTTATATGATTTATTAGACTTATTTTACAGAATCTGATAAGTAAATGAAATGCTCCGTTTAATTTTGTATTGTTATTTAATAAATGGCGTTTTCTGATTGTGCCTAAACTTTTGAGACAGACTATAGCCACTTTTTTGCAATGTTATTTTTTGTTGAATTAAATTTAAATACATTAAAATTTCTCAATTTAAAAAGTTAACAGAACTACTTAGTTTTTCAGTATATAGAATCAGAGTTTAATGGAAGCATACTAATGAAGCAAAATAGTCCTTTTCAAATAAATTTAAAAATTAGGATATCACTAAAACATTTATGAGAATAATTGTTCAAATTAATTATTGTCATTATCACAAGATCAATATTTTAATTATTTTAAAAGATGTGAAATACTGAATTTCAGATAATTACGGCTATCAAATTATTGAGACAGTGGGGTGGGAAATAGGGGGTTAGAAGAAAAAAAATGTTTTAGTGTATCAGCGCATGGAATCATATTTCTTGTTACAATTCTTAAGAGTTAAATTTCCTGAAGCTACTTGATTCAATTCGGAGGTAACTCATCCATTTCCTTTCAATCTCGCCCCTGCATTTTAAGTGGAAGCACGTCTCTTTGCGCCAGATAAAGGATGTTCTTTCAAAAAGCCTTACACATTTTTTATTTTCTAAGAAGTTTTTGACTTTATTTTTTTCTATTACTATCAAAACAAAAACATGCAATTTTTGCAAAAAGATAAATTAAGTAAAACAAGCTCCTTACTTTGCTCAATAAAAGTTTTTTACTGACAGACAATGGAACTATGAAACATTTTCTGCTTCTTGGTTGTTTTGATTAAGATTGTCAACAATAATACAGACTATAAAACATGCAAATGAGAGTTATGAAAAAAAAGGACAATTTTTATTGGTTATTTTATTATAAACCAAAAAACTTTGAAGGGTGTCTATTACTGGCACATTTACTTTAGATTTATTTTTTTTAACGTGTTATAAAATGGGCTACTAGGCAGTGCAAGATCAATGGAAATTTTATTTTCGTCACAACGCTTAAGCATTCAGTTATTAGCCCTTTCGGGTTAGATTTTAATAAATGAGAAAATTTATTTTTAGGTTAAAGAATTAAAAATAGCTATTCAAATAACAAAAAAAAAAATACGATTTATTGAATTTTAACAAATATGTCATTTACTGAAACTTAACTGATAAATTTATTTTGCATATTATTAATATGACAATAGGCTACGGAAGAATTTTTGAAGACGTCTGGAAAATGTATTACGACAGTATTTTCTAGTTCTTCTATCATAAATTATTGGTTCGGACAAGTAGTCCCTATTTTTAATTTCAAAAAATGAAACGCGTTTTAACTAGAAGTGTTAACAACGGCGTATAGAACTTGAAACTTAATTACTAAACTAGCTGACCCGCCCGGCATTGCACGGGCCCGCGATAATAACCATAAATATACTTACAAATCAGTGTTGAGCGATTTTAAATTTTTAAACTAAAATCTGTCCAACCAAACAGAGTTGAGGGTATACGTTTTGATTTTATATGTTTAAACGAAAATCTTTCCAATCGGATCCCTAATGTTGGAGGCTCCACTGCCTTCGATAGCGTACACCGGGAGTGCTACACACGCTTTGCTCTGTAATGATTTTATATTTTTTAAACGAAAATCTTTCCAAATGAAATTAAATTTAACCATCTGGTACATTTAAAATTAAAAAAATATTTTTTTTTTATTGTTCAAATTCCTTGAATTTTTTTTATGAGTGATAAATATCTTTCCAAAGCCTATGTAGGATTTTCGTGCTAAAATATTTTTATATAATTGTAAAAAGCATAGTGTTTTTCTAGACTTTTTTTTCACACCGAGATCCCATGGGATTTTTTTTACCCAAACTGATTATTTTTATACCAAAATTTTACCCGAACAACACCTAAAAGGTTACTTTAATGCATTGAAAATTTAGAGCATTAGAACAAAAATAAGTTTATAAGTTTAAATAAGAGAGCGCATTGTTAACTCTATGGGATTTTTTAAAAAACTGATTATTTTCCCCCCTGAATCTCATAAGTTCTGAACCAAATTTGTACTCAATCATTAGCTAGAAGGTTAATAAATTGTATTAAAATTATGTTTATTTCTTTTAAACAAAATATATCTAATGTTAAATCCTATGGGCACTACAAACAAACGAAACTAAAGTCGCGTGAGTGACTTACGGGAAATAATTTTTTTGAAAGTGAATATCAATATTTTTTTTTACCACCGTTCGAAATAGAAATGAGCATAGATGTCTGGCGTTTTTCTATGTTTCGTATTTTCATTTCCAGAGCGCATACAGATTTTTGAACTTTGCAGATAATAATCGAAATACTCGAAAAGACGTTTCGAAAAGAATTTTTTTAAAGAGTTAATATTCGCATTTTTTTAAAACTGATTGTAGCGTTAGAAAGATAAAAGCACGTAGATATAGCCTGATAATTTTATTTTTCGCTTATTTGAAATAGTTTCGCTGATACGGGCTACGAAAGATGGTGGGGGGAAAAAACACGAAAGCGACGTTTGGAAAATATTTTTTTTGAAAGGGTCAGTATTAATATTTTTTAACAGAATGCAGAGTTAGAAGGATTAAATTAATCGCACAATAAATACGACGGATATTCTTTTGCTTTTTCCGTATTTCCACTCGTCGAGCCAGTACGATCCGCGAAATACGAAAAAGTACGATTTACTAACAACCAATCTGTTCTTCCCTGCTTTGAAAACTCGGGGACGTGCTTTCGGCCGCCGCACTGCGAGTGTTCGTGCCAATTTGCGATGTTCATTATAGTTTTTAATTAATATTTCGGTTAATTAAGGAAAAAAATTCAGCCTCTGGCGCACCAGGACCTGCCTTGGATTATACTCACCCAAATTTTCAGACCTCTACGTGGGATAGATTTTCCTAGCTATCGTGGATACAGACACACATCTTTCTTTTAGTAACTAGCTGACCCCCTCGGCGTTGCCCAGGCCCGTAATAACTTTAAATATACCCCAAATTTGTATTATTTTATATCTTTATCCCGATTTTGTACGAATTTATATTTTAATGACAAAATAGCGAAAAAATACTGATAATTAGTGATAAAAGTGCTCGTAAGAAAACAGTTTCTTCTTTTTTCACGTAGGGTCGTTTCATAGTTTAAAAAAATATTTTTTTCTTATCCAAACTCAAATTTTTAATGGCCCGTGTTACATTAGACCGTGTAAAAATGTCAGAAATATTGTTATCTAGTTGTAAAATAAATGTTTTCTTCTCGTTTTTTATTCGTGTCGGGCCCGTTAACCTAAAAAAAGAAAAAAAGCTTTCGTCCTCCTAACTCTCGGAAATTTTAATAGTTTATAAATATAACTGTATCCAAGTCCTATAAAATTGTGAAAATATATGCATTTTAAATAGTTAAAACGTTAGCCGAAGCCGAGAGTGACCGCCCAGAAACACCCCGGTTATTATGAGTTTGTCAAAAATTTCTCAGATTTTATTTAAAAAAAAATATTTATTCTCATCCGAACGTTTCGAAATTGTTGTAGGCGATGTAAATCTGGTCTATCGAAATGTCCTAGAAAATTGTGTAGAAATACGGACGATCAGTTACTTTTAGCGTCAGAAAACAAAAAATATCGGGAGGGGAAACAATCTGCGTTCGCCGGTGTTTTTAAAAGTGTTAAAATTCGTATTTTTTAAAACGAATTATACCGTCGATTAAAAAAAACGTTTCTGTTTAAGAGCATATTTTTGGTTTGTCTATCTCTAAAATGTAACGTCCTTGGGGGGGGGGGGGGGGGGGGGCGTTATTGTAATTGAGAAACCATCCACCCGGTAAAACTACTTTGTTTCAAAAATGTTTTTCAGTGTTAACATCAATTTTCTTTTGAATTGATTGTGGCATTTGATACAGAGTGCGATTTTTCAGAATATGTCTTTCGTTTTTAAATAAACCAAAATGTTTAGTCTATAGAAATTAAAACAAATCAATTTAAAAATATTCAAGAGCTGCTTTTCAGACAATTGTAACAGCAAAAGTTTGTATATCTGAAAAGCATATTTAATTAAGCTAAAAAAAAAAAAAATCTTAATTTTTTTTTTTTTTTTTTAATACGAAAGTTCTTTTAATTAAATCCATTGGATAGTGAAACGTAAAATTCAAAAATTTCAACTTCCGTCGTCGAGAATAGAATTCGAAATCTTTGTGTTAGAAGGAAAACGCGTTACCACTGAACCATCTAGCCTTCGCAAAGAAGACTGAATTTAATGATTAAGATTTTAAGATCCAAGAAAATTGCAGAAAAGGTCAGATGTCATTAAATTTATTCATTTAATTAAAATATAAGACTATTTAAAAATTTTATTACTTTTCGTGCGACAGGAGGTATCTAGCTATAAGTATGCAAAATTTCAAGTCGCTAACTTATACATCTTCCGAGTACGAACTCTGATAGAGGAGTGAGACGAACAGTGCTTCGTAAGATCAACGAAACCCTAATGAAGTGATAATAGTAAAGACATACTATAATTACCACACGCAGACAACAAAAGTAACTTTAAAGACTAAAATAACAGAAAATGTAAAGTTGTATTATTAGGATTATAGCCTAGAATGTGTTAAGGATTTTCAACCACATGACTTTCTGACATGTTCCGAAATTCCTTTCATTTTTATTTGACTGGAAATGTCAGGCTTTCAGGTAAATAACAAATGAAGTGTTTATATAACATTTTCCGATAAATGCGATGCATATCAAAGCGGATTGGTACCAGATGAACATTCTGCCCCGGCCTCTGTCGAATTCTCCAAATTGATTCAACATAACTTTGATAGAGAAAAAATTATGAATAAAAAGGGGTCAAAAAGCAGCTAGTTTGGATTTGAAAACAAGCTTTGACGCGAGATAAATAGTAGATTAATGTAATTGCTCTAATGTAAATCGTACCTGAATTCTATCTTGAATGCTGTATAATTTTTGAAAATGGTTGTAAGAAAACTCTGAATTTCCAAACGCAAGAACATAGAAAATGAACAATTCTTGCGGAAAAGTGGGACAAAATCGCCACGGGCTAGAGGGAAAATCATGAAATAGATGTAAAATTGCAGAAAACAAGTAAAAAGAAATCTGATCTTTTTTAATGCAGGAAAGAAATCTCTAAAATATTTTGCACTCAAAAACTTCAAAGGAAACACATATTTTCCGCAAAATATCACCAAAAAATGAATTTTCTTTCTTAAAATTTGAGAACCATACGAAATTTCAGACTTTGGGGACATTTAGAACATATGTTAATGGAAGGTTTTCTAATTATTTGTAAATATTTAAAAGCATCGTCCGGCATTTCTAAATCTAGTTATCTCTTAATATCACTTTTCTATAAATTAGACAAAATTCAAATTGTTAAGGCTTTTGGTATTCTACTTATGCACTTGGATTTAAAGTATATTTACATTTTTTAAGCCTTGATTTAATACTGACACGCAAAGAAAAGATCTTTTGAATAAAACAATTAGAAAATTTTATATAAGTTAATGCTCATGTAAATCGGAAGATTTTATAGAAATTTAATCTAGAGTAACATAATTAAAATTAAAAAAACTGGGATATGAAATTAAAAAAATATATATTCCTAGTTTTATAGCGTATATTATAACATCTGTAGAAATTAAATAATGCAAAAATAAAAATTCACGTCTGTAGCAGCATTATTTTTTTTAAAGTGTGAAAATCAATTAATAAAACACAAACCATTCGTGGAAATATTTTATTAATACAGCTTAATAATGTGCACATTTAGATGAAAGGAAACCATTGCTTTATAATAAGTGAAATTTTTGGGGGTTTCTTACCGATCTATTTTGATGAGAAAGTCGACGTTAGGAATGTTAAGATATCTCCGAATAATTTTCGAAAAATCAAAAGGCATCCCACAAAAAATGCAATATTATCCAATTCATGATTTTGAACGGTTACCAAGAATCGCAGATTTCCAAAACAAACCTCTTATTAGATTACACTAAAGAGCCATAATCTATATTTTTATGCTTTAATTGAAATTAATAAAACTAGTAATTATAGAAATAATGAAAACTGCAAATAAGTAATTTCATTAGTTAATAGCATTAATATTATGGTAGCTCTTCTTGCACTTTTACTTTGTAAAATTACTGTAATCTCATAAATCTAAACTTACACACATGTAAAGAGACAAGGTTTCTGAAATACAATGCGTATGCTATTCAAAAAACTTTGAAAATTAATTGCATCTGTTAATTCATATATACACACAGTGTAACATGGTTCATACATTTGAAAACAAATAAAATTTCAAACTTTTCAAGGAATTATTTAAATATTTTCAACGACTGCTTACATATACGGAACATTACCTGCATTAAAATAGCTCTAGAATAAGGATAATACATAAGAAAAAACCGCCACATGACCTGTCTATTTCAAAGCATTCTTATGAGATCTTTCGAAATTTTTTTTTCAAAATGACATACTATTACAGTATTTTAAAAGAATAAAGTATTTTAACTTAGAAAGGTATTTTTAGACAATGAACTTGGAAAGAAATTTCATACATCATAAAAAGTTAAGAAAACGCAGCTTGATCCTTTTTCTATAAAGGAGCAAAAACAGGCGTGATTATCACTACAAGAGCAGAAGTAATGTCCAAAATAAAGTTTCTTTTCATGATGTTGCATTTTTGCCGTATCTAAAGATTTGCTTGTAAAGAATATTACTTCAAAATTAAGAGTAGGCTAAAGAGTAAGCAAAAGGTAAGATTATCTCTATTGAAACAATCAGTTGATCCGCCCAGCGTTGCCCAGATCCGTATAATAATAACCTTACTCTGAAAGAAAGGTGTTCTCAAAATTGAGTAAAAAGTACTCAATTTTGAATACGTCACATACTCAAAATAGCTCCGATCCAAATGTTCTCAAAATTGAGAAACACATATACTCATGTTTGATTCCATGGATGTCTTCAAATAATCCTAACAACGCAATGTAATCTTACGCATTATAATGGCGGCGCACAGTGTAAGATTTCCCAAATCTAGCGGGAAAAAATTCAGAAAATCGATTTTAAATAATTTCAGATTTAGACATTTTAAATTACATCTAACATATTGAAGAGGAAAGAGATAAAGTGAAAGCAGTTTCACTCCACAACAACACCATCAAAAGTCGGCTCAAAACCAAGTTTTCTGTAAACCTTTTTAGAGCGGCGATTGTTGTAGATGTAATTGCAAATTATATTTATGGCTAAAAATATACTTATTTTGTAAATATTGTTTTATGATTGTATGGAATCGTTACAATAAAGTATTTACTTTGCATTTTACAATTACGATAGTTATTTAAAAGTGTTACTTCTTAAAAATGAACTTGTAAGTTAATATGTAAATTATTTGAAAATTTAATAGCATATGATAAATTAAAAAAGCTGCCAAAAATTTTGTACACTCTAGTACATTGTAAGGTAATTTTTTTTGTAATTATATATGCATATACATATAAAATAAATCAATTTCAGCTGCAACTATTTGCAACTTTTGAATATAAGTAATTTTTTACAGGTATTGAAGTGTTAATTTCGAAAAGAGAATTCTATGAGATATTTATAAATTATGTTACTGGACATAAATCATTGCCAGTGAATTCTAAAAATATCTTGATAGACAATATATTACACGAATATAAACTTCAATATTGCTCATATGTTATGTTAGACCAGATTAAGCGGCTGATCCATTCGTTTATGATTGACATTCATCGATGATGGAGAAATTGCCATCGCATAAAGAACGTTTTTTAAAGAAAAATAAGTGATGGCTAGATTCGAATATAACAGTAAGTAATCTCTATATACCAGACAGAAGTAATAATGATTACGCGAAAAAAGTTGGACGTTCAAAGAAAATTTTGTTCAGGTGGACCGAAATTGGAAATAAAAAGGTTTATCCATTCTTCTCAGAACACTCACTAAATGAACTCACACATGCCACGTGTTTAAAATTAAGACAATTTGGACGAAAGGATGCCGCGAGTATGTTAAAGCAAATATCTGTAAGCCCTAAAAAAAGCAACTAAATTTTAAAAAATCGTTCCAAAAGCCGGATAACCGATATTTAAATATTCTCTTGAAGAAGCGTTGGTTTTAATAACCACTATGAAATTAAGCTGCCGAAAATACGGGATTATAAGAAACTCTGCGTTACAAAAAGTTTTGAACATTTATCCATCCTATGAGCAGGTAAAAGAAGCAAAAAAATGTGTTATCCATCCGAAGAAAACTGCATATTTTCTTAATCAATTGCAGAAGTTAAATTACAATCTATTGTAGATTTAACGATAAAAAGACTTTGTATTACACAAAAACAGATATTAAATATTATTACTAAAGAAAAAGGGTCTGTGTTAAAAAGTATAACAATGATTTATAAATCGGGGTGGGGGGGGGGGGGTCGATGGAAGCGGTGGACAAAGTAGATACCCGCAAAAATCAAATGAAAACAACTTTGAAAATGCAAATATTCTAATCCCATCCGTGGTTCCTTTAAAACTATATGGTTGTAATGAAGAAAATCAAAACTTTATATTATGGCAAAATGAACACCCTTCATCTACTTCTTACTGTAGACACATAAAATTTAAGTTCACCAAGGAAACTGATCAGTCAATAACGGAAGAATTTGAAAATGTCAGAAATCAAATTACTGCTCTTGTGCCAACACTAGTAGAATTAGATGATCAAACATAATGAAATAGAGCACAGATTTTAAAAAACAATTTTAGATGGCAAAGTGTGCAATATTCTATCTTTAAATAGAGCAACCCAAAAATGCTATATCTTTAACGCAACTTCCAAGGTTATGAATAATTTGGAATATATTTGAACATATACGAGTAATTCTCACGCATTTTTTTGGGGCTTATCGACACTGCATGGACAGATAAGATTTATGGAATGCCTTTGACATATTGGTTGTAGATTGGATGTAACAAACAGGCAGTGCCGAAAACATTAATGATGACACTGACAGCGATGTCAGTACCTAATTACTTAATTACTATTTACTAAAAATAACTCTTCTTGTTGTAAAAGTTAGGTATTGTATATTTTAAAAATAACTGAATAAAATAACACTGCGTAAAAGTCAATAAATAGAAATGACGAAAACTCTTTCTATTATGATTATGATAATGTAATAATAATGACGTAAAATGTACAATGTAACGAGTAAATATATATTTTTCCATAATACAGAACCATTTTATCTATAATAAGTGCAATTTTATTTAATTAATATCAGTAATTTTCATAAATTGAATTTTGACCCGCTAGATTCGCATAATCTTACACTGTGCGGCGCAAGATAGTTTTTTTCCAAGGAACAAAAATGTAACATTATTACCTTATTTTCAGGGGGTATTGCATTCTTTTCCTATAAATGAACATCTTTTATGCCGCCATGAATGAAATAAATCATTACAAATTACAAAATTATCATTTCGCTTGAGTTTGATAACGTGCGATGTTTCAAAATTGAGAAAGAATAGGTACATTTTTTATCCAAACATACTCACAATTCGATATGAGTACAAGGATTTACTCATTTTTCAGAACTTCATTTTTTTTTAGTGTAAATAAACCTCAAATTTGTTTGATTTTATATCTTTAACCCGATTTTGTATGGATTTTTAAATAAAAACATCGCGAAAAAATGTTTATATTCAGTGGCAAAAGCGCTCGTTGGAAGACATTTTCTTGTTTTTCACGTAGGATCGCGTTTCATAGTTAAAAAAAAAAAAAAAAAAAAAAATAGTTCTTGTTGTCCGAACTCTGAAATTTTTGTCGGTGTCAAAATTGTGAAAAAATATTGTTATCTAGTTGTAAAAGAAATATGTTTACTTCTCGCTTTTCTATTTGTTTTCGGATCGGGTCTTGTAACAAAAAAAAAAATTCTCATCCTCCAAACTTTCTGAAATTTTAATCGATTAGAAATGTAACTGTATCCCAGCTCTCTTTAAAATTTCGTGGAAAACTATGCGTATTTAGTAGTGAAAACATAAGCTGAAGCCGCGCAGATACAGCCCGCGTTTTGCCATTTTCATCGAAAATTTGTGTTTTTATTATTTTTTTTTTCAAATACTTCTACTCGTCCGAACGTTTCGAAATTTTTGTAGGTGATGTAAATGTGGTCCGTCGAGATGATATAAAAAGATTTTGTCGAAATACAGACGTTCAGTTACTTTTAGCGTAGAAAAAAAATTATAGTCTCGGGAGGCGCGAATTTAAAAGAATTAAAATTAGTTTTTTTGAAAACCAATTGCACCGTCGAAAAGGAGGTGGGTCTCAGCTTATATAGGTATATATTTTTTAAATTGGTACTTCTGAAATAGAGCCCTATGGGAGCATACCAGAAAGAAAGAAAAAGTCAATCGCGAAAACGACCCTTTCAAATTTTTCTTTTCCCAAAGAGTTAACACAACAATATTTTTTCATTAACTGATTGCGGCGTTTAACCCATTCGGGACCATGGGTGCATATATGCACCCTCAAAAAGAGCATACAGAATTTGTTATAGGCACCAGTAAAAAATAAAAGTATTTACTTTCTCTAATTAGAGCATTTTTGTGATAGTTTAAATAAAGGTAGCTTTCTAAAAAAAAGTGGTGCCATCCGAATAAAATTTGTGTAAAAGCCGCCGGTCCCTAAAGGGGTTCAGACATAAAAGTACGAATATGTCTTCCTTTTTTCACGTATCATGAACGGTTCCGGCCGATGGACGCTAAGGGTCCTCTCCCCTCGCGCGAAAACATACGCTCGCTAATGTTAATCCTATGGGGCATTATTTTTCTAATATCTCGTTTGCATTTCAATATTTTTAAACGATTTTTGTTTGCATTTGATAGCTGAGTTCAATCTTTATTTTCGCCGTTGATTACTTTTTCGATTTTCTTTGAGGATTTTTTTTTTTTTTTTTCCGAAAGTGAAAGTATCTCCGTAAAAAAAAAAAAAAAATCGAAAAAGTAATCAACAGCAGAAATAGAGATTGATCTCAGCTGTCCAATGCAAACAAAAATCGTTAAAAAATATTGAAATGCAAACGAGACATTAAAAAACAATGTCCCAAAGGATTAACATTAGCGAGTGTTTTCGCGTGAGGGGAGAGGACCCTTGAGGTAAATCATCAAATTAAACAGCATTTGGTCTTCCCTTCTACGCGCTCCCAAAAAGCAGGGACTGAGCATGCGCGGGCGAACCTCCACCGATTTGCAAAAAAAGCTGGCTTTATCATGAGTTTTTAATATCTCGGCAAATTATCAAAAAATTAAAAATCTGAGCTTCGAGTGCATCAGGATTTACCTGCGACTATCCTCATACAACTTTTCAAACTTCTACGTGCGGTAGATTTCGTTAGCCATCGCCAACAGAGACAGACAGAGCGAAACTTTCTTTTATTAATATAGATACTTTGACTTAACCATTTAACATAATACATTTTGTACCTACAAACCGTTTAAGATATTACTAAAAAGAAAATGCAAGTCTAATAATTCCCTTCAATTTTTATTATTTAGGTTCCTGTTTAGAGATTTTTAACAAGGTCCTTTTTTTAATGAACCGCATATGTTACACATTTTCGTTTTTAGCACTTTCCAACCTAGTTGAAAAGTGCTTATGACTTCGGTTTGTCTGGCCGTCTGCCGGTGCTCTAACTCCCGTAAATATGCTCGGATTGCTCTGCAATTTTTATATGTTATTGTCGTTATCTATAGCATGTTCCCTATTTCAACGGAAGTGTGTAGCACTTATAGTTTTTTTACAGGGACACTCAAAAGAATTCCGTTACATTGCGGTCTATGGGGAAAAATCATTTGCGGTTTATTTAAACAATGTTTCACTATTTTAAGCGCATTGTAATTTATATATATTACTAAGGTGCATTAGAAGAAGCTTAATATGGAACAGGGTGTGCATAGCACTTGTAGTTACTTTACAGGGACAGTAAAAATAATTCCGTTACATTAAGTCTATGGAGAAAAATCGTCTGCGGTTTATTTAAATAATGTTTCACTATTTTAAACGCATTGAAATTTATATAGATCACTAAGGTGCATTACAAGAGACTTACTACGGAATATTGTGTGTATAGCAGTCATCGTTCATTTACAGGGACACGCAAAAGAATTCTCTACTGTCTTTTAACAATAATTCCTGGAAGTGCGTTTTAAGTTATTGAACGCGATTTTAATTTTAACTTGCTTTTTGTCTATTACGTGGTGTGTATAAATTCTGTAGATCCTATACAGGGCAGCACAAAAGTTCGCGAACACATTTCTGTTTATTGACAAACTCCAGACGGAGAATTTTAAACTGTGCTACGCGTTTCCTAACTGAACTAAAATTATCATCCTATGTAGTATATATACAAATCTATAGATCCTATACAGGGCTGAATAAAAGTATTCGGATATTTTTCCGAATATTGTATATGTTGGAAATTCCTGAAATTATGTTTTTAAATATGTTATGCGTTTTCTAAATTGTTTACTTAGATGTTAGCTTTTAGCTTATTAAACGGTATGATTTGTAAAATTATTTTGGAAGCGTTGGAAAGTGCTATATAATCTATGCTTGACGCATGATTTTTCGTTCTTGTTTTTAATTAATCAGTGCATTTAGTATTGTTGGATTGATGGTATTTTCCAACGTATTCTAATAATTGGTTATTTATATAGTGGTGATTATATCTGGCGATTTAACAGCAATTTTATTTGCAAAAATATTTTATGTATGTGTGTGTGTATATATATATAATGAAACCTGGAAAACAAAAACTTCTGATTTAGACACGTTTCCGTTTTTGCACTTCTGATTGTATAGCATTCCTTTTGGACAAGGCCATAATTTTTTTTCCGTCTAACGCATGGTTTCGCTTTGACAGGTATTACTGTATATGTATTTTATATAGAGCTAGATGATATCATATAATATTTGCCAACCTTAGGTAAAACCGTTCAATTTGGATCAAGTCAAACATGTTTCGAACCAGAAATTTTATTTCAGTGACACCATCACTTTGACGACCTGAAATTTAAGGCTTTATTCAGGAATTTAAAAGAAATGCGAAGTGTTTATAAAAATCCATTTAAATTGATATTATACATATATTAAAGTAGAAACTGTATTTTTATTTAGTTGATATATGAAAAATGGCGGTTGAACAGCTGATAGGCAGGAGAGTCAAAAAATTATAGTAAGGCTGGGCGCGATAACTCATCTTAGACTTAACGTAACATATTTGAGACAAAATTATTTTTTAAGTCCAAAAGTTAATGAAATACGCAGCCATTTTAAAATATATACATTTTTTAGTGATGAATATACATGAACTTTTCACCTAAAAATTTCTTTGCTTAACCCCTTAATCGTCGCAACCGATAAGTGTAGTCCACTTCTTTAAAATTCAAATTGCTTGATTGCCACCAATTTTTTTAAAGTAGAAATATTCGCTTTATTTAATGGCAGGTAAAATACTGCGAGTATAAAGCCAATTAGGCTATTTTATAAATCTGGTGAGAATCAAACAATCTGAATAAAACAAAAGTAGCCCGTGAATGTATAGGGCGCGACGATTAAGGGGTTAAGAAAAGGGATATTAATATTTCGAATAAATCCCATGTATTTCACTAGAAAATATGACTGATAATTTTCAAAAAGACCAGAGTTCATTGATTGAAAAATGGCGTAATGCTCAATGCCGTTCTGGGATAAAACGCGCCTTAAATTTTCGTTACTGTTTAGTACGCTGTGGTGCACTCTACTCTCGTAGTTATAGAATCACCCTTTCACTTCCGCATAGAGCGTAACACAGCGCTTTTCCCCTACTCGACATTTGAAGACTTTAGAAATGACCTGCTCAAAAACGCGAAACTTTGACACATTTTCTGACTCATTTTTAAAAGGAAAAGCACAAAATTGGTAAGCCCGACTATGGACGCGATTTAGAATCGAAATGAGTTTTCCATTTTTTGTTAAATAAATTACTTATCGAGTTATAAGTGACTCATGTCACGTGACACGATTTTCCTCTTTCTTTCTACTGCCAAGGGGATTCGGTTCAAAACGTCGACTTTGAGAGTATTTTCTGAAAGATCTTCTGCCTTTACCAAAAAACTGAAAACTCATTTCGAAAACAGTTTCTGAATAAGAACACCTGCCAATGTTATCAGTTTCTAAACAAAAATGAATTCAAAATTGTGTCAGAAAGTAGCTACTTTGGATTTGAGAACAGCCTTAAGGACTGTTTAACAAGAGGTAACTACGAAAATAGGAGTTGATATTGTAGAAAAAATAATGCATTGTAAAGAATTGAGCCTCGACATCCAGCTGCACTATGTGTCATTCTAGCATTTCCTGTGAGTACACTTAACTGCATACCTTCCCTCGCCATTTTTGCCTTGAAGACTAGCAGACGCCAAATTCTATTGTACTGTGAGCGGAAAGTTCGGACAGTGATGTAGTGGTAAGGCGTTACCCAAAGAGGGGTCTTATGCTTTGATCCTTGCCGAGTTCGTGGGAAAGAGTTCATCTGCGAGAGAAGCGATCTCTGCACACGATTTTTAGGTTTGCGTCCGAAACTTTGCCCTTTGTCTTAGAACGTCCAATGACGGACTTAGTGAAAACGAAACAGAGGGATCTCAAGGCTGCTAAGAGGCTGCAGAGTTTCGAGCGGCCCGCCACGACAAGACCCCGCCCTTAGAAGAAGGTCCCCTGCGAGAATGAAGAAGAGAGAGGACAGTTTTTGGAGAGATCGAAAAGGAGAGTGTTGACTCTCTGGAGAAGGAAAAAGGAAACGTCAGTTTCGAACTCAGCGTGGTGTAAGCGCTAGTGAGGTCCGACCTCTAGAATTGATACAGCAGGTATCCGGTGAAACTACCAAAGAAAAGAAAAGCACACCAAGTGCGAGAGTGAGAGTTCTTAGACTCAGAATTAACGAGTATTAGTAGATCTTCCGAAGAGAAGGAACGGACGAGCCTTGGTCCGAATGAACTTTATTTTGTAGTCACGACTGACTGTAATGTTTAGAGACTTTTGTTTGTTTCAGTTACACTTGGAGTCAAGAGGTCATTAATTTATAAGCGATTGACTCACGAAAAATAATTAAATGCTGTAATTAACTTTCTTGTACATATTTTTATTAGAATTAATATTGGTATGCAATAAATTCTATTTTTTAATTTATGCAAGATAATTCTCTTTACCAATGATCTGATCTCGCTACCACTCACCATCTTTAATCGGGTCGGTATAGAGGAGTTACTACAGCATATTTAGCCGAACGAAGCGATAGCCCTTGTCAGACTACATTATTTAAGCCAGCTTGATCGTGACAGAAAAAATCGCGGTGTGTTTTTCTTTTTATTATTTCAGAAAATCCTTAAGGTGATTCTCAACAAAATATTTTCCCCCACTCAATAACGCAAAACTTTCTGGCGCATTCACGGACTTATTTTTATAGGAAAAAGTAGGAAACCTACAGACTTAGTGATTTAGACTCGAATGGTGTTGCCCATTTTTCAATAAATGTATTCCATCTTAAGTTATGATTGTTGCTTTATTAAGATCTCCGGCTATATTGTCCAAAATTTAGTTCAAAACGAACAATGACTGAACTTGAAGCAGCCGCGGTCGTTCGATGTATTAAACGCCCCAACTATAGTGTTGCCAGGCCCATTGTCACAATAAGCGGGACAGGATGACAAGAAAAGCTGGACAGCGACTTCTAAATCGGAACATAATGCAGAAAATTTTATGAAAATGGAACCTGTCTATAACGGAATCCTATCTTAAACGTAAAATAATCATGGTCCATACGGAAAAATACCATAAAATTTTACCTTTTAAGACGACTACCTGCCTAAAACGGAATATTTTTTTTTGTCAACTGACTTTCCATCATAGTAGATTTTACTGTATAAACACAATCTTATAAAGTTAAATCTGTGAAAGTGGAATCGCTGAGGATCGGAACAATTTTCCGTTTTGGAAAAGCTTCAGATTAAGTAGTTATAATTGTAATGGTATTACTTTCCCTAATAAGGGTTATCGAAATTAAGTTTAAGACAGGATTCCGTTATAAATATTTTAGTTTTATCAGCTTTTACTAAACAAAATACATTAAAACCTGCAAAACAGAATAGCTATGGACTGGGAAATTATTCCGCCTTAACAGGTAAATTTGTAGGGTATTCCTTTCGGTGGAATCTTAAAAAATTCTGTTATATACAAGTTATGTTTTCACAAGTTTTTGTGTATTAAGTTTCATTCGATGCAGATTAAGGCACGATACTAAAATTTAAAAGAATTTGTGCAACATGAAAAATCGGGACTTTTGGCGTCCCTCGGGACATCCTTGGATCCCCTGTAAATCGGGACTTCCCGCGTAAATTGGGACACCTGGCAACACTACCCCCGACTAGGGCTCCTATAATATAGGAGCCTTAGCCCCGACCACCCCGAATCCGCTGGTAGAGGCCTTATGGGGCCGCTTCACTGAAACTCTCCGAACGATTTAATAAAATTTAGAATTTAATTTAAAGAAAATGAGCCAATTTTGTCTATATAAGATATTCATTTTATTTGCATAATGAATTTTTTCATTCCCTCCAAATTTGTAGGCCAAAACAAAAATAATTGTTCATCACTTATGCAAAATATGTAAACTTCAAAACTGAAGAGCAATTTCCAAGCATCATTTTAAGATTGGGAAAAATCACGTGAGAACATTTTTTGTTAAAAGTTGGGATGGATGGATTTGTCCGTTATATCGACCGTCCGTTGATCACATTACTTCAGGACGGGCACCTCCTTGAAAGGAGTTATCTTTAATCATCGCGTTCCTGTCAGGAAAAACCGTTAACATTTTTATAGCCCCCATGCCTGGACCACTGGGATTAGAGAACTGCACATGGATATGGTCAGTTAAACATTTTAACTCAACACCGCCCCTAGTTTAGGTTTGATTCGAATTTTTTTGGAGGAGAGGAGGGAGGGGGGGGGGGGGGTGGAGGAGAAGTCCTATTGACTTTAATTTTCTGGCGTTGAATCAATACTCGAAAGTTTAGATGGTGTTAGTCCACTTTTTCTAAATATTGAGATACTATCGTTTGACAACCTTTGATAGAGACAAAAATGAAGATAATATTTTGAAAAACAGAGTTTAAGATACGTATAAAGGGAGAAGAACGATGAAAGTCCCTTGTAAAACACAATTGAAGATTAGTATAAAAAGGAAAAGAACGATGACAGTCGTAAAAAAGGACGATTAACTATCCACCTACAATTGTTGACAATTTAGCCCCTTTTTAGTTTAAAATTTCTACCAGTCTATTAGATTTCTGTATAATAATTTTGGTACTTTACCGTTAGACGAACACCACTTCGCGTCGAATGCAAATGTTCTCACGAAAGTTAACCAAGGCACTCTTGACAAATATTATAAAAATATACGCGGGAGTTCACATAGGTTGAAGATGGGTATATTAGTAATCCTAGTGATATATGTATTGTTTAATGAAAAATAAAAATTTTATTGAATACAAAATAGAGGAAATTCAGAAACAAAAATAGTATTTCATGACACAGCCGGCATAAAATTATTTCATTTAGCAATGCTGAAAATATCTGATTTTTTGTCATGCCAGTCGCCCTATATGAATTAATTTAAGCATGACTCAGAATATTCACAGAAATCTATGGATGTACACTAGAAATATATAAATCGAACAACAGTAATTAAAGGAATGAGGTTTCGGTGTGTACGTCTTCGTTCTTTAGCTATAACACCATTTTGTTGTTTCGAAATAGAGAATATATTATTTTATTATATACTTTCATGTTCAAATATTACAATATGAATTATTTGCCCTTTGCCTTTCAAGAATGTAACTTTTTATCACAAACATGGATTCATGGAAAAAGTAAGTATTGAAAAAGAACTACAAATGACTATTTAAAATAGGATTACTCAATTTGTCAACGAGAAATAAACAGTTTACCACATTTGGCGTATTAGCCAAACCTACGACTGGTGTTCGTCAAACTGAAAAGTAACGTAATTTCTATTTTATTTAATCGCAGAATATTACTGTACAGAAATTCTAGTAGGCTGGTAGGTATTTTGCTTAAAAAAGGGCTAATTGGAAACAATGCATCCAACTATCTCTGATTACCATCGTCCCCCCCCCCCCCCCCCGACTCTTCATATGAATAAGTAGATATATATATTCAATTTCATATAAAAAGTTAAAAACATTAGAGGTATATGATTGTACAATAATTTTCTATGATGGCATTTGTTAATTTTCTTCCATTTGGAGTTTCGAGTCTGTTTAAGTGCTTCGAAATAGAATCCTGCATTGTATTACGTAAACAGATTTTATGCTTATCCGAAACGACCCGCGGTTCAGGAAGTTAATTTTTTTGTACTGTGCGTGTTGGGTTGAATTTCGGGATATATCGATTCTTGAGATTCGGGCTCGGGATAACCTGATTTTTCGAAAGAAATTCCAGAATATTGTTTTAGATGGAAAAGCTATGAATGACTCTTTTCAACATAAGATAAAATTTATATTAGAGATGATTATATAGAGTATTTTTCATAAATTAGATTAAATTGTGGATCAATTTTTTTGATTGCGGGTTTCATGGCGGATTCGGGTCAGTTGCTGGTCGACAAAATTTTATTTGTCTGGTTTGGGTCGGGTTGCGCGTTGACTTTAGATAGAATCTGAGGACTCGAGGACAGGACTACATTAAAATGGTCTGATTGCGGGTTAATCATAACTCATTTCTGCTGCTTTGGTTTAGTTTGTAGATTGCGAAAAATTATTTTCTGGGTCCACTTCAAATGAAATTGTCTGGTTCGGGTCATATCCGCTCCATCAGGACCAACACGGATTCAAGTCTTCCAGCTCCTCAATTTATATTCCAGACCAGCCTATTAATCAAGCGGTTTAGTGGGTCTTTGTTTAAACAAAAAAATGAAATAAATTAGATTGTGTATTGTCGATTTTTTTTTCTAAAAACTGGTGTTATGTTCTAAAAACTGCGAGACAACTTTCAAAAGGCTTGGTTTTACTCGCGTAATGTGAATCAAGCGTAAATTCTGTGCAAGTGTTTAAAAAATTTAATTTTCCCGCGCAAAAT
Organism: Maratus michaelseni; assembly: GCA_963931845.1. Taxonomy (NCBI): domain Eukaryota; kingdom Metazoa; phylum Arthropoda; class Arachnida; order Araneae; family Salticidae; genus Maratus; species Maratus michaelseni. Next base: position 258,072,019 of record OZ007586.1, on the reverse strand, counting down.
CTTATTTCATATAGATCACACTTTTAAGGAACGAAAGCACAAGCATCAGGTTCTTTGTAGGGAGAGGGGTGGGAAACATCGGCTAGTTTTGGCCATATTGCGATAGGAGAGATGCCTTCATCGAGGACTTTTGAATTGAGATACCCGAATTATCGTTCTCATACAAGGGAAAACACCCCAAAAGCCTGACATTCATGCACGCAGACCGTGCTGCTATCGAACCTGGAAACATCGGCTTAAACTCCTCATTTTGTGGCCAGCATGTAAACCTCTGGTTTGAGTGGGCTCTTCCTGGATTTTAGTAAAATGAGTTCATAGTACCAATATCCATACATAACCTTAGACAAGAACCTCGATCAAATCCAGCAATTAGACTAAAAGCTAAAATTATAAATTAAGATAATTTTATTGAAAATCATAATTGGTATTGTTTAGAGATTGTTAAAATAATTTTGGTTCCAGATATTCACAAAGCCTGCTAAAAAAAGAAAATTAAAATTTCAAGAATATTTTAACGCATGCCAATGTGTATAAAATCTTTTGAGTAAATTCGAAAATTGCATTTGCCCAACAACCTAAACTTTAGATTTTTCTGCTCACATGCAAGAATGAAAGAAGTAAAAATGTCCGAAAAAGTTATTTAATAAAATTTACTTAGAATAATCGTAGTTTAACATGTACCATAATTGAATGTTTAAACCCATGAAAAAAAAATCTATACTTGTGTATTCCTTGAAAAATTAATGTTCAAGTACTCGAAATATTATAATCAAAATATTTAACTGTATGCGATCAATTAACTTGCAGTAATCTCAAGAATGCGAGCAATATATATATATATATATATATATATAACAATATGAATTCTAATAAGAGCTAAAATCTCTCGATGTTTATCTTTAAACGAAACAGAAATTTCAATATACGAAATGTGCAAAACAAAACAATCTAATAAAATCTTTATACACACACATTTTACGCAACCAATCCATTGATTTCTTATCGGTTATACGCTTCATTTCATGTTCCTAAGAACAGATTAACTTCTCAGCAAATAAATTAATTTTAAATACCTCTTTTAATGAATATTTGGCTTAAAAAGAAAAATCTCATTTCGGTAACGAATAACATCTGTTATGATTAGTTATACTGATAAATTTAGACTTTGATAATTCTGTAATTACGATACCCTCTGAAGAGAGAGAAAAGGAAGGATAGTGGGCTACGATTCTTGGATATTAGAAGGAGGGGGAAGGGGGGAACTCACCTGACTTCATTCCGCAAGGAAGATTTTTCTTCAGAAAAGTGGTTATGTATTTAACAAACAACATTGTTAAAAGAACACAGTGGAAGAGCATTGGGGAATTTTATACATACAGATAAAAATAACTTATTGAAAAAAAGTCATTCTCTAAGAAATACTGTATAAGTGTTCATTTAATGTCTGCAAATAATGCATAAACAAAACGCCATTTTATTTAAAGATCCAATGTGACAATATTAAAGACTTTTTACTTGTTATCAAAATCAGTTTCTGATAATGTTAATATCCACTCAGAGCCTGATTAACGCACAGGCCAACTAGGCCGCGGCCTTGGGCCCACTGCTGATGGGGGCCCCAAAATGAATAAAATGATTTAGAAAAAGTTTCTTAAAAATAAAGTTTTCTGAAATTATTTTTTCAAAAAAAGAATAAAGATTTTGTTTAACTAGTCAACTGCATCATAATATCTAATAATAATCCTCGAAAAAATTCTAGCTTGCTATTTTAATTTGAGGGGGACACAAAAAGTTGCTCGGCCTTGGGCCCCAGACGACCTTAATCGGACTCTGTATCAATTGTTACTTTTAATGCGGTTAGTTAGATTGGAAAAGGAAGCAAATTTTTATAGTTCGTCAAAAAATCTATAAAACATTGGGGCAAATCTGTTGAGATAAATCATGCGACCCGGTGATGGACTTTTACAGACGTCCTTAAATAGAGTCCATTCTAAAAAATGTTTCGTTCCCGGCCGTCGGGCCTGCATAGGCGCTTGTCTTTAGGAGGGGGACGGGGGGGGGGCGTTGAGGATAGAGCTAGGTTAAGAATTATAATTAGTGAAAATAGCAGTTAGAGTAATAATAAGTAAACTGCACTTATTCAGGAAAAAATTCTTGCAGATGATATATTATGCTATTCAATGGTTCCCAAACTTCATTTTTACCCGACCCATCTAAGATGTAGGTATAATCTTTTGTATAATCTATTGTAAAGAAAATATTAACTTTGCTACAAAGCATACACACGAAAACAGCAATAGGTAATACTAATGTGAAAATAGAGTTATCAAAATCCTTTAGTACGAGAGAGAGAGAAAAAAACATTTATTAATGAATGTTTCTGAAAAAATTAAAGTTAAAAATTCAACGCGATTTATGGCATTGTTTTGTACCAACGGCAGAGTTTATTGTCAGGACAAACATTTTTTTTCTAGCTTCTTCTAATCCCTACACAAAATTTTATAAAACACTGTCTTTTCAAAAAGTTATTTATCTTCACAATATCTTACTTTAAAGTTGTAACATATTATTTATATTACATTACTGCAGCAGACAAATTACATATTTTTGAAGATCTGACAGATCGTTCCGCTCAGCTTGGGAACCGCTGCACTATGAGTATTTTTATTTCTTTCATATAAAATTAAAATATACAAGTTAAACTTGATACTAATAGTGAAAAGTTATTAAAAGCAGGTTGATAATATCAATCCACATTAGTTATCGAAATTTTATTGTATTCAAAAATAGAATTTTTATAGCTTTTATTTATCGGAGTTTAAAAAAAAAAAAAAAAAAAAAAAAACCTAGAGTTAAAACAGCTATTTAAGGCTGTTCGCGTATATCCAAAGTAATTGCTTTTCTGACACTTTCATCACGAAGATATTTTCTTTCAAAAATGCGTGCAAGCTGCAGGTTATTTACATACTATGAAATCTAACAAGTTCTTCTGATTACCTCAGAAAACGTCGTCGAATTTTGCATTTTTAAACTGATTTTCGGTATATCGCTATGTCATCCTGTAGCCATCGGCTATAATTCAAGATGTGGTGAATTTAAAAGAAAATAGAAAGTGCTATTCGATACTTAAGCATCCGAATATGAATACCTGAAATTTTCACGCAATTAAAAAGGAAAATGATTTCATGAATGTTTCAGAAAAATTGATTTGTTGAGCAGTGAAAAATAAAAAATTTAAAACAAAATCATTAAACAAATCAGTTTATAATATATGCATCACATTACTATAAAGAAATCCAGTTCCCACTAAATAGCATAGTTTATGTTTTATTAAAATAATAAATTATAAGTCTTTCCAAAGACTTAATTATGATTGAAAAAGTCTTATTATGATAGAAAAAATGATTATAAAAGGAATTTCCATGCACTTTGTTTAAGACACATATTTGCAATTCATTGCATCAGATGAAGATCTTGTGTTTAGTATCTTTAAGGTATTGATTATAGAATTGCAATATTGCAAAGACCTATTTTGTCTTTATTAAATTCCACTATCATGCTGTTTTACTTTAAGCGATCAGAAAGTTAAGCATCAATTATTTATTCATTAAATTTAAAGATTTATAATTTGATTTAAAGAAAATGCGATTTATATATATATCAAACATTTAGACCTCAAATTTTATCCAATCCATATTAGAAAATTACTAGTCATGGTAATTTAATTTAATATACATGTCATAAATAAATACTAAGGAATTGTTCCCTTTTGGTTTAATAAAATTATTAATAACCATTGTAAACAAAATTTAGTCTTTTTTTCACCTAGTAAAAAAAAAAAAAAAACTAAATAGACAGAAGTGAAATGAGCAAAATAATTTTTTGTGAGTTATTATACAACGTTTTAAAACACTGTATAATGGAATAATTCTTATGCGGAAACTTTAAATTCTGAAGCAAGATTTCTATTTTATAAGTTTATAAATTTCTATTTTAATACGTGGTACAAAAATCATTTATAATAATAAAAAACATACAAAAAAATTGACGCTTACCCATATAACAGTTGCATCAATACAGATCATAATAACATAGAAAGATATTGCCATTAACTAACTGCATATCAAAAAAATTGATACATTGCACTCTATCAAGACAGCACATGTAGCGCGCTCCGACGCCGCAAAGTAAATTCAAGCAAGCGGAAGTAAAACTATCAATGGAGCAAAGTGGTTTCGAAAGCGCCATCTAGGTGCCGTATATAAAATGACAGTGACTCATGCATCAATGATGAGTTCAAAGGTTTGACAATGGAGATTTTCCCCCATTTTTGTCTTTCTTCTCTGCAAATTAAACCGTTATCAACGTTTTAAAGTTAGATATGGATTCATATTCGAAGAGATTAGATGTCAGCATTCAACACAATTGATATATATATATAGTCAATAATTACTAATTATGGGTGATATATAAAAATAGCTTGCTTAGTCGGAAAACGAGAACTGTTTTAGGTTTTTCTTTCAATCTATATTATTATTATTAATTGATTTTTCAAATACTGGTAATTTGAATTTTGGATAATAGAAATATGAGAAAACAATTTTTAGAAAAGAAAAAGAAAGATGTCCCTGAAAGAAATTTGAAAATTAAAAAAAAATACGGTCAAATCAAGGAGGGATATATTTCTTTCATTTATCAAAAAATCATGTACAATGAAAATGAATTAACTGCTCTTTTATATCACATATATTATTTTAACTTTACTTTAATAAATAAGCATTTTTTAACTGTGTACATTAATAGAAACTTCTTTGAAAATTCCACTTAAATGCTCCACTACTAAGTTAAAAATATGGCAACAACTATGCTATCATTAATTAAAAAAAAAAAAAAAAAAAAAAAAAAAAAAAAACATAAAAATGTAAATGATTTTATTTTATTGTTATTTTTATATCGTTTATCCAATGACAAAGAAGAGAAATAAATAGGATTTAAATTTTATCTGCGGTATATCTCAGAGTAAACAGTAGAGGGCTAAAATGTTATATCTCTTTTTGATAGTATGTCAACGATTTTAATCCGATGATTTGAAAAAAAACCTTCGATTTAAGTATATAATTAAAATATGCATATTTATTAAAGTATAGTTAAAATAATATACGTAATATAAAAGAGTAATTACTTCATTCTCATTGTAGATGATTTGTTTGTTTGTTTTTATCATTGATTACAATAATAAGTTTTATTATTTTTTATAAAATGATGTAAAAATGAATTGAAATATAAGAATAACATGATTTGCAATATTTCTAGATAGTTTGCCTATTAAATAAACAAAACAAGCTTTAAATAATTATTTGCAAGCTAAATTTCTTATCAACAACAAGAATAATAAACTTTTCTAGATGAAGAACGATTCTCTTATTTTCTCATTTTACTTTTAGAAATAAATATATAACGATAAATTGGAGCTACAGGAGAAGAATGATATATTTTTAACAGCTGTTGTGAAAGGGTGTATAGGAGAGAAAAAAATCTAATTCGTATTAAAATGATAAGCACAGATCAAGCTACTTCAGTAGAAGTTAAAATAATATTTTCTACTTCTGAACTCATACACAGCAAATAAAGAAATCAATTAGGGTTGGAAAAGGCAGCTAAACTGATTTGTTATAAATTCGAAGCACTATGCTAATAATGCCCACTGAGCTAGTAATAAAGCTGATGCATATGCATAGTGACTTGGTAATAATGCTGAGGAGATATCGTCATTATTATGATTATATTTACTCTGTGAGCATGTATGAATTAACAAATGTAATTAATTTCCCTTTTTTTTATTGGTTAGCATACATATATACATGTGTGTAAGTTTATATTTATGTGATTACCGTAATTTTACAAAGTACAAATGTAAGAAGAGATATAATATTAGTGTGCTATTAACTATTGAAACTATGTATTCGCACTTTTAATTATATTTCTATAATTAATCATTTTAATTTTATTAATTACAATCAAAGAATAAAAATATAGATTGTGCTTCTTAATGTCATCTAATAAGAGATTTAATTGTTTTGGAAACTTATAATTTTTTATACCTATTCAATATTTTAACGTAACGAAAAGAAATTATAAAAATCCTATTTAAATCAAAAAATTCTGATTTAAATTTTAAAAAAAAGATGATTTTTTACACCCTACCTTTCGAAAATATCATTCAAAACATGTTTCACTTTAATATTTGTTGTGGAAGTCTTTTAGTTGCCGTTTGCGTTTTAGGCAAGTTCAAAGACCAAAGCTTCTTTAAAGGAACAGTTACGGATTCTGTTATTTACATAAAGGAGTAAAAACGTAGACTCAAACACTTTTTTTATGTAAAAGTTTCAAGTTAAAATAAATAGCAAGTATGAAAATGAAAAGTTAAAACTTGAGTCATCTATATTTTGTATACTATATATCGTATATTTCGGCATGTAACGCGCGTATCAAACAAATATATATATAGACCCAGATATATTATTTAATAAAATGTAACTTAATACACTGAGTCGTAATTATTTCACTTTATTTATTAAAAATATTTTCTGGCTTTAAAGATGTTTGTTTGAGTCGCGTGTTCTACGCCGGAATATACGGTATATATATATTTCACACAGCACTAGGAAAAAGCTTAAAAAAAAACATCTCCACCAACTAATAAATTGTCAGCAATGGTGCAACTATCGATTGGCAAAGATGGCGAAACGCACCCCCCCCCTCATCTTTAGAAGCCCCCCGTGGCAGCTGAAAATGGTTATATGACCGTGAAACTTTTAACCACCGGTGCAATATTTTTCTAAATTCTTTTAATATAGTGATATTAAAATTTTATAGAAATATATATTACCTTTTAAAAAATAATTATTCAACAAGTTTCTTTACTGACTAGCTGACCCGCCCGGTGTTGCCCGGGCCCGTGATAATAAAATTAAACAAACTTAAAATTTGTATGATTTTATATCTTTAGCCCGATTTTGTATGAAATTATTTATTTAAAGGTGCTGCGCGCGCGACGGAAATCCTTTATTTCCACCTTTCACCGACAGGGGGCGCATTCTGATCTAAATGAACCTGCGAAACGTGTTCCCACTGCCTGCGGCACGAAATAGTAGGCGTGCTGCGCACGCGCTGCAAAATCTTTTAGTTCAACCTTCCGCCGCCAAGGGGACACTTTGTTCCGAACAAACCACCTGCCGAGCGAAACCCCGACACGTGTCCCCACCGTATAGTAGGAGTGCTGCTCATGCGCTACCACCGCCCACCGCGTTCCACCTCCTACCGCCAGGGGGCGTAATTTGTTCTATACGAACATGACTAAAATCTGAAAGGCTATCGAAATAAAGTCGGATGAGCCAAACCTCTTCGTAATCGATCCCATAGAACCCGAGATAGGAAGGCATCCCCTGGCGGTAGAAAGTGGAACTAAAATATTTAAGGCTATTGATATCAAGTCGAATGAGCCAAATTGGAAAGTTAGTTGCTGAGTTATGGAAATGGGGCATAGTTAGATAGAGAAAAACTTGAAGGGGAAGGGGAGATGAGACTGTTTTTTTTTTTTTGTCAAACATCTAATTAAGACTACAGGACTACTTGTTTAATTGCTGTTCAAAAACTGGGAATCGTAGAAAAGCTTGGAACTTAGAAGTTACTATTCGGAAATAGTGGTAATTATATTTTTATCACAGCAATTAAACGCTACGGATGAACCTAAAAGAGTTAAATTTGTTAAATGGAAATAGTTCTGTGGAAATTGGGGCAGTAGATATGTATATATTAAAAATGGTGTCAAATAATTATAAAACCGCCGCTAGAGGGCGCAGTTATATAAATGGGATATTTATTAAAAAGTCGCCCCCCCCCTCTTCCCCATCGCCGCGAATAAAAAAAATTACAAATGTTTCTTTAATTATTAAAGCCATTGCCAAGTAGATTTTTATTTTTTTACCATAAAAATCAGGATTTTTATAAAATGAAAATTTGTAGGACGATTTTTTTATTTATATAAAATCTCCATGTACGTATGAACATGCGCCCGTATTCCAAATTTGTAATACGTATCTTATATACATTTTAAAATACGTATGCACCTTAAAACCTCTGAGTTAAAATCGATGAATTTAAAACCAAGTTATTTCTGACAACCCTGGACTGAATGACAGCTATTCTTTTGATTTGAATAAAAATTATTTTCATTAACGCAAAATTAATTCGTAATTTCGGTTCTAAGTATGCGATCTTTATAAAAATTAGATTTCCGGGTTCTCCGTAAAAAAAATAGGCATAGATGCCTAATTTTTAAATCGATAAATGCAATATTTAAAAAAAAAAAATTAATAGAGCTTCAAAACTCGGAGTACATTCAAAATCTTTGGTTTACGCTTTCCATCTGTCAACAGCTCGGAGACTATACGTCTGCCTAAGTCTAGCTGAGAAATCACATGTTCAGAAATAAATTATTTTTAAGCCATCCAATTAAATAAAAAATCAATTATAATTTTTGTTCTAATTACTGGAGAATAACGAAAATTTGATATTTTGATTCCTCGTAAAGAGACACACTTGGATGCATAATTTTCAAATCTATAAATGAAATATTTAATAATAATATAATAATAATAGAGCCGGAATTCTTCCCGTATAAAGAAACGCGGCTTTGTTCCATTATTTCCTTGACAGACGGTTGGCTGTTTCCAACACCTGTGTATTTCATGAGATAAATATTGATCGTTTTTCGACTTAAAATTAAAAATTTTTAATTGATATCTCGTGTTCTAATGGTGCGAATTTTTCAAAATGTGATTTTTTGAAATCGCAAATTTTTTTACTCTTGTATCCCGAATTTTGTGCGGATAGGACTATTTTTTCGATGTGTTTTGAGAAAAGGTGATTACTGCAGTTTTGTGTCGGACCGGCTCGTTTGTGATAACCCCGCTAGCCTCTCCAAGGGTGCAGAATCAGTCGAGAAAGGAGTTATTCTTTTCTTTAGCCATTTTGATAAAAAAGACGGCATTTTCGATGCGATTTGTAATGAGTTTTAATTAATATTTTGGTTAATTATTAAAATACTAAAATTCTGAGACTCAGATGCATCATAAGAGGCCTTGGACTGTCCTCATCAAAATTTTCAGACTTCTAAGTGTGCTAGATTTTTCTAGCCATGGCCATCACAGACACAAACACATCACATAGACACACAGAGCGAAACTTTCTTTTATTAATGTAGATATATAGATATCATACTTAAGGAATGGCTACCTTCGAATGACTACCGGGGCGGTAGGTATTTGCGGCTTTGGTTTTAGGTGTCGGTGATACCGCTACTTGATACACAGTGTATTGGGTGTTTCACTTTTCCTGATTATGAATGCATATTTATGGAGTTTTCATGTTTTGATACGGTGAAAAAAAATGTTTATATTAGTTCCAGCTATAAATGGATGTTCTTTATTTAGAATATATTTGACAATCGACGCACAGTGGCGAATTTCAGAGAAATCTTGGCCATAAATAGAATCTTCTTCTGTTTTTCCGAATCTTCAAAAACAAGCTATCAAGCTAGAATTGAGAATTACGTTACTAAATAACTAGAAGATCTACCTTTTATGAAAGATGAGTTTGTGGGTATCATGTAGTGTAATTTTATCAACATCAGTGCAAAATTCAAGCCATTTCATTCATTTTTTGAGTGAAATACTTAAATAATAAAACATCATATTTTCTAAAAACAGCACACGGAAGCAATTATAATTATTTATGCTGTAGAGGTAATTTTACAATGTGTTTCTTTCATTTATTATTTTTCAAGGATAGGATGGAATATCAAACTTTTTTCAGTAAGTTATATATGGAAATAAGAAATTATTCATTATGCGAGCGCTTTTCTTGAAATCGTTCATACTTACAATCAAAACCGAACCATACACACTTCCTGAAAAACAATTCACCATCAAACATCAAAACCTACCGGTAGAAGCAATTCAATTTTCGCATAATATTGAATATAGTTAATTTTCTAAATTTTCAGCATTACGAATGTACGATCTAAATTAAACCATTTTGTATTTACATTAAGCAGTAAGGATGAGCTCTATATATTCTAACGACATTAATCTACAATTATGTGCGTTTGTGCGACAGAGTGAAAATTTTATTACCGGGTTTTGTCCAGCGTTTTGGGAAATTTCACCAGTGTGCGACGCACTGATCACAATTCTTATCACGAACTTCATTAAAGTAAACATAATGCAATAAGAAGAACACAAAGAATAGCAGAGTCTCAAATCTCAATCTCTTAACTTGCAACCAGTTGTCTAACAACAACTCTCTAATACAGCCGTAATGCAAATTGACTATCAAACAATCCTATTTATATACTAGCTTAAGCAGAAATTCTTGTGAGAATATCAAAAGTAATCAAGATAATTCTCGTTAATTTCAGTCTGTATATGAAAGATTGATTTTGAATTCCTTAAATTTCCAAAATAGTGTTTGGAGCCAAATTTCATCAACGAAGTCCCAATTAGCTTATTTCCCCGTCAAATTCCTCGCCAAGGACGACCATTAAATTCTGTGAATAGCATGAAGATTATGAAGATCATTTTATTATGAAGAAATATTACAGATATTTTAAATATTCAAAGTATTTCTTTCCACACAGCTAAAAAAAATATGATTAATCATGCATGCTCAATTTATTCAGTTATTGTCATTCTTAAACTTTCTCTTTTTGTTAATATAAAAAAAATGGAAATTTAAACTCGTAAATCAACATTAGTAAGAAACCAGAAATTATTTAGTTGGAACAGAAACCTTCCGATGAATAGCAGCAATCAATTTCTTTTTAATTCTTCATCTTTACTTTAGGACCTGCTTTATGATTAAAATTCATAATCATAAAAAAAAAAAATTCTGACAATGAAGTTACAAAGCTAATGTTGCATAACAGCGTGAATGTATGAATACATTAGAAAGTCGGTCAATCTATAGCATACAATCTTGCGTTTGGTGTTGAAATCTTGCTCCTTTGGCAAGTGCATAAGTTTGACGTCGATAATGTCATCTATTGTACATATTTCAACTTTTATTTTCTTTCCGTTACTTTACGAACAGTCAGGTGAAATGGAAATTATTCTGGCCATCACTTTTTAAGTTACAGTATTTTGGAATCAGAACTTATAATAATTTTACTTCAATTTGGTGTATAAAATTAATGTGCATTTTTTTTCGTGAACTTTGTGTTTCTTAATTAATAATCACCGTGTTGAATTCAGATAGGGGAGATTTCTGTGGTAATGGTAGGGAATTTGCTTTTATTTATCATTAGTAAAACATAAAACCTGAAATCTATGAAGGGGACATTTCGATATTCCGGTCAGGAGGGGGGGGGGGGGGAGTATCCCCTGCATTCCTCATTAAATAAGGAGTGTATAATTCTATTTTAAGTAAAATTTCATAGTTTTCAGATTCGGCAAACGAAAAGTACTTTCCAACCACTTTTTGATTATTTGTCCCGTAGACAAGTAATAGGAAAAATAGCTAATACTTATAGATGTAAAATTTTCAGTGATAATGTTTTGGAGAATATTCTACTAGAAGTTGCTTACAGTAACAATATTATTTTAAACATTTTATACAAAAATGAATATCTCTAAAATTAAGAAAATATATTACACAATAAAAAATAAGCATAAAAATGATAGTAAATTAATTACATTAGTGAAAATAAAAGTAATTTTTCAGCACAATTTTGTTAGTGTGCTTATAAGTAGGAATACGCCGAATTTAAAATTCATGTTTTATAAATGAAAATTCTCATTCTTTATATGGCATCTCATTTCCAAGTAAAAACCATATACATTAAAGATTTAAAATTAACGGAATGTTATCGAAAATTTTAATTTTTACTCAGTTTCTATTTAACCTTCCTACCCTAAATGGGTCTAATCGACATGCTTCTATAATTCATTTAATTCGCTTCGAACCAGAATTTTTTCATAAAGTTAGTGAAATAATAATAATAAAAAAAAACAGGGGACTAAGTAAACTAAATATGATAAATAGATGTAAATAAAATTTCTGGTGTGAGATGTTTTTATCAAGGTTGAGTAAAATTTCAACAAGATCAACAATAAAATTGATTTTTAAGATAGGAAGGTTAAAGTAGGGCAATAAGAAAGAAAAAGAGCATTTTTATATTTCTGTAAACGTTGCTGTACATTATTGTAACAAACAAGTAGTATGTAATGTTGAGCCACGTGGTATTAGATTTGACATATTTCTCTTTTAAAATGATTTTAATGTTACACGTGATAATTAATGTTTGAAACTGTCAATTATTCATGTGCTAATTAGGCAGTACAGAAATGTCTGTTCTTATAAGATGCCATGATTTTTTAAATTTAACTCTGAGTAATTAAAACGAATGTAATTGTCAGTTATGTTAGAAACTTTTGTGACGTATCGGTAAATAGTTTTTGTTGTAGACTGTTTACAAGTACATGGAGTGGGTAAATTTTAACCATATATATTCTATATTAATAGAAAACTAATGAAGCTGAAACATATGATACACGTCAATAGAAAGAAAAGTATTAGCATATATGAAATTAAAAAAAGAAATGTTATGAAATTAATAAATTTTATGAGCTCCTTCATTCTCAATTACTAATTTTCTATATAGGAAATAAATTATAGGGTTTTTTAACGCAGGTTCATTGGTAAGTTTATTCCAAAGTTTAAAAAAACCAGCTCGAAGAAAAAGGGTTTTTCCACTATGGAAAAAAGTTGACAAAACATGTTTTATTTAATAATTTACTATGTATGTTACAATTTCTCTTTGTGTTTTGAGATATATATATATATATATATATATATATATATATATATACTAAATGCATTATTTTTATAGATAAACTTAATTAAATTGAATTAGATTTTTAGCAATTTAATTATTTGTGTTAAATTAGTAATTACACCAATCTTTTAGGAAGGTCACACACTTCCTAAAGTTCTTCATTATGCGTCTAAAAAATGTTATCAAAAGTATAAAAACTTTAAAAAAAGTTATCCATTTTTGATTTAACTGACATTGTTATTATCTTTAACGGCTTTATTTACTGGTATTAAATACAATGTACAGGGTGACTTTTAATTAACCTACAACTTTTAACTGAAATAACTCTTGAGTCGTTGCAGATTGCACTACAAACATTTTTTTATTGAAAAGAACGTGGAAAAGTAATTTAATGGATAAGGTTTTCAAAGTGAGAATCTTCAGAGTTGATACAATAGAGCAATTTAGTCACAAAGTTGTCAGTAATAAGATCAAGCGTTTTTGTTTTTTTAATGCTTGAAAATGAGTCAGTTATGGAACTTTTGAGGCTAATAAGGTCTGTCGGCATCTTTTTGTAAATCAAATCTTTCATATGACCCCAAAGATAGAAATCATATGGATTCATATCTGGTGAATAAGGTGGCCAATTTTCTTATCAGATCTCTTACCAATGCTCTAGAAGGCTTAGGTCGGTTTCTGAATGTTGAAGACCACTTCCGTAGAAATAGTGTTGCATTTTCACCATATAAATACCAATTTTTAACAATAAAAATACGATCTTCAGTTGAATATGACGGTTTGGGAGACATTTTCAAAATTACTTTAAACTGACACTAAACAAATTCCTTTTATGCTTTCTCTCACTGCACGCATTCGTGCCGCCATCTAGTGAGGCTCTGAGAAGTTATTTCAGTTTAAAGTTGTAGGTAAATTAAAAGTCACCCTGTATATCTTTCTTAATGAGGAATGAAACTTTTAATTTATTTTAAAGATTATTAAGAAAACAGACAGTGAATCCATTTTATTTAAAGAAACAATACATAATAACTGTACCATTAAAAAAATAGAATCCTCATTTTGCTTGCTGCATTGCAACACGGTGCGATGTAACGAATCAGAAGTTTTTTGAGAGTGGGATATCGAAATCAGTTAATCGATTAATAAAGTTGTACTGTTTGATATATTTATGCTTTATGATTCAATTTTTTGTATAATTGATATATGTTCATTTTGGGCATCATTTTTCGATTTCTGTCAGTTTCTCCCAGTTTATAATGTTTTTTCCAGTTCCTGCCGGTGTTTTGTAAGAAACTGCGTAGTTACTTGCTGTTAGTACCTGAGTAAAGCTTAGGCCTCCAAATTCGGTATGTAGTTTTCTTAAACGTGACATTTTTAATTTAAAAAGATATATTATCTAAAGATAGGCAAAATATATATTATCTAAATGTGTAATTATTTGTTCATTGACCTAAAAGGGACGGCTAAGACGAGAAAACCAGTTCTGAAGAGCATTGATGTCCCTCCCTGTCGCTTTATTTAGGTATTAAAAAAACAAATTTGAGCTGAGCTGAACCCTCCGGAAAACGAGACATGGGATGGGATTGAAAGGAGGTGCACATAACTATGGTCAAGTTTCCTAAAATTACACATCAGGTTCAAGTTCACTGCAGGAGATATACCTCCTACGATACACTAGGCAGTGAATATGTTGCTTGATGAATGATTATTGCTTATAACCAGCAGTTGAATTCATTCCTGAAGAGCGTGTGAGGTATGTTGACAGCGGTCACGCTGATGGCCAAGTTGGTGCAGGAAGAAAACTACCCGGCACAAAGTGACCCCAGTGAGGGTGAGCAGGACTTAATGGACGGTGCAAGATATTAGGTGGCTGAAAGCTTGAGTTACTGACAGGGGGATACTTGCAGGAAGGGAAGGCGACGTTTAATCTACGGCGTTCTATGTTGCTGTGGTGCTTGTAGGTGGAGCAATCGTTGTTGGATGCCGTGTGGTTAGTTGCAAAAGACGTGCCTTGAGTGTTGTTGGGACGTACAAAGTTAGTACAATGGGGAGCAGCACTGCTGTCCCCGTCTGGATGGGAGATGCTACAATTTGCACACTTCGCCTCATATTGGCAAGATTTGGTGGAATGACTAAAACCTTGGCAATGTCTGAAACGAAGGGAAGATGTGTATGGGCGGATAAGGCATCTCGTCGGCCCTAGGTAGATAGCACCATGGGGGATCAAATTTTTGGTTTGTTGTGTTGGTAGGAGGATAATATAGTTTGAGACGTCATGTATTTTTGCTTGGGAGGATCTTAGGACTTGGATTCTGTCGATACGGGTTTTGAGAAGGATTGAGATGCAGTCTTTCAGGAAAACTCGTGTAGTACTGCTAGGGTATTAAAAACTATGAATTTTTTGCTGCGAGACCCGCTTGTTTTTTATCTTGAAGAGATTATTTATGGATGGGTCTTCACTTAGATCTTTTGCGAGGGACAGAATCTCTTCCTTGTACCTGCAGACTATCTCAAGATGGGTGGTCATGTCTTTAATCCTTTGTACTGCTGCTGAGTGGTAATTAATCCCGTTTTGTTGGGAATAGTCCTTAACTGCTTGCCTCAAAGGAAAGCTTAGGCGGTGTATGGGAAGAATGGAAATTGTTTTAATAGACTTAACTGACATCGGTATGTTGATGAGTTTAGATGGTGAGTTCTTTGGCGTTTCCTGGTGGGGTAGAGTTATATTTTCTGTTGCATTGGGTTCGGGTTGATTTCAAATAGAATCTTAGGATTCTAATGTAATAACAATAAAGATTTGCCACGAAAACACAAATGTAAGAAATTATCCCTTAAAATCTGTTTTACTTTTTACTTAAAGATTTATCTTCTAGAACAATTCCCGGATTAATTTATATCTTTATTTCTTGATTCTGATAGTATGGATATATATTTTTTTCACGTTTGTTTTGTTTCCATATGATGTATGATGTTTTGCGTCAGGAGTCAGGTGGTACTGTTACAAGGTTGGGAAATGAAAAGCTGTAATTTTTGCTAAATTTGAATTATGTTTTACAAACATTGTCACATTAAAAATTCGTTTCTTAGGTTACATATAGATCAAAGGTGATATAAAAAAAAACTTTTCCATCATCACTTTTCCATCATGAAGTGGACTAGTCGTTTGGCTAAAAGTTTTTCCAGCAACTTCCCAAGAGTTGAGAGGAGACAAATAGGTCTATAGGATGTGGGTTCTGAGGCATCCTTTCCTTGTTTAAGAAAGTAGACGATCTCGCCTTGTCTCAGAGTAAGAGGGAAGTAGTTGTGTTTAAGAGACAGATTGGCCCATCTGGTGAATAATTTTAGGATAATTTTGAAAGTTAGTTTAGAATTTTGAAATCTACGCAGTCTGTCAAAGAGGCTTTTTTATCATTTAGTGTGTGTAGTGTTGGTCACTGGACCACAAGAATGTTTTTTACTTACATTATCAGCTAATTATTACATTGAAGGGGTGAAAGCGTCGCCACATACCTTGACCTAATTACAAAGGACATTGATGAAATTTTAATAAAAGAGCGGAAAGCAATCAACAGTGAATGTTAAGGTAGTGATTGTTCTTCCAATACTGAAATTTGTGTTCTACAATCAAAGAAGCTATGTCGAGCATTGGAATTTTTAAAAAGCATTTATCCCAGTATACAATGTCCCGCAAACATTTTATACAACGTTAAATTATATTGAAGATTTTGTTTTGAAAAAATTATTGTCAACTTGAAAAAGGAAGAAAATTTCTGACTAAAATAAATAAAAGTTACATTAATGTAGTAACTGGCAACGGACTCTGTGGACTCTGTACCGCAAAGCCAGCAAATTCTCTAATCAGGCTCTCGATGATAGCGAAAACTGCCGAACAATACCTTTTGATAAGTGCAGTGATTTTTTTTACTGCGGGAGAACAGAGGGAGTCGAGAGACGGAGTCAGACGGACTCTCGGAGAGATGCTCTAAGATCTCCGCGGCCAGCCTTTGCGAGCTGAGCTGAGTAACGGCTTATTGGAAAACGGCCTTCACGAGCTGCAATGTTGTTAATATTATCTGTAAACCTGTAAATATTTGTAAATATTTTACATATAACCAAGAACATTAAAATGAGTAAGATTTCCTTAAGAATCTCCCGTGGACTTATTTATACCCATTTAGACAACCGAGCATATTTAACATAAGATATCTCTACAAAATTTGGAGGCTACCGGCCTGGATTAACGTGATCAACGCAATCTACGTGAATGGATCTACGTGAAATTCTAATAAAGAAGAAAAATGATTTATGCGTGTGTCTTCAGTGCGTATCGGATCTACATGAATTTGTGCGTATAAGAAGAAAAAAGATTTGTGCATCGCATATAAGTGGTTCAAGAGAAAGTGTTTTGTGCTGCCGAATTTTTTTTTTTCATCTGCGTATTACTACACATCCAAGTGTGTGTGAGTGGTTATTATGTGAGTGATGTAAGTGATGATCAGCTATGATCTGCTGTGCAATTATGTGTCAGTGATGTGCTGTGATGAATCACTGAAAAACCGATAAAATTCTTTTCGGTAAAGAGTGAATAAAATATTTCGGATGTCGGTGGAGAAAGGCTGACCCATTCATATCTCCGTGTGCTTCGATTTAAGTGTCGTGTGTTCGCGGTGGCTGAAAGTGATTTTTTTTCTGTTTTTCGAGTACGCAAGAGGAAAACATGTCGTTTATCAGCAAATAAGCGAGCCAGAGTCAGAGTGCTCGAATGAATGAAAATAAAGAACGTATGTTGTGTTATTTTTTTTTCTCGCAGAGTGAAAGAATAAAAAGGTGAAGTGCTTCGTTTTTTTTGTGTTTTCTCTTTTTCTGCGTTTCGTATGCTTATAAATTGAGGAAGGTGTTGTGTTATTTTTATTGATTCCTCGTGAAACTAAATGTTTTTTTTGTCTAGAATAGAGTTAAGAGTATGACGATAAATATTTTTTTTATGTTGTTATATTTTATGGGAAAAGAAACAAATATATATTCAATTTAGAATATATGAAAGTAAGTGTTTATAAAATTGTTGAATATTATTATATGTGTTATATTTGATTCGTCAGGTGAATATATGAAAGTAAGTGTGTTATTATAATGGTTACATATTATTATATGTATAGATATATTTGATTTATCGATTGAATATACGTATATGATTGATTTATTTAATGATATATTTTATTTTTATGTATTAATTAGTTTATGATAAAAATGGCACATTTAATAGGGTAAAAAAAGATCGATCTGGTTACAGTGGCAGTCGAATTAGGTTTCATTCCACCAGAATCGGCCAATAAAACTCAATTAACTGATTTAATTGTAAAATCCGAAGGGTATGATGAAGATTTAGTGAAAAATTTGTTAGAGGGAATTGTGAGTGAGCGCGAAGAAGCTGAACGATTATTACAGCAAAAAGAAGCTGAGAATCGCGAGTTTGAATTAAAACGATTACAATTGGAAAATACACAAAAAGCCCAATTACATAACTCTGTACCTATAATCGCCGGAAAGGGTTCCGATGTTTTAAAATTGTTAAATAGGTACAATAACGAGGAGGAAATCAGTATATACTTAACCCTTTTCGAACGCCAGGCAAAGCGGTTAGAGATAGGAAAAGATGAATGGGTAACCTATCTTCTCGCATTATTACCTCTCGATATAGTTAATTTAATAAATCGCGAAAGTGAGGAACAGTCCAGCGACTACGACTGTGTAAAAAAAATACTTTTAAGACGCTTTAGACTTACACCGGAGCAATTTCGGCAAAAATTCTTCTTGCATAGAAAGCAAAATTCGGATTCGTGGAAAGATTTCTCGTTTGAACTCTCAAATTTCTTGGATAATTGGTTATCTGGCTTGCAAATATCAACGTACGAACAATTAAAAAATATTTTAATTATTGACCAAATCAAGAGAAAATTGTCTTTAGAAATGAAAGAACACTTTTGTGATGAATTACCCAAAATTACGAATATAGATGATTTGACTAATAAGTTGGATGATTTTGAAACTGCTCGAATTAACTTACGGAAGGCTGAAATTAAGTCCCCAAATAAGGAATTTCGAAAACGTCAAGGTTTTGAAAATAATAGAGCGTTCCACCGAAATGATATTAGCCGCGTACCATCTGAAAAAAATTACGCAAATGCCCCCCAAAAAAATTTAAATACAAAAATCCGTTGTTTTAATTGCAATGAATTTTCTCACCGCAACAAGAAGATGAACATATTCAAGCCATAAAAAAGTTAATAGAAAAAAATGAAAGTTCGGAATATTTTAATCAAAACGACATACTGTATAAATATGAAAACGACAGAGAATTGTTGATGATTCCCGTAAATATGCAAAAAGAAATAATACGAAATGTTCATAATAAAGGTCATTATGCGGTAGCAAAATCCGAAACAATTCTAAAAGAAAACTATTTTATACCCCAGTTAAGGAAGCAAATAGAAAACGTCATTGCGAATTGCGTAGAGTGCATTTTATGTAATAAAAAGCAAGGAAAAGGAGAAGGTTTATTGAACCCAATTCCAAAACAAAATATCCCCCTTGAGACTTATCACATTGATCATATAGGACCAATGCCATCCACTCACAAAAATTATAATCATATTTTTACCGTCGTAGATGCTTTCACAAAATTTGTCTGGTTATACCCAGTTAAAACTACTGCTGCCGTAGAAGTTATAGATAAATTAAAATTACAACACAACATTTTCGGAAACCCGTCCCGAATAATAACCGACAAAGGACCCGCTTTTACATCCGACGATTTTGAAGCATATTGTAGCGTTCAAAAAATACAACATGTCCCAATAACGACAGGTGTTCCAAGAGGAAATGGCCAGATAGAACGGATGCATCGAATCCGGATACCAATATTAGCGAAATTTAGCATAGAAGACCCCACTAAATGGTACAAATACGTAGCGTCGGTACAGCGAATTATAAACAGCACTATATCTAGAAGTACAAAATTTTCACCATTTGAGCTTCTAACCGGTGTTAAATTGCGACATAAAAACGATTTGCAAATAAAAGAATTGTTAGACGAAGAACATATAAATTCGATTATGTCAGAAATAAATTTTAATAGGGAAATTGCAAAAGAGAACATTTTAAAAATACAGGAAAAAAATAGTAAAACCTATAATAAAAATAGAAAAACAGCCAACACCTATAAACTCGGTGATTTGGTGGTGATTCAAAAAACGCAGTTTGGGACAGGTACCAAACTAAAGCCTAAGTTTTTTGGACCTTACGAGATTACCGCAGTAAAAAGAGGCGATCGGTACAATGTGAACAAAGTTGGACACCATGAGGGTCCAAATACGACCTCAAGTGCTGCAGATCACATGAAACCATGGACTTCAACTGTCTGAAACAAAGCAAATGTGCTTTTAGGTGATTTTGTGTTTATTATTTTTATTATTATTATATATTTTTTATTTAACTGTGTTTTATTGATATTTTTTTGACTAATATAAATAAACTGTGAAAAGAACTGCGTCCAAGTGACAAAACACAAAAAAGAACTTTCCCAACTCCAAAAATATTATTTAAGGACTAAGAACTTTTCATTCAGTACTATTTAGTGACTGATCCTGCTATTGCTTTATTTTTATGTTTGTGTGTGTTTTTTTTTGTTTTGTATCTTATACGTTCTGAAAAAGTCGTCCGGTACTCATCTGGTATAAAAGGTAGATGATGACTGGGAGGACCCAGCCCGGTCAGGTAGGCCGAACTGTAGTAACTGGCAACGGACTCTGTGGACTCCAGCAGATTCTCTAATGAGGCTCTCGATGATAGCGAAAACTGCCGAACAATACCTTTTGATGAGTGTAGTGATTTTTTACTGCGTGAGAACAGAGGGAGTCGAGAGACGGAATCAGAGGGACTCTCGGAGAGATGCTCTAAGATCTCCGCGGCCAGCCTTTGCGAGCTGAGCTGAGTAACGGCTTATTGGAAAACGGCCTTCACGAGCTGCAATATTGTTAATATTATCTGTAAACCTGTAAATATTTGTAATTATTTTACATATAACCAAGAACATTAAAATGAGTAAGATTTCCTTAAGAATCTCCCGTGGACTTATTTATACCCATTTAGACAACCGAGCATATTTAACATAAGATATCTCTACATTAATGGTACATATCAATGTAGATTTTTCAGCTGTCAGGTATGTAAGATAAATTATAATTTCTTAATAGCAAAGAATACAATCTTCAGATGTAATGAATTTAATATTTATCTTTTATTAAAAATGGTTACAATAATATAGTGTATTTTAATTCTTTATTGACATGTATGCAGAAATTTAATGTAACTTTAGTAATAAAATATATAATTTTCTATTATATATATTAAAATTTAATTTTTGAATTCCGCCATATTGGAATTTCACATTAACAAATATTTCAGAATAACGAACTTTAACGGTGGTCCCTACAAATTCGTTGTAACGAGATTTTACTGTATTTCACTTTTATTGCCATCTGCCTTCAATAAAGGGGCTATATTAATGATCACATTTCCAATGTCTTATTCAGCGGATAGTGGAAGTTTCCTATATTAGACTTAACCCATCAAGCGCCACTATATAAACCGCATCATCTAAATAGAATATAACGTACTTTTTAAGTACATTACTTGTCTGATTTGATGTGTAGTTTAAAATTAAAAAATATGTAATCGTATAGAATTTACGATAGGGTCCAAAAATGAGAGACTTGGCGTCTAATGTTTCCGCATATGAACATCTAAGCCACGTGTTAAGCTAAATTAAAGCAAGAAAGTAGTTAAAACCTCCTGAAACGATAATCCATATTATTATGGAATTAAATATACATTTTTTAAATATCATTGTATCATTTTTAATCATGTATAACATTTTTTTGAAATATAGATCACACAGAAAATGGAGCTGTTTTAGTAATAACTAAAGAAATGAAATTTATTTACCAGTTTTAATCCATATTTTTATTGAGTATATTTTACAATCGTTTATGGAAAATATACGAGCAGTTTTTATGTAGCATTACTGTGCATTTTTCATAACAGAGACGAGTGCTCGTTTTACAGTTTTTGCATTTTGATTATTTTCCATTTTGTAAAAGTAAATGATTCACGTCATCAAAACGTATGTCTGTATTCATTGGTGCTTGTGATCCTAAACAAACTGTCTGTTTCAACTCAGGGTTTTCTGTTTTTATCAACGCAATAACAATATGCGGTAGAGATTCTAACTAGGACATTTCTCCTTTTATTTCTCTATGGATTTACCATGCTTCTACAAAAGCCATGTTTAATGTGTCGGTAAAAAAAGGCCACCACTACTTTTTACTTTTTATTCTTGGTCTATGAGCTCAACATTTTGTCGAGGAGGTCTACACCTCCCATGTTTCTACTGTATGAGTAAACTATGGCAGGGTGTGGCAGATGGATTTTCTTTTTTACTTCTAAACACAAGCGCTTTGCTTTTTCCCTTGAGCTCCACTCCTTCAAAATTTCCTCCTAAACACACAACTTTATTAACTTTTTACTTAATCATGGTAAAACTGTTTATTGCAAAAAATTCCAAGAACCTTCATTCATTTTTTGCCAAAATCTTGCTGTCAATCCGGGAGTAATTCTGTAGACTATTTTCTTTTACAGTTCCAGTTATCCGAAATTCTCTGTAGGCATTTCATATAATAATTGAAACAAGTTATAAAGTTGTGAACATAAACTTTGTGTTTTATGAGATTTTCAACTCGTTCAGTCAAATCTAGAATAACTCTGGCTTCAAGTGACATATTATTTTCAGAGTTTTTTCTTGTCCAACATAACTTGCAAATTGAGTAGATATCCTTGGGAAGAAGAAGAACCGATAATTTATAATCAAATTTTATAGATTTTTCTTTTATATACATTTTAGCAAAATGTCTGGCTGTGTAAGGGATAATTTCTTCATCAGTACTTATAGGCACTCTGAAAAGATTCCAAATTGTTGCAGTTTTTAGCAAAAAAGCTCTATAAAAATTTAATAATTGATATGTGGTCAAACCAATAAAGAAATTTTTTATATTTGTGAATCGCTGTTTTCGTATTAAATTTCATATGAAAAAAAGATTGCAGCCTTCAGAGTTGCCTCAATATAAATCTCCAATAAGAAGCCTCTAACTGTGTAATCAGTAACCTCCAAGTCTCCCATTTTGGGACCTTTCAAAGTTAATGATTAGAAAACAGTGTTAAAATATTTCATTTGATTTCTGCTTGAAATGCAACATTTACGGTGTTGTTACTATTAATTTTTCGCAAAAAGCAAAGTATGCACATAAATATTTTTTCTGAATATTTTTTTTCTAATTTAAGACAAATTTGTCAATTTTGTACATATTAACACGACTGCAAAATAAAGAAATTTTAAAGTTGTTCATCTGAAAAAAAATTCGCAGTATACTTTTTACCTTTAAGATACACTGTTAAAAAAAATCTGAAATTCACGGGTATTTTTTTCCTGAATTTCACAGAAAAAGTCCTTTTTTGCGACAAAAGGGTATTTTCCGTTAAAAAACAGAAAATTTCCTCATATTTCCTGAAAACAACGGAACGGACGGAGACGAAAGGGGATAACGGAGATATACCGTTATCTTATCTGCTGCATATTTATTTTCAATGTTTAAAAAACTGACATGTTGTTGCACAGAAAAACTAAAAATTTAATAAATTAAAATTTCGAGTTTATTTAAAAAAAAAAAAAAAAAAAAAAAAAAAAAAAAAAAAAAAATAGTACTTTCGAATTAAAAAAAGTAATAATTTTCCCATTTTTTTTAAATTATTTGCAATTTATTTTTTAAAGTTATAAGAAAATATTCGCACTTAAAATGTATTCTAAACAAGCAGATTAAAAAAAATATATAATAGTTAAATTAAGTGAAAAAAAAAATCTATTTTACTCAAAAAAGCAACATACAAAAATAATGCTTTCAAATAAAAAGAAAATAATATTTTTCTCATTCCTTTAAAATTATTCGCAATTTAGTTTTTAAAGTAATAAAAAGTACTCGCACTGAAAATATATTCTAAGCGAACACATTTAAAAAATATATAATAGTTGGAAAAAAAATTGCTTTTCTTAAACAAGCAAACATTTTTTATCGAATTTAATTCAAATATAATATTCATATTTTACATCTAACAAACAAGTTAAGAATATATATAATTCATGTTTTTATCCTGTATTAATATTACAATTTTAAAACATCAACATCATCTCATAACGAAATCTCCTCGCAATTAACTTCAAAATTACCAAGCTTCTAAACCCCAAATTATGTCTGTTCTAAGCCGCCATTTTGAGAATTTCCAAATGATCCGTTCAAACTGCTAATCTAGCAAGCGCCCGCCGGTCAAACCGGCAAGACGCTGGACTCGAGGCATTATCACCCCTGGTTCAAAACCCAATGTCGACCAAAAGCTGTTCTTGACGTATGTCAGATAGTAAATACTCCCGCAAAGTCGATAGATGGCAGCACCAAGTGAGACGTCAAGATTTTTTAAAACCGAGTTTATCTAAAACGGAAAATGTCCTTTTCTGTCAGTTCTACGAGGAATATTTCCGTGATTTCTGAGAGCGTTAACGGGAAGTTACCGCTTCTGCAAACGGCGATTTTCCTTCTTTTATTTTTCAAAACGGAAAATCTACTAACGGAACGGAAAAAGTCCGGCAACTTAGCTGCCAGTACTTTTACCGTGAATTTACGGATTTATTTTTAACAGTGTACAAATAAAACAAAATTATTTGTATGTATTTTAATATCACATTGATAAATAATTATAAATAAAGGTTCCTAAAATGGGAGACGGCGCTTAATGGGTTAAAACTCCACGATTAAATCCTACGATACCTATTTTTATTCTTGGGTATTGTTTTGCTATTCGATACATTGATGCATTCGAAAGACTTATAGTTTAAATATTTTTAAAATACCGTCACAATGAATAGCTAAACGAAGATGGTTGAAATCGTTTTCCAAACTTTTTCTTTTACTATGACATTTAAAGTATCCATATGAAATTTATTTACTAATTTATTTTTCTTTCGTTATTTTTCTCTAACAAGGAAGGTCTCCTTAAAGCGCATACACAGAAAATTTTGAAAAAAATTGCTGATGAAACTACTCATGTATGTAAAAAATGAACAGTCAAATTTAGCTGAGGAATCCCAGTAAAAAATCTGAAAAAAAAAAAAAAAAAAAAAAAAAAAAAAAAAAAAAAAAAAATGCTTTCGAATATTTGGCGCAAAAAGATGCGATTTGGCAAGCAACACTTTTCCTCGCCAAACGCGACCAATCGTTTGCATTTTGCGTTCAACATTTTAAATTCTCTGTACATTTGGCAGTAATATTAATAAAAAATATTCTTTAAATCAGGTTAAATAGGTCAGTCACTTTCTTTCTTTCTCTACTTATTACCGATTGAATGAGATTTTACTATTGTTTTGTCCTCCATTCCACGATTTTTTCTAATTTAAACGGCTTCACCTGTTATATAAGTAATTTTTAAGTGTATTTTAAAAGAAAAAGCCCGATGACGAACGCCATATCGAAGAAGTCGCTGTTTCCATAGCAACAGTTCTTTTATTTTTAATTGACAAATGTTCAGAATCGGGCTTATTTTTGAGCTTGAAACAATTTCAATCAATTTAAATTTTGTTTTAAATCGTAAATTACCATCTTTAAATTTCATTATATATACATATAAATGTATACACAAAATTGTAGTTATAAAAATTTATTTATTATGTAAGTTACATAAACAAGTTCAGCATGAAAAAGATTTTCCTTAAAAACCGTATTTTTAAAAATTTTATTCCGTCGCTGACCGGTGATAAATCGCCAAATAAACGAAATTTTTATAATTTTTTACGGACGTTATATCGAGGTTCCGCAGAAAATTTTTCTATAGACGTATATATCCTCATGAGAAGAACATTCTGTATTTTTTCAAAATTTTCTGAGTATGCGCTTATGGAGACCTTCCTTGTAAGTAATCATAAAAGATACCGCATGCTTGCTTTCAGCATAAACATTTTTATAATTGGTATACCAAAATTTATGTGTTTAAAAAGTTAATAATTTTGTCTTTGTTATTATTTTCTTTTTAGATTCAGAGGAGTTTTCCAAAGCATGGATACAAGACTGAGCAAAAGCACAGAACTTTTATTTCGAAAAATGAATAATCAAGTATTGTGACTTATAGAGCCTATTACAGACATTCTAATATGACAAATTTTTCTGAAGAGATGTCAATATGTAATTTAAGTACACCTTTTCAATAACAAGGTTCTGTAACCTACTTATGCCGCGCAGATGGACCGCGTTCTATCTTTACATAACATAATACTCGCAAAAAACGGAGCGTTTATTTTGGAAGTAACTTCTACCACTGCTAATTTTTACTTAAACCTTAGAAAGGGGTACCCGTGCATCTGTGCATAGTAAAATCTCAAAGGGGAAAAAATAACGATATGAAGCGTTATAAAATTTTAAAAACACTAAGTAACTATTGTTCCACCCAGTATACTTTGCTCAGTTCTACATAATTATGTGGGTAAAGTGGGTATAGATTCGGAAGCAGTTATTCTTAGGGTTTTATAAAGCTGAACAAAACGCATAATCAACAGCGGAAGCAAATTTTTCTCCATACATGCGCAAGATCTCCCAAGCTTGCTATGACTATAAAGGCTTTTCCAACTTGATGAAGGAGTTTCTGATGCAATTGGCTGGAATTAATATTCTTTTGAGATGAATTTTTCTGGGTTTTTTAAACCACTTAATAGTTACATTTTTCTGTCACATTGTCAAAACTAAGCGCCTATTTGAAAAATAATTTTATATTCAAATCGATTATATAAAGGCTAAACAGCAAAATAAACTATTTCAGGTATAGGATTTATTAATTTCATCTTTTTTATTAACAGCAAAAGAACAGAATTTGTATGGGTAAATCAATTGATTAGTGACGAAAAAATGTTGTCCTAGCACCGGACAAAACTGTTAAGCGCCTATACGCTAGTCACGCGTAGAAACGCGCAAGCTAATGTTAATCCCAGATGAGAGCGTTCTTTACAAATATATCGCTTAAATTTTAATATTTTTAAAAGGACTTTTTTTTTGCATAGGATACCTGAGGTCGATATCTAACGCTGTGCGTTTTTTATTTTTCAATTGTGGTTCCAGTTTTATTTACATAAGATACTTTTATTTTCAGAACCGGTTCAAACCGGTTCCATGGTTTAGGTGGAGGAACATTGTAAATCTTTCTTATAAATTTGAATGCTGAAAAGATGGGTAGATATTATGATATTTGTATTAGCTTGTAAAATAATTTCAATAACTTTTAAATAATTAATAACTTTTAAGTAAAATAAAAAACGTAATTGTTGCTGTTAAAATGAATATGTAGAAAATAAGTTGAATTAATTTATGAGCTAGTTTTTTCTTTCTACAATTAAGTTTATAAATGAATGATAATTTTAATGAGCACTTTCACAAATTCTTTTGATGATTCAGAAAATTGTAGGTCCGTTTTAAAATGAATTCAAAAGCAATTTTTTTAAATAAATAAATATAGGCTATTTTTTAATAGTTTTTCTGTTTTAATCACTGTTAGAATTTTATATGAAATATATGAAATATATTAAAAAGATGAGTTTATTTCTCTCATAAAATTTTTTTTATCACACGCGCACACACACACATATATAATGTATAAGAATAAAATAATAACAGTTTTATTTCGTAATATTATGGTGATTTCTTGAAGAAAAGTCGGAAAATATATAATATCCATTAATTTTAAAAATATATTTAATATTCCCACATAAACTCGAACGTGAATGAAAGAAGAAAAAAAAACGTCGGCTATGAATAAATCGAGGCTAACGAAAAAGAAAGGCTACCGCGGTGCTTTACGCGTATCTTTTTTTACAGACCGCCGGAATCACGTGATGCTCGAATGCACCAATGAAAATGTACGATAAGAGCATCACGTCACTCTAGCGGTCTGTAAAAAAAGATAAGTTGAATGCACCGCGGTAGCCTGTCTTTTTCGTTAGCCTCGGAATAAATGCTCCAAATTCGGACCCATGTTGGCAGATCTATTCGAGCCACTATCTGAAAGCAGATATCGGTCCGTTGTCATCTTATGAAATTAATTGCTTGTCGATTTTTGGCAAAAAGCATCCCGATAACAGTAACCGGCATTAAAAGGGCTTTATTTAGTATCGGCAGCCGGCATGATACCGACATCTAACCGATTCCAGTATACACATGCTGATACTAAACCGACATTGCCGACTGTGTCTCGACCGTCTGCCAAAAGGGTCTGTGTTTGTTGGGTATACTCGCTGAAGGCAATCTGATAAACTTTATTAGAGCTGTATCCTAGAGAATTTAACACAAACTCTGTAGAGTTTTAAATTTTTCCAAAACATAATCCTAAATAAAGGATTTTCAACCTTGTAGTATTCACCTCTGCGCACATCCCTTCGCGTTGATCCCTGTCCAATGCTGCCATCGTCATAATTCCAATACTCAGTAGAATTTTAATAAAGCATTTTAGACCCAGTGTCCTTTAATTCATCTGAAATAATATTTTAAACAAGAACGAAAAATCATGCGTCAAGCATATATTATGTAACACTTTCCAACTCTTCCAAAATAATTTTACAAATCATACTGTTTAATAAGCTAAAAGATAACATCTAAGTAATCCGAATACTTTTCATCAGCCCTGTATAGGATCTATAGATTTGTATATATACTACATAGGATGCTAAATTTTAGTTCAGTTAGGAAACGCGTAGCACAGTTTAAAATTCTCCGTCTGGAGTTAAATAATACGGAAATGTGTTCGCGAACTTTTGTGCTTCCCTGTATAGGATCTACAGAATTTATACACACCACGTAATAGACAAAAAGCGAGTTAAAATTAAAATCGCGTTCAGTAACTTAAAACGCACTTCCAGGAATTATTGTTAACAGACAGTAGAGAATTCTTTTGTGTGTCCCTGTAAATGAACGATGACTGCTATACACACAATATTCTGCAGTAAGCCTCTTGTAATGCACCTTATATAAATTTCAATGCGTTTAAAATAGGGAAACATTATTTAAATAAACCGCAGACGATTTTTCTCCATAGACGTAATGTAACGGAATTCTTTTGACTGTCCCTGTAAAGTAACTATAAGTGCTATGCACACACCATTCCATATTAAGCTTCTTCTAATGCACCTTAGTGATATATATAAATTTCAATGCGTTTAAAATAGTGAAACATTATTTAAATAAACCTCAAGTGATTTTTCCCCATAGACCGCAATGTAATGGAATTCTTTTGAGTGTCCCTGTAAAAAAAGTATAAGGGCTACATACTTCTGTTGAAATAGGGAACATGCTATAGATAACGACTATAACATATAAAAATTGCAGAGCAATCCGAGCATATTTGCGGGAGTTAGAGCACGGACAGACGGCAGACGGCAGACGGCCAGACAAACCGAAGTCATAAACACTTTTCAACTAGGTTGGAAAATGTTAAAAAGTGTTTGTTGATATAATGCAAAAGTATGGCTAAAACGAGATATTTTAAAAATGCAAAATTATTGTATGACTTTAAAAATTGCAGAAACCTATCCTGATATATCAGAAAATGTTACGAAAAAACTGTAATGTCGGGGTTTCAGATTTATACCCTTGATTCCGGAAACACTTTCCTTATATTTCGAAATCTTAGGAGATGAACCAATCAGGAAAAAATATATTTCCGAGAATTACAAAAATGGTTCTGAAATAAAAATACTCATTTACTGCCTGTAATTTTCTAAATCGCTTGTTTCCGAAAATCTCGGATTGTGTTATAAGATTTTCTTTAACAGAAGCAGCAGACTTTCATGCATGAAAATAAGTCGTAAATAAATAAGTCTGTCATGGGTTTTATAATATACAAAATTTGAAAATTTGAAAACTCCTTTTTGAAAATTTTAAAGCAATCAGAGGTGTATATAGATGTTTCATAAAAGCTCAATTTACAAAATTGTAAGACTTATTGTAAGACTAATTGTAACAATCATGTTTCGACCCAGAAATTTTATTTTATAAAATGTAACTTGCTAGATCGCTGTAACTATTTCACTTCAAATTGAATAAAATTTCTGGGTTGAAACAGAATTGTTTCATCCGCGGATTATACGCCGGAAATTACGGTACGTACAGTCGTGAAAAAAAAAAACGGAACACCCCTCACTAACTCTGCAACAAATTATAGTAGAAGGAAGTGACTGGTACCAAACGATTGGAAATAAAGTCTACTTTTAAGTGATGTATATAAAATTTGCTTAGGGGGCCATATACATATAAAAACACACCCAAACTTTGTTTTTTTTCAATAGCAAGACCCAAATTTGACAACATATTTGAAATCTGCAGTTCAAACTATGCCTAGATACCAAATTTCATTAAATTCCTACGATTAGTTTCTGAGAAATTAATTACTTTATAATGAGCATATTTAAGGGGCTGCATCCAAATTGAAGTTCGGTACTCGATTGTTGAAATGCTGCAGAATGTTACCTTTTAATGTATTATGTTTTACCGATATGACCATTTTACTCACTTAATAAGTTTCGGTTATTGTTATATGCTGTAAGATAATGTTTACAAGTGTTGAATTATCCGATTTTAACCCCTTGAGGACGAGCGACACGTATGCGTGACGCATAAGATGCTCAGAATCCTCGATTTTTCCCACCAGTTATTTTTTATTGCAAGCTTTGCCTTATTATATCTTAGCATTTCCACAATTCAATTAGACGAAAATTTCTGTTTTGAAAAACCGGTGGTAAATTATTAAAAATTCTGTAATAGACTCTCGTCACGAAGGGATTAAAAAACCATAAGATTATTTGTAATTAAAATAGTCTTAGAATATGTAAAAGTTATTGGAATTTTACAGGTGCTTTTACAATGCTTTTTCTCAGATTTTGCATCTATTTAACTCGCCTTTTCTTTAGTTTATTGGCAGAAACGTGAATAATATTGACAGATACAAAATTTAGAATTAAAAAAAATAGTATAAAGCAGCGTAATGAAATAAAGTAATAATAACAACAAAAAAAAAACCGCAGATAAATTGTTTTTTAGTCTGAAAATAAATCCAGACATTGCTTTTTTTTTAGTAGCGAGAGGGGGGTGGGGTGTCTTGTTTTGAGATATGTTCGCAGAATTTACATTCCGATTTATTTGAAGACCTAAAACTAAATATATGTTATAAAGACATCTGAATAACTTTACATCCGTTATTCTCCTTCGGAATAGGGGTAATAATTCTATGATTAAACCTATTCTGGTAGTTCATTTGAAATTTTACAATTAACTCATTAATGCCTCCTGGCAAGAAAACTTGCCATATGACATTTATTTATTATTATTATTATTATTATTATTAGATTTTTTTGCACACTGCTAGCGATTGGGAAATAATCTTGCCTATCAGAAAACCATAAAAATAACTTGTAATTTTTTTTCAATTAGCCTGTTTAATCGAATAGATTTAAATACGAAAGTTGTAGAAGAAATATTGTAATTTTTTCTTTGCAATAAACTACCAATATAAACCTTACCTATTAATCCATGTTGAAACAGTTTGAAGAGACACTTGAAAATGCCCAGCTATATAACGAAAACTTCTTCCAGCTTGCCACATGCCAATCATTTGGCCTTTCGTTGCTTCAGTTAATTGTAGGGCCATTTTGTTTCAGCAAATACTCTACACATATGCATTTATAATAAACTTCACTTCAAACATATATACTGCAGAAAAAACAATATAGCTTTATTAGACTGGAAAAGAAGCTATAAATCCATTTAAAGGTAACAAAAATGATTAAGTTTTTTCTAAGGTAGAACTGATCATATTTTTCAAAAATGAGCTTTATTAATTTAAAAATAAAAGCGAAACTATTTTCCATAAATGAAAACATATATCTCATGCAAATACGTTTTACGTAATTTTAATGAAAAATTTTAAAGCAGACATTGAAAAAGTAAAAGAAATATATATATATATATATATATATATATATACTAATAAAGGTTGGGGTTCTGGTGCCTCGCTATCTTATATCTTACTACAATCGCAGGTCGTTGTCAGAGTTGTTTAACGTAAGATCACGAAGCATTGAAATACGGTTTACGCATTGTTTATAGTGTAAGACAGACTTAATCTCTAAGTTTATCAAGTCACTATAATCCCAGCCTATGAGTATAATATTTTCTCAAAGAGGAATGAGAGCTCTCCGACCCGAATATCGATTCTTACCACTAAATTTTAATAGTATTCTCCAACGTAAATAATTTCAGAAATTTTGTCCTTGAATAAGGTAACAAATACTATTAAAATTTAGTGGTGTCAATCGGGATTTCGAGTCGGAGCGCTCCCATCCCTATTCAAACTATGCTTTAATGCACATCATAGACGGCCCCTTAAAGCAGCATTTTGTCGTTTTTTAAGCATAACTTGAAAACTACTTGGGAAAAAAAATTGAAATTTTGAATACACATAAAGCAGGACATAATAAATATAAATACATCAAAAAAATTGTAGGTTGCAATTCATAATTTTTTCGAATATCAATTTCGTAATTCATAATTCATATTATAAAATTTTTAAAATTACAAATTTGACGTAGTTATGTTTGGGTTTTTGAGTTTTATAACCAAACAAAACGTTAGCACATTAGGATTATAATTTCAGGAGATATTAATAAAAATATGAAAATGTAATTTAACATTAGAAGCTCTAAAATTTGAATGTTTATAACTCAAAAACTTATCATCCAAATGACTTAAAATTTTGTATCTAGGCATAGTTTGAACCGAAGATTTAAAATATCATGTCAAAAGTGAGTGTTGCCATTGAAAAAATTAAAGTTTAGGCTGGTTTTAATATGTAGATGGCCCTTTAAGCAAATTTTAGATACATCACTTAAAAGTAGACTTTATTTCCAATCGTTTGGTACCAGTCACGTCCTTCTACTATAATTTGTTGCAGAGTTAGTGGGGGGTGTTCCGTTTTTTTCCACGACTGTACTTGTGATTTAAGCATTTTATTACTTATTACTGAATTTCATTTATTACATATAGATTTTACATTTAATTGGCGAATATCCGAGCATACCTTAGCAATGGTATTCTGGGCAAAAAGTACACAAAAATCTGATCTGAAATTTTAATGTTGCTTGAGAAGCAATTAGGATAAGTCTGGGATAGTTGTCCTCCTTAAGAACCTTAATTTTTCTTTTTTATAGTAATGATTTTTGTAGTGCACATCTAACCTATCTACTCAAAATTTTATGCAGAATTTCATAAAAAATATTACTGTAATATAAATACCATATAAAATAGTGTTTTTATCAAAAAACTTATGGCCATCTATCCTGGACCTCAGGATTAGACACTCCACTTGATCGTATTAGATCCGTAGAATGCGAAGCATAGGTTATTCAAAAGCTGAATTTATATTTTACTTAATGTCCTATTTACGTTAAATGTATGATTTTTTAAACTGTATGAAAAAATCTTCAATAGAAACATTTTATTTCTTACTTACACTTTCCTATTTTTTATTTTTTATCCGCAAATATTGCAACGGATATTATACATTGAGAACGTCTCATGTAGCCATCCCAAAAAATCAATACACTGTATCCACTCCACACGAAGTTTAGTTCCGTAATAATTTTCATGACATTCTAAACAGATAGCTTCTGTTGGTGGTAAGCTCTCCGGCTCATCACTATTTATTTCGCACTTTCTCTTCATTTGTAATTTTATGGCAGGTAGTTCTCTGTTTTCTTTGACTGGTTTTCTGGATGGCTTATCTTTAGAGTCGAGCTTTTTTTTCCTATGAAGTACTCTTAGTCAAACACTTGTACTGCCTTCTTCTTGCTTCTATTTTCTCGTATTGCAAAAGCATCAACAGGGCTGACTTTTTATAAAAAATTAGAACTTGCAGAAGGACAAGGTTCTTCTTGATCGTTTTCAATCAATACAGATGCGTTTGACGTCGAGAAATGTCGATGTCCATCAAATCTGTATTCTTTTGCAGTCATATAGTAGGCCTTCTCTACAAGAATCCGAAATAAAGGAAAGCAAGTCTCTTGTGCTCCTAACATCATTCTGACAAGGGAACCACTTTTGGTGCAGTTTGCACCTGGTATTGAGACCCAGTGCATTTTAATGCTCTATATTGCGAAGTTTGAGGAGTTATTTTATTTTATTTATTTTTTTATTTTTTTAAAGCTGTTAAAAATACACATTTGTCAATAATAAATAAGTATAAAATATTGAAAGAAGTTTAAAAATTCCTTCAAGAACCTACGAATTTGATTTTCAAAAATTACAACATTATAATTGCATTTTTGGTGGCGCGAAATTGGCTTTATTGTTACGTAGAATTTCCCTCTGCAACCCTGGTCGAATGTCATAGTTGTCTGTGTGTGAATGAGTAATGGTTTCGATTCGTAGTGCCATATTTGGCGACTTAACTCACTTTTGGCGTGAAATTAACAATCAAAAATCTAATAATAAAAAATTAAAAGTATAAAAAATATATAAATATGATTTTAACTGAGAAATTTTACCAATTCTCTAACTTTTATGTATAGAGCTACAAAATGCACCATGTCTCGATGCTAGGTGCTAGCTGCATCAAAAGGGGTTCCCTTGTGAGTTTGAAGTATGTCAGAAATGGCTAAAAAATGTTCCGGGACAGCTTTACGATTGAGTGGGAAAATTCGAGTACGCACGAACCCATTAATGCAGTACTCACACTGCCATTTTTCATGCATTTTCAATGACAATGCCAGCATGAATTATTTTAAGTTGTTGCTGGGAATTATATTTCACCCACTGATTCTCTTTCTTTGAACGGTTTTGAAAATGTCCAATAAAGCGGTGGCAGAGCTTGTGTGGTATGACTTGGCAGACACAGTAGGATTATGTCATTCTTATCTGCATTGTCTAGCATTTCCAGATAACTCACATGCGCTGAGTGACCGTAAAAGATAAGCAGCACTTTGCCTGATGGCTTTCTTGGAATGAAGTGTTTCTTCAGCCACTTACTGAATGGGGCATCTATCTTGGATTTACCCTATTCGCTCGGAAGAAATGAACGAAAATTTTGGTTTCATATACATTTTTTATCCTGGAGGTAGAACAGAGGGGGCACCAAGCCCTCTGCGTTAATACATGCAACAATTGACACATTTTCTCCTCTTTCAGATGAAGTGAAAGAGTGGACATCTCTGGCTCCTTACGTAGCTATTACTTTCCCTACTGCATTATTTATTATTTTATATCATTTTTCCCTACTTCATGACTAAAAAAATATTCTCACGCATCAAAATTATTTGATAATTATAAATGGGGCGTCTTATCCCTATTCACAAGTGCGGCATATATCTCCGATGCAGGTGAGGTATATATCCTTTAAATCCAGGATCGATGCCCGAGCTAGTAGCTCTGAAAATAGGAACAAATATGGCTGCAACTTATAACTAATACATTACTTGATACCTGTTTCAACAACATTCACTAAAAATTTCATGAAAAGTTTTTACTAAGTACATTATATTTCATCTTCTACTTATCTCTATCTTACAAGAACATACAATAAACGCCAAATTTACCTTTCTTTGAGGGATGTATCATTTATTAGAAGAAATAAATCGCTGTAACTTCGTCTACTATTTTTCTATAACGATTGATAGTAGAAAAACGTCACTAGCTCCGTCACACGTCCAATAGCTGAAATACAGTGAACAGGACGCAACTAACCCGATGGGGCATCTAACTTGGATTTACTCTATTCGCAGGTGTGCTGAAAACATTTTCCCTTGTCTACTTTGCCTGCTAAAAACGTCTTTGCTTCTCATCAAACCTTAAAATATATTCTTTAAAGTGTTCTGTCTCTCAATGAACTATTTAACCATGCATATCATATTATTAAAAAAAGAAAATCTGTTGCTTTCACAAGAAAATATTGGCCCTACCTAGTAAGAAACCACTTATTTTACGAGACAAATCTGCAAAATAAGTGATACAAAGTCATAATTTTGCATGCATTAAGAGTTGCATAGCATATATGTTTTAGAGATGTAATTATTTTTCCCTGGATCTTGCGAAACCACGAATGTGACACACTTACGCCATGGGAAAATGCTTCCGAGCTGAATTTGGCAAGATAAAGAAAATCACGCTAAATTTCTTTGTAATTCCAGCATCTGTCAATTTGTTGCAACCCTTACATCCAGCAAGTTACGGAATTAAAAAACTTTCCCCTTGAAAGATACAAGAATAACTGCTGAAACAGGAGTAGAGTCAGGGAGGACACATACAAAATTCCCATCATTAACTCGGAGTAGATTTTTTTGCGTTATTTAAGAGAAAAATTCTTCATTTTTTAAATGTAGCGATCATTACATTTCAGATAAAGTGGTGGGGATTTTGTCTGTACCCATCCCTTTTCTTTCCGTCACACTCTGCCTATGGTTCTTTTGCCCATTAAAATGTCGTACACACATTTTTATTTGCTCGATATCATTGAGCTCTGGCGATGTAATTGCGTTATGCGTTAACTGTAATTTCAATAAACAAACAATTTTATTTCAATCATATTTTTGTCTATGTGAAACACTTTAGTTTGTTCGCATCTTTTTGCGCAAATGTTGTGTCACATTTGTGACAATCAAGAAGCCGCGAAGCCACAGCTAAGATCCGTCATTATTGATTAGCAAAACTGCCTGTTTTAAAAATGTAGAAAATGCTTGATGAAATTTAGACATTCAATTCAACGTGCAATTTCAGTAAAAGGGGAAAAGATTATCGGATGTAAATGGAAAATTTACATAAATGTCGTAGCAAAAATTTATAATTATCATTTATCTTTCAAGAAAACATCCATTTAATCAAAATTTCAATGATGTTTGTGACGAAAAATAATAAAACTCTAGATGAAACTAAGAAAATTTATGAAATACCTATTAGTATTAAACATTCACTAAATGGAGCAATAATCTCTCAACTCTACTTAATGATATATCTGCTTTTAGGAAAATTACACTGGGAAGGAAAACTTCTTAATACATTTAAATATCCGCTACTTGATATCTATTGATCAAAACAAAAGTACTTTGTAAAATATCTGATATTTTCGATTAATGAATACATTGCACAACACACAGAGTTCAAAATTATTCTCTAAGACTAGATAATTAATTAAAGCTTCAAAAGTTTCTTCTTAAAAATTAATGCTAACTTCTGTTTTATAACAACATGTACCTCATTTTCTGATTAGGAAAGTATTTGACTTGCAGAAATAAAATATTAAAATTTCTAAACTTCTATTTCCCCTTAATTATAGAAATAATTATTAGTGAATTTTGAAGAATGTAATGTGAAACGCGAGTTTAATGTAATGTATTACCATGCAATGTAAAAAGGAAATAACTGGAATTTTGTTGTGATGCTTTTATGTTGGCATATTCGACGGCTAAATTAGAAAATTTTCTTTTCTAAACCTTTTTAATTACTGTCGCACTCGTATTATACCTCAATTAATCAATATTATGCAGTATGACTTTCAAAATATGATGCTAATGCTTTTAAAGCCAAATTTTCCTGAGTGTCCTAAGGAGTCCGACATTATAAATTTGTCTCCAGTGTCTGATTAATGACGGAGCAAACTTCCACCAGTAAAAATGAATAGGTATTGTTATCTTGACTATGATAGGAATTGGATTATTGAGACGAAATTTCATTAACTTAACTCAGGACGTCATATGAGCGATAATGAAAGGAAATTTGGACAAGAAATACTTCAGATGATGTGCTAGAGATCTATTTTTAAAAATAGCACAAAAGATTTTGCATTAGTTTTCTGCACGTGGAATGATCTAATCGCGTCAGAGGTGTCTGGGATGAAATCTTAATTTACAAGAAATGTGTCTTTCATTGCCGGCATTCTGTATCAACAACATTCAAACACCTAAAATGCATTTTTTTCTTCCTTTGTTGGGTTCATCATTTGCATATGTTTGACAGAGGTTTCATTTATACAGATCACCTTACCTAAATAATGAATAATTTCAAAGAGCTTACAGGTACCTTTTATGTACCATAATTTCCGAATTTATTTTGCGTGTTATGTACTTATGCGATACAATATGGCAAAGATTACTCTTCCAAAGTAATGGCAACCAAAAGTAAGCACCTCTTCGCACCATGCGTAGTCATGTATCTTTAATCCACTGTTTCCTGCTTTCGAACAAAATTTTAAAAGTTTAATCTAATTATTTTCAGTAAACAGCCTTTTTTTTACGGGGAAAATATTTCCGATGAAAGTGATTCCTCGAGTTCGGAAGAAATTAGCTAACATGGATTTCAAACTATTCTTGACAGATAACTGTGCTAAATGTTGGATTCTCATTTTCAGTAAGGCTCTTTTACCGTTTAAATTTCCTAGTACCATTGGGGTCTTTTTTGACCTCATTATTTTTTGTTTTGAAGTTTTTTATGTTTCGAACAAGAAAAAAAAATATAATTTAAACTTAATAAATAAAACCAAATAGACACTTCATAGGAATAAGCTAAATTTATTAGAATTAAATTTCTTGTTCAAATCGTCCAAAAACTAAGAATGCTCGTCGAAATTTAAAATCTGGTATTAAAAGGGTTAAACATTTCCGCAAAAATACAAAAATTGTAAAGCCAAGATACGAAATATTTTTGTAGTGTAAAAACAAAATTCTATTCAGCAGCCTTGGTGAAAATGGTGTCTGCTGAAGATATCAATTCTATGTTTGCTACTTCCAAACAAACTTTTATAGGGGAAGAAACCCACTAAAAATACAGTTATTGTTTCAGTAAAATACCGAAATAAATTTTAAAGTGCATGAGACAGAGTTGCCACATCTCCGGCTTTTTGCACACCAATATTTTTTCAGTGCAAATGTTATTCCTTAAATCGCAGAATGCTCCTATTGAATAAAAAAACATTTTCTGTACTAAAATACAGGTATCCAAAAAGCTGGAGACTTGGCAGGTCTGAATGAGAAAAGAAACATGTTATTTTAGGTAATTAAAGTGTAATTAATATTACTTTAACTTACCAGGTTAAAGGAACTGCAGTTCGAAAGGCTGAGCCTTTGATCATTTTCACTAACACTATTTAGAGGGACGGCAGAGTTGTCTCTGACACCAAACTGCGACATACAATAGTGTTCATCATTGGTAGCATTATCAGTAGAAAACCTTTTTAAGGCTCTTTGGACAAAGGCATAACAGGCATTATTTTGAACTATCTGCAGTTTGTTTGGCACATGTTTGGAAGCAGCCTTGCTTTCATAAATCAAGCTTTGAGAATTCCATCCATAAACGGCAGTATATCTTTTCGGAAGGAAAAAATTGGCATTATTCATCCACGGAAAATCTTCCGCTGGAAGGCAGACTAAAAGAATCTTCATCTTCTTCGTCATCTCTGTTGCATTCATACTCGAAACTGCCGTCGTCAAACCACTGATATTCTAAACGAGATTAAAAAAAATTGCTGTACCGTAATTTCCGGCGTGTAATCCGCGAATAAAACAATTCTGTATCAACCCAGAAATTTTATTCAATAATTGAAGTGAAATAGTAGAGCAATCTAGCAAGTTACATTTTATAAAATAAAATTTCTGGGTCGAAACATGATTGTTTGATCCGCGGATTATACGCCGGAAATTACGGTATATACAGGGTGTTTCACAAAGGACACCTAAATTTTAAAATCAATAACTCGGAAACGGTGATAGATAGAAAACTGAAACCAGCGATATGTTTATTAAAAGAATCGTAAGAATCTTATACATAAATCTCAAACTTTAGTTAAAAATAGCACCGATAGATGGCGCTGCGATAAATAGGCGCAACGCATAAAAAGTGATTCAATATGTGCACCTTTTACACAACAGACATGTTGCAAACGCAGAATGAAATTGTCAGTGACTCTCTGTAGTGTGTCACCGGAAATCGACACACAAGTTTGACAAATAGCCTTTTCGAGCTCGCCGATCAGATTTCAATGGCGAAATCTTGGACACGGCTACTCTTTCTATGCTTCTGAATTCGCTTTAGAAGGATTCTTAATGTTCTCAGCGCCATCTATCGGTGCTATTTTTAACTAAATTTTGAGATTTATGTATAAGATTCTTACGATTTTTTTAATAAACATACCACTGGTTTCATTTTTATATCTATCACCGTTTCTGGGTTATTGATTTTTAAAGTTAGGGGTCCTTTGAGAATCACCCTGTATTAATTTATATGAATATATCCATTTGTTGCAAAACTTGAAAACTTCGCTCATTATAGAACAGATTAAAGAGAAATCGTGAAACTGAAGCATTTTTATTCACCGAAAGGTGAAGGAACATTTATATAAAAGTTTACAATAGTAAAAAAAATAGTTTTTTTAAATTAAATTTGAAATATTTCCTGTTTCATTAAACATGCAATATGCAGGGATCCCACTCGGTCCTTTTCTGAATACCATTATCATCACAGAAAAATTTTCATTTTAAATTCCTCTTGTAAATTTTGTAGAAACCTTCCCTGAAGGATATGGTTCTTGAACATGTTGTAAAAACCTACAACTAAATGTTTTCTTAAGAAATACTGGTATTATAAAGTATTCTACAAATCTAAAATATTCTACTACTGGTATTCTACAAAAGTAATTATACGTTAGTATATAGTTATTTACTACAGGTTTCTCTAGTGGGGTTTTGCTTGCTTTTTGCGCCTTTCCACCCACAGATGAAAAAAGGCTATCATTTTACCTATTTTAATGTTAATGTTTCGATATTTAAATTTAAAATTTAGTTGTTTCTAATTAATAGTTTAATACTGTTTGTTGTTTTAGGTAGCTTTCAATATAAAAAGTATAAAGCTACCTATTGCAGCCGTTCGGAGGAAAGCAGTTCCGGAAAATTTCGATATATTTTCACCGATCATGACCCCCAGACCCCAAAACAACCCTCCGTTCAAATGTTGATTTATATATATATATATATATATATATATATATATATATATATATATAAGCTCGAAATTCGCTGTTCCCAAAAGGAATAAAAGAGATGAGGGGTTGTATCAAATATAGAATGAGAAACACTTCATTCTTATTATGTCAACTTTCATAAGCTAGTATATTTGATACAACCCCTCATCTTTTTGCTTCCTTTTGGGAACAGCGAATTTCGAGCTTATTCTATCAACGATTACTATCAGAATTTTCAAGCTATGTTTTTGAGACTTTCATAAAAGTTGGTCTATACATTTAGCTAATATATTATGCACAGCATATTTTGATTGAATTCGCGCGTGCGCAGTGAAACAGTATTTAGTAAACCTGCTCATATTTCATATAATTTTTATTATTTTTTAATTCTGATTATAGGGAATTGTGTACAATTTTGTTTGTCATATTTTCTGAAAATAACTTGTTTTTATATAAAAAACTCTGCAAATTATAAGCAAACAACTTGGTAAAATTTGGGATTGTTTTTATAAAAACCTGAATTTCTCTTCGAGTATACATGCTATCTTCATACAAATGAACCCAAATTATTACAATAAGCCACTTAATCATAATCTACAGTTTGAATGCTTTTGAAATATTAGTATTTACAGGGTTATCCAAAAGATATTCGTTTTTCTTCAATTTGTTGACGGCCCCTTATGGGGTTTCGGGAAAAAATCTTCGCTGAAATATATGACGTCTATCATGTTGTTTACACTCCTCAAGTTTAAAGATAATTCCTCATGTATCTTTACAGATATTTTACAAAACGTCTAAAATCGCAAGTGACCGGTCATCATTGGAACTATAGTGTATATATATATATATATATATATATATGACCTATGTCATACCATAACGCTCGTATTTATAATCAATTTTGATGAAACTAATTGTGTGTATTAAGCTCACCAATGTCTCGACCGAGTTCGTTGGCCAGCTTGGTCCGCCATTTTGTTTCAAGATGGCGGCTACTTGAAAATTTAAAACTAAAATAAATATACAAAAAAGTTAAAAATTCAAATTTATTTTTTAATTAAGTGT
Source organism: Maratus michaelseni (assembly GCA_963931845.1). Taxonomy (NCBI): domain Eukaryota; kingdom Metazoa; phylum Arthropoda; class Arachnida; order Araneae; family Salticidae; genus Maratus; species Maratus michaelseni. The sequence continues at coordinate 258,029,877 of OZ007586.1, read as the reverse complement.
TAGGTCTTGATACGAGGATTCCAGAGCATTTTTTGGTTTACCTCTATCTTAAAAAATGGCTGAGATAGAGCAGTTTGAAATTCTAGGGTGGCTGATATTTTGAAACAAGACAGCACCTTACAAAAATTTTCATTGTTGTAATAATTTTCCCAATCATACGCATAAAACTATATATTCATATCCGCTAGCGCCAAATTCTCGCCAAACTTGGCGACATTTGGCGAAATATCGCCAAATTTGGCGACCAAAATAAGTCTTCATAAATGAAGCCAATTTGGCTATTGCTCAATAATTTGGCGAATTTCTTATTCAAATTCAGTATTAACGAATCTTTTGTAAACGTTTTCTTTGCATTTTAACTTGCTGTTTTCGTGTAACATTAGCTAAAATTTTAAAACGAAGATATAGGAAAGCTACCTTTTCCTCCCGGTACAGGCCGGAAGGACTTTTTAAGTATACGCCTACTTTTGAGTATATGTATTTCGGAATTCATATTTTTAATGAAATATATATTTGTTGCATTTATGCGAGCTGCTAACGCGCCTAATATACCATAATTTTCAAACATTTGAAATATATATAAATATATATACTGCTCAGCCAAGCTTTAAAGACTGGTCACGTGAGTAACAGGTCCAAATATGACCAGTCTATTCTTCATAATAGGGATCGAGGTAATGAAAGGGAGTCTCCCCTACTCGTAGTACAAGAACAGCCAGTGAAGAAATGACAAGCGGTCAGGCAAGATAAGGGAAACCTGAATTTTGTCTCCTAATATAAAGCTTCCCTCCCTTCGGATGGGTCTATTTTTTTGGCAGCATGCCAAGGTCCGTCTTTTAAGAGTGGTTCAACAGTATATACTTAGTAGTTAGGAAATTGTTGTTTGTCGGTGAACAAATGTTTTGTGACTTACCTTGGTTATAATAGCCATTCTGCGCTAGAAGGAAGCACTAAAACACAAAATGGAAACTTAAATTCGACACACCTGATGCATAGGTTAATGTGAGACAATTCTCCAATTTTGGACTATCTAACTGTCAACACCATGCATGTGATTCGTACAGTAATATTAAAGTACAGGGTGGTCATAAAAAAACTTTGCCGATATATGGAGCTCTAGTGGCCGATTCGTTCAACCGATCGAAGTGAGATTTCAGATATAGTTATTCAGAGGTATGAGCTCGGGATTCTGCAACAAAGTGGTGCTCACGGTTACGGTTATAGGTACAGAAACTCAAAATTTTCTAATGGCAACGCCCATTTTTTTTCGTCGCAAAATACTCAGGGCATGCGAAAACCCCTAAAGCGTTGGAACCGCACGTGTATCGCAAGAAACGGACTCGTTATGCACTCACAAAAAACAACTCTGCGAACGACCAAAGAAAAATAAATAAATTAAAAAAAAAACAATCGGGGTGCACGGAGGAAATTTGCATATGACACAGAGTCAGTACACCAATCACCGATTACAACACAGATCGGAGGAGAAAAGAAAACTTTTATTTTGATTACACATTTTCCACATGGGTGCCATCACAGGCAATTACACATTGCATGCAGGCATTGCATGCGGGCAATACAGCCGAACGTAACATCGCATGAGGGATGTTTGCAATCTCACGTTTGATAGAATCTTTCAAATCCGGCAAGGTTTGCGGAATGCACATGTACACTCTAGATTTGAGATATCCCCAGTACTAGAAATCCATAGGAGTGTTGTCGGGGGATCGTGGAGGCCACGGAAATGGAAAATGGCGTGAGATGACTCGGTTGCCAAATGCTGTTCCAGGACATTGCGAACAGACTTCGCTATATGTGGAGGTGTACCATCTTGCATCCAACAGAAGTCATTCAGTGCATTTCGCTGCAGCAATTCTGGTACGACGTAATTTTGCAGCATTGCCGTATAGTGGGAGCCTGTTACAGAGCAAGTTACAAATCCGGTTGGTGTCGCTTCCTCAAAGAAGTACGGCCCGAGAATAATTGTGCCTGCAATGCCGCACCACACAGCAACTTTGACGTCGTATAAAGGTACTGGTGCCACAGCGTGCGGATTCATGTCTGCCCTGTGTACAAAATTTTTAGTGTTGACGTTGCCTGTTAAGGTGAAATGTACCTCGTCCGTCCATAATATGAGAATAGAGACCAGTCGTTATCTCCCTCATATCGGATAAGAAATTCATTAGCAAAGTCTATACGTTGTTGATGGTCCCCCACTTCCAACATCTGGACGCACTGGTACCGGTAAGGAAACATGCGGATTACAGAGCGCAGTAGCTTTAGGACCGTTGATTTCGGTATATCCAATACACGAGATGCCTCTTGCAGTTTGCATGTGTCCTGTAGTCACTGTGTGATGCACTTCCATAACAGTATCCTCAGGAACATTTGTTCGTCCGGATCGCGGTCTATCACAGGTGCAGCCAGTTTCTTCGAATTTCTTTACTAAATAACGAAGAGCTTGCGGGCTTCATAGGCCACGTATTTGGCGATGGTTTCGACGGTAAACAAGCAAGGTTTTCGCAGCATTCATCCCATTTTGATAATAGAGTTTTACCAATCCACCACGAACTTTCGCTGGAAGAGTCATTTCGTCGGCATGTGCGATCTACCGACTGAAGAACTAACATTCCCACCCCACTTTTTATCCGTTTTCTACGCTGACTATCTGGCGAACGGCGTTCCGTGATTGGTGTTTTGCCTCTGTCATATGCAAATTTCCTTCGTGCGCCCTGATCGTATTTTTTTTTTTTTTTGGCCGTTCGCAGAGCTGTTTTTATGCGTTCATAACGCGTCCGTTTATTGCGATACGCGTACCGTTCCAACGCTCTTTAGGGTTTTCGCATGCGTTGAGCATTTTGCGATGAAAAAAAAATGGGCGTTGCCATTTGAAAATTTCGAGTTTCTGTATCTATAACCTTAACCGTGAACGCCAATTTGTTGCCGTTCACAGAATACCGAGCTCATACATGTGAATAACTATATCTGAAATCGCATCTCGATCGGTTGAACGGACCGGCCGCTAGAGTTCGATATATCGGCAAAGTTTTTTTATGACCACTCTGTACATACATTACCCACTGCATACAAATATCCCATGTTTCCCTATGACGACAAAGTAATCTTCATGGTTGAAAAAAATTAAGCTCAATTCCAAAATGTACTTTTGAATGTTTTTAAGTCTAATGATCTGATTATTTTACAAAGCTTCTGGATTTTCTTTAACGGGACTTACTTTGCGAAAAATGAGGAAAATAGCAATTTTCAAATTTTTTACTTAAAATGTACTTAGACATCCCTACTGTATTCTGTCGAACTAACATAAAGACTTGATGATTTTAAATATGTGAAAAATGATTTTTACTGCTTCCATTTTCTTTTAAATGTACCAGAGTTAAAATATTTAAATTCATTTTACTCAGATTGATTTTTTTTAACTGCTTAAACTTCAACAGATATTTAAGAAATGACAGATAGTTTTATTTACATAATCTAAAAGGTATATTCAATAGAATTAGGGATGAATTTTGTTATTGAACAAATACATTTTTAAAAAGTATAAATATAAAGAAATGCGCGTTTTTCACTCAATTTTAGTATAGATAAACACGTTTCACTTAAAACAAATAAACTAATGGATTTATATAAAAAAAAAATCACTCCCCTAAATTATGAAGAATACATCTGGAATATAAGAAAATAAATTTGAATAAATATTAAAAACTGAAAAAGTTTAAACGATATAAAATGTTCATTCTTTATTATTATTATTATTATTTAAATGGTTTCATAATCTAGCCATGATATATTTTTTGTTGTGAAAATCAGTCTAATATTTAATAATTTATTTTTATAATATGTAAAGCCGGTGGGGAAAAGGCATAAGCAAAAACGAAAACAAAATCAAATGGTTCCGTGTCTCCTAAGTAAGATATTTAAGCTGAGCAATAAAATAAGATTTTTTTAAATTTAAAAGAAACGTTTTTCTATTACCATCAGTGAAGATACCAGTTTCATTTTTTTTTGTTTTTAGTGTATTTTTCCCTGATTTTGTTAGTTTTTTCGTACGTGCTTGCCAGAGGAGAAACTAGATTTAATTGTGCAGAGAATAAGCCTTTTATTTTCAAAAGAAAAATGCAGATATGAAATTTTTACGAGCAATTTACTGCACAGTAGGAGTTTAGGTTACAGAATGGAAGTATTAATTATCGACTTTATTCGACATACAAAAATCTTTATGTCGGATCATTAAAAATGTATATGGCCAAAATGGTAGAAGATGCTGGACTGACATATATTTAATAATGTTATCAAGAAAATTTAGTCGATGTGAAAAGAAATGAATTCAGATAATGAAATTAAAATTAAAAATATATACCAGCTTACATCATGATATTTATACTAAAATGGTTGATGGCTCAGGTAGATTTTGAATTTAAAGCACAAGCTTCCAAACATTGCGCTTTTAATTAAAGGCGGCAATAAATTCTAGTTTTTGATAAAAAATAATGGGGAATATATTTATTGACTAAATCAAAAATGATTCTCGTCCTGTGTCTTTTTATATTTAGTAATCTCCATAACTTGTGAGACAATACATACATTATCTCATACGTTAAATATCACTCCTTTAAAAACTAAAGAAATTTAATTTTATTGATAAAAGTACAGCGGTAGATAAAATGACAGTGATAAAATTTAAACTGCTATATTTAAAGTTCTAGAGTATTTGGTGTAATTTATTCTATTTCTACATAAGGAAATACTTAAAAATCTTTATACCAAACATTCGGAACAAATTACGTAGTTTTATGTACCTGGTGAACCAAAAGTTCGTTAAAACTTTAAAAATTCATAAAAAGGAAGAAATTATGATAAAGAAGTGCGGTTTGCAAGAAAGGGCTCACAAGGTATTAGTCGGATTTTTTTTTAGCAGCAAAAACATTTTTAGTTAAAACGTCACCTGTAGATGGCGCTGACATGCGAGAGATTCAGCAGAATTATGCAAATTAATCCTGCAATAATAGACCGGGATACACGAGGATTTCTCATTCGCTTTCAGAATGTTATCATTACCCGATCGAGCGTTGTTGGTGAAGTTGTTTTATTTGAACGGAGAGTTTCTGCAATTCATTCCGACATGTTGCATTCAGCTGTAACGGGCGTTGTGAGTCGCCTTAGTTGTGTCGTACAATATTCTGGAGGTCATGTTGATCAATTGTTATTGCAAGAATAAATGAATGGAGCGTACCTTTTGGTTCATTGTGTTTCAGGTCGTTAGCGCCTTTACCAGTGACATTTTTAATTTTTTTTTTTTTTTTTTTTTTTTTTTTTTCTGCTAAAACAAATCCGACTACCTTGTGAGCCCTTTCTTGCAAACCGCACTTCTTTATCATAATTTCTTCCTTTTTTATGAATTTTTAAAGTTTTAAGGAACTTTTAGTTCACCCGGTAATTATTATTTTAATTACGTTTTTATAGAAAAAAACCTGGAAAAAAAGATAGGACAGTGTAGAATTCTGGCAAAATAAAGCTAGTAATTTTAAAAAATGCCAATATTTTGAATAATTTTTATCATTCCAGATATCATAGAGTCGTAGAGTCTTTTAGGAGTATATTTAAGCATTTTTTCTTGGGTTTTTGATAGCAGATTTTAGTTAGTATTTATTGGTATAACATTTGGCTTTTGCGTAAATATCTCTCAATAATATGACCCACAGGTTTTCTGCAGGATTTATGTTTGGCTTGTGTGATAGCCAGTATAGCAACGAGACCTCATTTTCTTTTAAGCTTGATATTCATGATGATCAAACATGGATTTGCGCAATATCATAAATGCTAAAAATGTGTTACTCAGATATAATAAATGCTTTCTGCAATAAAATTTCTCGATGGATACTTTGATACCCCTAGAACGTGTCTTATCATTTCAAATTGCTATTGGAGTTGTCTTGCTACATTCAAAACTGCCCAAACCAAGTCACTGTTCATCGAGCAGAATCTGCTAAAATAAATTTGGTATAGGGCAAGAGGTGAAACGATATACCGTAATTTCCGGAGTATAATACACGGATCAAACAATTCTGTTTGGACCCAGAAATTTTATTTCAAAATTGAAATTAAATATTTACGGCGATCTAGAAAGTTACATTTTATAAAATAAAATTTCTGGGTCGAAACATGATTGTTTGATCCGCGGATTATACGCCGGAAATTACGGTATATTTCTAAGAGGAGAAGAGCTTCAATTAAAATTAATTGAATATTTTCCATTGTTACTGGCATCACGATTTTCGGCATGAAAAGGTAATATTCTTTAAACGGCAATACGGAGGAGGAAATTTGTAGGTTTGAAGCTGTTTTGCAGGAAATGGGACAACTCCATTTGTATTTTTATATGAAATAAATAGTTTAAGAAACCTATCAAGATATTTTTGCTGAAAAGTTGTTCTCAGAAGCTTCTCTTGTTGCGTCAAGCCAATCCATGTATCATCATCACCAATATTATAATTTAAATTAAATGATGTCTCATTGTAAGTTAAATGAGGTCTCACTGATTCAGTAAGGCAACCTGTGGGGAATATTATGGAGAGATATTTACGCAAATGGTAAGTGTTTTTTCAGTAAAGATGAACTAAAATCTTTATCAAAATATTCTGGAAAATTTTCTCAAAGATACTCTTAAAAGATGCTCTGACTCTTTGACATCTAAAATGATAAAATTGATTAAAAATATTGGTATAGAAAAAAAATATATATATTAGCCGAATTTTAGCAGAATTCTCTGCTACCACTATCTTTTTTCCTTCGTGTACAAAAATAATGGAAAAATATAAAATAAAGCTGCGTAAATTTTTTGGCAAATGTTTGACATAATAAAATTTATTTTCTTTTGCAGAAATAGAATAAATTACATTAATCTCTATATTGCTTAAATATAGCAATTTAAATTTTGTTCCTATTTTTTTCCATCAGTGTATTTCTGGTTGGGAAAAAAGTATAAATATCCCCCCCCCCCCCAAACACACACATACAATTTTTCATCAATGTATAAATAATAATAGTATTATACAGATAAAAATAAATGGATTTAAGGTTTTTTTTTTTTTTTTTTTTTTTTTTTTTTTGGGGGGGGGGGGGGGGGGAGGTCGGTTAAAAAAAAACATATTATTATTTTTTTTTAAGAGTGCCTGACTTTTTGTAAACGTTCTCTTGAAGCCGTTTTAAAAATTTAAACACATGTAGAAGTTAAAAGATAAAGCAATTCTTGTCGCACGAGTAAGCGGTACTTGTTGCACAAATTAAAACACAATTTTCTCGAAAAACTATGTTGTAAGTCGGTACCCAAAATGTCTCTGCAACAAATGAACTAAATAACTATCCCCTCACACCCTTGTTTTCTTTTTTTTTATGAGAGCTTAAATGTTTTTCAAGTCATTGACTGATGCTTCTTTTAAATTTTTAATTAGTTAATTTTTATAAACAAAACAAAATCTGATTTTTTGATGAAAACTGACACACTAAGTTTAATAGCAGGTCATTTAATTAAACATGCAAAATTTCAAGCACTTTTGGTGAAGGAATACACAATTATAAATTTTTAAAGTACTTTTCATTTCATTGACGAGGAGAAACCTGGAGTTCTGTGCGGGCTGAGTTGTACCTAATCCGAAAAATTCCATATGGCGTTAACACTTCAACCCGTAAAGAACCCTACACACTTCAACCCAAACCCGAAATACTTAAACCTTAATGCGACCCGAACACGAAATGAAATAAAATTAATACATATTTTAATACGATTATAGAAAAAGTCTACAGTTATATCTCTATAATCAATTCTCATAACCAAATCTCTAAAATCAAATCTTTCATATTGAAAAATGATCATATATACACTCATTAAAGTTCAAATATATAGTTTTTTTATCTAAAAGAATATTGTAGACTTTAAAAAAAAAAAATCGATTTCGATAAACTCGATTCGCAAGAGTCACATCCCAACCCGTGCCCGACCTACAATGAAAAAAAAAAATAGCGTCAACCCGAACCGTGGGGCGGTCGTGTTCAGATAAAATCAGGTTACCCGATCCATGCAGTACTCTAATCTACCGCCGAATGCTACAAGCCACGCAACATTAAGGAAAAGCGAATCCAAAATGCATAATTTTAATGCTATATAATATAATTTAAATGTCACAGGAAAGGAAATCACATGTGTGGAAATCAATATATATAAATTTTGAAAGTTCAAAATATGGGGTTTTCTTTTTAAAAAACCTACCGATTTCTACCTCTTCCGTAGATGTCAAAACAAGTTCATATAATATGCTTATTTCTCAAGCCGAAAAACTCCCGTAACACATTAAAATGAGTGCTATTAAAACTTCTTCTTCAACCCAAATTTGTTTAAATGTACTGAATACACAATTTTTAGCTATTATCTATAGTTTATTCTTCACCTTTTTTTCTTACGTTCTGAATGCCGCTGATGATCGACATAACTGTTAAAACGCATTTCTTAAGAAGCTGGAAAAAATACTGTTTTTTTTTAAAACTACATCAGACACGGCAGCATGATTTGACGTTATGGTATGTTACTTGCCTCTTTTGTATAGATAGCAAGGGTGGAGCCCAGGAAGTAGTTATTCTTTTAGTGTACGCAAAATATAACAAAAAACAAAACTAAGAAATATGCCGCTTTATGATATATATATTTTTTTTACTTATTGCATTAATCACTTAAAAGAAGAGTTTGCTGGCTTCATTACTAAAAGCTTTTGGTTACGACTAATGTTTAACTGTAATCTTTACTTTATTAATTGGCAGACATTTTTCGATTATATAAGGCAAATATTTCAGTACGGTAAATGTGGTGTTTGAACCCTATTTTTAGTTTATTGTGTCAAAAAAAAAAAAAAAACTGTTAAGGGGTTAATTTAGATTTTAGATTTTTAAAATTTTCATTTAAACCGATATATGTTATTTGACAGAGAACTTCTGAATAATAATAAAAAAAAGTAGGTCAAACTTTTTTATCTCTATAGTGGATTTAAATATTCGCTAGTTTATTAAATAAATATGTAAAAAATGCCATAAAGATCTTCTCAATTATGATTGAGATTGTTTTATATGAAAAAACATATAATATCTCTTTTTCTTATGTTTTTAAAATTTTTCTTTTGTATTTTTGTGATTTTCTGAAAGAGAAAAAGCAGAAAGAAAAATGTTATGATACTTTCAAGAGCATTATTTTGTTTTAGCATTTTCATTTATTCTTCCAAGGTGCAAAAGCTAACTATTTATTTTCTTTGCGTGAATTTAAAATTCTGTATTGTAATGTTGGATTTAATAAATTTTGACTCCACTGGAAAGATATTTATGAATGCATATGCGCATAATATATATACACATAATATATGCGCATAATACAGGGTGATTTTTTTTTAACGTTGTGAAAGTAAAACTCAATAACAAAAGAACCACTGATCCAAATTACCTGAAATTTCACTAGTGTGCTCCCAAAGCAATGGGCCTTTTTTAGACATGGTTAAAAAAATAAGTTAAAATCCCACCAACAGATGGCGCTGTATATGCAGTAAAGTCGGAAGACGAGCTTGTGCACGACACACGTACAGTGGCGTTAAAAACGTGAAGCACGCACACCTCGTGTTCATTATTCTACAGATATCCTCACAATGATTGTGCCATTGACGGACCGTGCGTTGTTAGTGAAACTGTATTATCAGAATAATGACAGCGCAGCAACTGCTCTTACGAGATTTATGACACATAAGTATTTAAGAAAAGGACCAATGACGACAGAAGACCTACGGAAGAGGGTTTTGAAATTTGAGCAGACTGGTTCATTGAGCCTAAAACCTGGTACAGGAAGAAAAATAGTTGATGTTAACCTGCAGCGCCATCTGTCGGTGCGATTTTAAGTTTTTTTAATAGTTTAAAAAATTCCCATTGCTTTTGGGAGCATACTGGTGAAATTTCAAGTCATTTGCTTCAATGTTTCTTTTTTTATAGTGTTTTACTTTCACAACTTTAAAAAAAAATCATCCTGTATATAGACACATAATGTATGCGCATAATATATATACACATAATATATGCGCATAAATAGTAGATTTGTAATAGCAACCCATTTTGCACAACAAATAATTATTCTTTAATTTCATTAGAGGCCTTATTTTTCAGTGGTTCTTTCTTTTATTAAAAAAATGCATGCGTTTTACAGTTCACAAGGAGCAAAGTCTCTACATTTCTGTAAATTAAGGATTTAAGAGTATCTTAATAAAATTTTCTTGTGCTGATCTTTTCTCAAATTTAATATTTGAATGTAAGTTTTTACTCATTAAAATATGGCATCATTTTGGCAAAAAGTAAATTAAGCATTTATATTTTTTTTTACTAAATATTGAGATTACTTTAATAAAACCGAAAGAACCACTTATTATACATGGTATTACAGGGAACATGTAGATTCGCAAAAGAGTAATCTTGCATCTAGTAGCGTAAATGTAACATAAGAATATGGAGTGTATACAGTATATATATATAAGTATTTCGAACTGTAAGAAATAGTAAGCCCTCATGGGTAAAGGAAATGATTTAAGTGAGTTCGATCACGATCCCATATTTGCAATAGCAAAGTTTTATGGCCCATTTTCAGAGGCTGCCAAGTTTTTGGGCTTACCTCGTAATAGTATAGAAAAAGTGTACCAACAGTATGCGAATTACGGTGGAACTGACATGGATTGAGAAAACTTTTGCAAGAAACTACCAATATATGATCAATGTTAACAGAGACTCAGTCGCATAATAAGGTATCTTTGCAAAAGAACACTGAAGATTTTAATGCAGGTGCCTCTGCAAATGTATGTACAAACACTAATTTCCAAAATATGGAGAAATCTAGATATAAACGTTGGACGACCACATCGATTAACAGATGGAGATTTGGAGATAAGTGGCAGGTCAAAATCTGAAGTGGCCAGATGATTATATGTGAATTCTTCTGCATTCCATACATTTCGGCATTCGTTTCGAAACACATATTGGGAATCCAGAAGATTAAGAAGAGGGCGGCTAACAACTACACAGAGCGCCGATGACCGATATTTGTAGTTATGCGCGAAGAACTAGAACCTCGACCCCAAATCAACCAAGGCCTTCGCTTGACGTAGCCACATGGTGTCAATTTCTTCTCTGTGAAAAATGCTTCAAGAAATGCTCTGTGCGAGAGTTTACCAGCCATTTGTGTACTTCTCCCCTCGTGTCACAGGACGAAGTGCTTGAAGTGAATACATTTAAGGCTGTTCGTCCATGAACTTCCCGATTCCCCTCGCTAATGTTAAACCTAAGAGCGTAGGATGCATTCGTATACTTAAAATATCTCCTTAGGAAATTAACATTTTTAACTTCTGTTTTCTGTGTACACTTCTTAAAGATCTCTCATTTTTTTAACTGTCAAAAATTTTCTAAAATATATACTTAATTTTATATGAAATGTTTAACTGTTATTCAGTTTAGCTAAGATTTTAATACATGAAATTATAAATTAAGTACACATTTTAGAAATATTTTGATAACTAAGAAAAAAAGAGACATTCTTTAACAACAGAACAAAGAAAACAGAAGTTAAAAATATTAATTTCCCAGGAGATATTTTACTTATACGAATGAATCCTACGCCCATAGGTTTAGCATTAGCGAGGGGAATAAGAAGTTCAGTGACGAACAGCCTTAAGTGCAGACTGCACTGCAGATTAATAAAGGGCTGCTCTCTTCACGGGTAAGTCCAGGTTTAGGTAGAAAGACAATAGCATGTCTTGTTTGATTTGGAGAGAACATGAGACTCATTATCCTCCATTAAATATCATTGAAGGAGATGCATACTGAAAAATTGCGTCTTTGAGATCGTATCTCTTTAGGGCAATGCAGTTAAATCTATAACTTTCCATCGGGACTTCTGAACTCTACAGAAAGGATACATAAGCATACCTTTATGCCGTTACAATAGGTGATAAATTCATTCTGCGATATGTCAATGCTAGACCACACAGGATTCGTACCATGGAAGTTTATCTTCAGCATCGTACAGTTTAGTGCATGTAATAACCAGGTCTATTTCCGGCCTTGAATACGATCGAATATGATCTAAGAATACATTTTTTTCTGCTCTCCATCTTCCGCTTCAGACCACTGTCACGCTTACAGTAGCTTTGTTAATGCTAAGGCGCAGATTTCTTTACTCACCGCATAGACCACATAACTGACAGAATCGAACATTGCTATGTGTGCTGTATTGCTATTTGAGTTCATCACACTCGATAACGAAAATACTTTTCCTATATCAAACTGACGCATCCGATGTCAATTTGATACATGTGCAGATTTCTTAAGTATCATATTTGCCCTAAAATGTGTTTTCTTTGGTCCAGTTTTGTTAAAATGAACATGTTTCTTTTTGAGATACCGGTATTCTTCTGATTTTTACTTAATATATAGAAATCAATGCGTAAAATTTCAAGAAACGACATTTTTTTAAAATTAAATCTAAATTTTACAATGAAAACAAAAAAAAATTAAAAAAGGAAATTTTTTATTAAATATAAAATAAATACACTAAATGGAAACAAATAAAAAATCCACCGTAATAGAAGATATTACAATTTATGTGGTATTGGATAGTATTGCCCTAAAATCGCTATCATTATTTTTCCATCACTTGAAATCATTTATGCATGGGATTCCGTATCAGTATCAACAAAGTTATATTTATGAGTAATTTAACAAGTGTTGGTATTTAGCATCATCTAATTTATTTTACTCTTCTTCTAAGTCATTACCTAGCTATTTATACCACGAAAAAAAAATTATATCGCATTCGGATCTTTTGCACAGAATTATAATTGGTGCCCCGTTAATAATTACCTATACCCTTATGCCGCTCAATAGATCTCACGTACATTTCCGTTTACTGACGGAAATTGCGAAGCGAAAATTTCAATTTTGCTATGTATTTCCTAATTGAAGTAAATTTTAGTATACTGTGTAGTATACATGTAAATCTATAGATCATATACAGGGCTGCACAAACGAATTCGGATATTTTGTTTGTCTAATGGTAGTAAGTGCTGAAATTGGATTTTTAAATGTATAAAGCGTTTTAACCTTTTTTTAGTAAATTGTTTACTTAGTAAGTGGCTGGGCTAGTTGAGCTTAAGCCAAAAGGTAGCCACGGTTTGACTTTGACCTTGTTTGCTTAGTAAACTGTGAAGTTTTGCTATACTATTCTGAATGTGTTAGAAAGTTTTTAATAATCTATGCTTGACGCATGATTTTTCGTTCTTGTTTTTACTTTTAAATTTATTTTAAATTTTGTAAATGACATTTTTATAAATCACGAAGACAAAATAACAAGAAACCTTTTCTGCACACATTAGTGAAAAAAGTAATGATATCGGGCAAGTGGTTCATGTGATATATCAAAAATTACATAAGTTTAAAATTCAAAATAAAAAAAATTAAACAAAAATTCAAAGTTTTCAAAACATGGTTTCATGCATTATTGCATGGTTTTATTACAGGAAAAAAATTCCGTAAAATATGCCTATAAATAAATAAAATAAAATATTAATCCCCCCGGATCCTCCTTAAACCGATAATTCATTACAATCACAACATCACATAAATTTTAAGCTATCTGTTTTATATAAGTATAATCATAATTTTTTGGAGAGAGAACGCTTTTTGTAACTGATTGATTGTTCATGAAAGTCCTGCTTTTTCACAAAAATGCATTTAAAGATTTTATTTCTAAAAATCCATTATAAATATCATTCTCAAATTTTTCATATTCTCCAGATTTTTATGTTCAACCTTCCTTATATTAAAATTAGAAGTTATTTTCTTTCTTCAAGTCTTTCAATAGCAAGATTCAATTACTTAAATACACACTTCTGGTTTAAAAGTGGGATCAAATACAGCCATAACTACATTTCCAATCATCGTAAGTAGAAAATAAAAAGTATTTGTATTGCTAATTCTTCTGTCCAGTCTACAAAAATAAACAGTGGAATAAATTTGTGATAATTGGCCAAAATTAGTATTCCAACTTAGTGGGATACCTTAATTGGATATACAATATTTTAACTTAAGCAAAGATCATTAGTTAGGCATTCCTAATGATATGTTATTTTTACGCCATTTGTTTTTATTTTTTGGAATAAGATTTTCCCCTTTTTCTAAAACTATGATGAATCCAACCGGACAGACTGAATGGCATACTGTTCAATCTATAAATACATTCCGACAAATTCAAGGGATTTTCTTATTATTATACTGTGCAGCCGGTCAAGCAAAAAAAAAAAAAAAAAAAAAAAAAAAAAAGATTAGAAGAAAAGAAACCCATACATTTTAATCGTCAAATTGTCCCAGAAAAAGAAAAAAAAACGCAAATAGTTATTTATTTGAAAATTATTTCTTCTTTCAATTTATGTTTAAAAAAAAAATCTTAGATGATAGTCTTTATACTGAAATTGTACCAAATTCTGAAATTTTCAATACAAAGCATATTTGAATGTTTCGATAAATTTTCCTTAGGATAACAATCATTCGGTGAAATATTTTAGAAATTATGAAACTTTGGAGCTCCTAATGTTAAATTAATCGTTGCGAAACAGATTGCAATGCGGGTAGGTTTTGAAGCATAACTCAAAAACTACTAGACGGAATGAGCCGTATACTTTTATTCGCATATTTGAAGATTCTAAAAATAGATTTCTTAATATTAAAAAAATTCATTAGTTACGATTCATTTTTTTTCGAAAAATATATATTTGAAATTAATTAAAAAAGTAATATGAATTGTAGCCTATAAATGTTTTAACAGAAATTGTTTTTTCAGAAGCTTCAAATATGAAAATCCAAAATTAAAACTCCTTCCACCAAGTAGTTTTGGAGTTATGCTTAAAAAATACCCGCATTGCAATTCGTTTTGTAACGATAGCAAATGAATTTAACAGTAGGAGTTCCAAACTTTAAACTTTATTTGCTGTAACAGTTCAAGTCACTGTCAGTTTCTGCTAATTACAAAATTTTAAAGAAATACTTATGTTTATTTTTTTTAATGTGTTAAAGTTCACAGCATGTGGTTCTCTTGGGAATTTCTTGGTTTTATTCTGTGTTTATTATATCGTTTGAATCTTTGTAAAAGAGTCCTAAAAAAGATTTAATCACGCTGTAATTGTTTTACCTGTTGAAGATAAGTAGGCAATTTAAATTGCAAAAGTCTTTCAAATAAGGTAGAAAAGGTATTAATTTTCAAAAAATGACACTTTTGAAATATTTATACGACCCCTTAGACAAAATTACTCAATTAAAAAAAAAAAATTAAGATCATTATATATATATATATATATATATATATATATATATATATATATATAAAAGTGCACATCTGCATCCTTAAAGTTAACTCAATTATAACAAACGAAAAAGGCTGATTTATACCACTTTTTCACACCATTTAAAAGGCTATTTCATCTGTAAAATTAGGTACCATTCACAAACTGATAATGACGTTCTTTATATAAAAAATATGTTAACAAATGAGAAAAATCATATCACAAATACATGTAAATAAAGCATTACACAAACAGATATAATCTAACAGTTAAATGCAGTTTTAAATCCCAGAAATAAAATGAAAAAGAAAAGCATTTCACAAAGCATTTTCAGTGTTTTCTCTTATCTCCAACATATTACTGAGCTCTTCAAATTATGCTTCTGTAAATATATTGGAGTTCTTTGCTACTAATATTGTTGCAAACATAGACTATCTTTCGTTTAAGGACAATTATATATGAATTATCGTCTGTGTTTCAGTTTTTGTGCAATATCTCATAGATTTACATTTTGAATTTGCCATGAGTGCCCCATTTACAATGTTAATTTTTAATTAAGTATAACTCCTTCAACTTTAAGGAAACAAATATGCACTTATATATAATGATCTTGTTGTAGAAAAAAAGAAATTTTCTAATTGTTAAATTTTATTTAGAGCGGTCATATAAAAATTTAAATAGTGTAACATTTTTTTGAAAAATATTAGGAGGATTATATCCTTAACAAAATCTTATTTTCTACCTTATTTTGAAGACTTCTGCAATTTACATAGTCTGTTTATTCCCAATAGATTTAAAAAAAAAAAAAAAACGAAAGCCCGTTTCAACCTTTTTGGGATATCCTGTATACATCAGTTCAATGCATGTAATATATCTCTTTTCAGTTTTATCTCATTGCTACCAATACTGTTCGATGCATGTAAGATACCCCTTTTCAGTTTTATCTCATTGGTACCAATACATAAAGAAACTAATTTGAAAAGAATATTGAACTTTGAATTTTCTGAGTTATTGGTAATATCAATCCTGAATCTGTATATTTAAAACAGAAGGCTGTTTTTTGGTCATCTGCCCTGAGCGTTCTACTGAACTAATTTTGATAATTATTTTTTTGATCAAAACTGTTCATTTGTAGATGTGCCCGCACTAGCTATTTTTTAAAAGATTCCCATTTTATATTTTAATTTTAATTTTAAAAGTTTTTTTTAATGAAATTTCTTTAAAATGGTGGCAATTGCGTTAAGACTTTCTCTCTATAACATAAAATTAATTTGCCTTATCACATTCCGCCAATCAGAAACGGGATTCCTTAGCGTAAATGTCTTCATATTTAAAAGAAAAATCGCAATGGTTTTCATAAAATTTAAACATAATAAAATGATTGCGTTTATTATGCAATAATCACGGAAGAGCAGAATACTGATTATTTTTGAGAAATAACATTAAGTAATCTGCGTAAATAAAATAACAGTAAATAATCTATCATAAGAAGTAATATGTAAAACGAATATTTTCGATGAGGAAAATGACGTCATTCGGAAAACAAAAGATGAATTTGCCTCCATGAATAGAAAGTATTTTACTACCCCTGGTGTTAGTATGAAGTCATATTCCCTTACCCTTATTACAGCGCCTAGAATACATAGTGTGGAAATCTGCTACAAAATAGTACTAAAAAATTGAATCCAATAAATGCACAATGTTGCTGAAAAGATAACAATGGGATCGCAGCGCCATCTGCTTGCTGTTCTCAACGTAAACATTGTATTAGAATGTTTCGGCTGGTGGTAAGTATCTTAAATACTTAAATTATATCCTTTTCTCCTCTGACTTAGTGATTTTTTTAAAGCTTTTTTAAAATTATGAAAGCATGGCTAAAAAAGTGATACGCATTGTTTTGTCTCTGGTTGCAATATTATCGTAGGAGCACCGTTGCACATTTATAGGCTACAACTTTTTAGCACTTTTTAAAGCATTGAAAGGATAGCTGGTTTCCACACTATTTATTCTAGGCGCTGTACCCTTATTATTGTATCTAAATAAACAGAACTTCTGATATTTATTTAAAAATCCTTGCTATGCACAAAATAAAATATTTCTGAAAATTAGATCATTTCCATTTAATTATTATAAACATTTAATGAAACTCAGGGATTTTAAAAGAATTGTTTAAATGACTCTTACAGTAATATTTTCCTATATATTTTCTTGAAAATGATTTTATTTTCAAAGTTTTTTATTCCATCAACTCTGAAATTAAAAGCTAAATCATCTGCTAGTGAAAATGATACCATTTTAATAACGTGCATTTTCAAACACAAAATTTTCAAATTTTACAAAGCTAAATGACATAATTGTCTAGATTTTTACTGAGATCAGGACTTCAATGGAATTTGGTGATCATCTGCGAAATTTTGAGTATGTTTGTGTGAGCATCATAATTTGTGTGAGTTTTATGTGTTGGATTTCCAGTGTCACTTTTTTTTCCAGTACATTATTATTTTATTCATAAGCTTAAATTGTAACATACTTACACTGGTGTGCAAAATTTAAGGACCAAACACAAAATGCTAATTTCTGAACACGTGAGTACTCAAAATGAAATTCTATAAAGAGACAGTGTAGAAAAGTGGTACTACCCTAACAGCACGCCCAGTCTATCTGAAGTCACCTTGAAGTCACACATGGTTAGAAGTGTCAAAATCGCTACGGTGAATCAAAATATGGGATATTTCACTGTCTCATTATTACTCTCAAATAATTGTTAACACTGAAAAGTCACTGTGACTGTCGCTTTGTGATGGGTTACCAGGTGACATTACAATGAATTCACCTTGTGACTCTCATGTGACTGTTATTTTGACACTCCATTGTAAAGTCATCATGATAGCTGTTCTGTGACGAGTTCCCAAGTGACAGAAAATTGAAACATCTGGTGACTTTTCACAAAGGAGTGTAATGATGACTTCACAATAGAGTGTCGATCACCGGAAAGACACCATGCGACTTCATTGTGACATTATCTGGCGACTCATCACAATGCAATGCTCACAATGACTTCAAAGTTCAGTCTTCAACTGACAGTGATTTAAGAATCACAAGGTGAGTTCATGGTAATGTCACCTAGTGACCCATCACAAAGCGACAGTCACAGTGACTTTTCAGTGTTAACAATCATTTGAGAGTAATAATGAGACAGTGAAATATCCCATATTTTCATTCACCGTAGCGATTTTGACACTTCTAACCATGTTTGACTTCAAGGCGACTTCACATCGACTGGCCGTGCTGTTAGGGTAGTGCCTCTTTTCTACACTTGCTCTTTATAGAATTTCCTTTTGAGTACTCACGTGTTCAGAAATTTGCATTTTGTGTTTGGTCCTTAAGTTTTGCACACCAGTGTATTTATTATATTCTCTTGCGTCGAATTTCGACGGGCGCAACTAGTTCTTAATAATGTCAAATACTTTAGATTCTGCGTTTGTGAATACACAGTGGTGGAAAAAATTACTTCAATAAGGCATATTTTCCTTGTAACTTTTCAATTAACTATAATTTTGAATGCAAATCCTAGCAAAATAAATGCACTTAAATCACGAATCAAATAATATACAAAAAATGATGGAACATTTAATAACATCTTCGGAGGAAAAAGTATTTGACCGTTTTTACAAAGCAATATAATTTCTTTGAAAAAATAACAAAAATAATATTTTAAGTTTTGGAAGTAACCTATTATTGATAAAATCTATCTTCTTCATTGATAAAATCTATCTTCTCTATCTTCTTCATTAATCTCTACACCGATATATTTATATGAATCCCATCTATGGAGTACTCTTGTATCCTCTAGTAGTAGATGGATTACAGTCTGCTTTCATTGATTACGCAGCATTTATTTTGTTGATGTGTTGTTGTTAAATTTGAAAATACTCGTATCTTCTGCCATTTTTACAATACAGTGTTTTGAAATGAAAATTTATTTGAATTTTCTTTTCTAACTTCTTGATCCAAAAATAACTATACATACTCAATCAAACTAAGGTCTGGTGATTGTAGAGGTGTTTGAAGCATACAGGTGGAATTATATGATAAATACTCTTTTGTAGCATGCGCTGTATGTATGAAGTTGCTGTTTTCTTGGAACAAGAAGTCGTGTCGTCTCTAATCGCTAAATTCTGCACACCTTTAAACAAATGATCTCGCAATATATAATTATATACTTTCTAGCATCAAGTATTCCGCAAATTATTGCTAATTTACCAATGTTTGACTCCAAGTCGTAGATCCCCAAAATAATTTACTACCACCAACAAATTTCACAATTGGAATATTGCAAAAAAATATTTTATTTTATTTAAATGAAATCATCGTTACCGACTAAACAAAATTTACTCTCGTAGATGAATTAATGCTTTCATCAAAAATTCTAAAGTGTTATTAATAAATCCTTTTGCAAACTTCAGTTCTTTTTTATGATTTACTTTAAACTTCACTGATATATGTTCTTTATTGGGACTGCTATTTTCATAACTTAATTCATGCTGATAATGTTTGCTACTTTCTACTGTACATAACTTTCTCTTACCTCCTGCAGTGAGTCTCAATGACTCACCCCCAAACAGAATTGTTTTGGGACTATTGAAGTTCAGATATTTAATTTGCGTCTTCTAGAAAGTTTCTCATTACATCAAATTGCACTTAATCGTTCTTCTTCCTAATGAAATTCTATTATTAATCTCCGAAGTGTCTCTATTTTCTTTATTAATCTTCACACCGATATATTTATATGAATCCCATCAATGGCATACTTTTCTGTCCTCTAGCAGTAGATCTGCCTCCTTTTGGCCTACACTTAGATGAATACACACTGAGATGCCTCAGTAAAAATGGGTGACATAAGATGATCATGTAGAATTTCAAGATTGTAGAGCATATGAAATGACGAAATAAAGAAAATGATTAATATTAAAACTAGCATCCTTCAGGATATTAAAATGAAGCGATTAATATAATTTGAATGTCTAACGAGAATGAAGAATAGAAGACTTCTAAAAATTGCTATGGGAAGATTATTACACAACCAATAATCGGTCAAGTGCGAGTTTTACTCACGCACAAAGGGTTCTGTACAAGCGATTTGTAATCGAAAAGTTTTTCATTATAATTGAATTACATTTTGAGTTATAAGCGATTGTTGTCTCAAAACTATTGACTTTTAATGTCTTGGAATTTTTCTATGAATTATTTTTCAAAAATTGCCTTCAAAAATTGTTTTCAGTTGGAATGAAAAAAATTAACTATTTATCAGTATGATTCGCCTTACTTAAAACAAAGACGTTGTACAAAGTTTAAACTTGGCATTGTGCCAACAGCGCTTCGAAAGGAGGTCGCAAAGTTGCAGCACCGCATTGGTCCGTGCCGCGCTTTTCTAAATAGGTTTTTAATTAATATCTCGGCTAATTACCGGCGAATGTTTTCGAAAATCCTTATAAAAATTCTTGGATGATTTCACACCGAGCGCCCTCAACTCCCTCGCTGAGCGCCCGCAAAGTAAAGCTTGTGTAACGGGAAAATGTGATTTCCTCAAAAACTATGTGACCTAGGATAATCGCTATAGTTTTCCTGCAAGGTTTAAATAAACTCCTACTACCTCTAAATTTTTCATAATTTTAGTTTCAGTCGATCCCGAAATAGGGGGGGGGGGGTATTTTTGCAGTACATTTTCGACGATATCGCTGAAAATATAATACCTAAAATTAAAACAAATATATTTTTGAGTTCGGTGTTACGAGATCTTTCGAACGATACCCCACACGGTATACAATTTTTTTTCAAGTAACTTAATTATCTCCTAAATTTTTCCTAAAAATATTTGTGAATGGCTAATCACCTATTGGTAATCACCTATTGGGGCTAATCACCTATGTTGGTAAGTCTGCCAAGTTTGAACTTTCCACGTTCCATAGTTTTCGAGAAAAACGGCTGTGACAGACGGACGGACAGATACACGAGTGATCTTATAATGGTTCCGTTTTCACTTTTTAAGTACGGAACCCTAAAAAAAAAGGAAGGCCAATTAAATCATGGGCGTAAGATACAAATAGGGCATTGAGAGAGGTGGGCATATTTTTGCTGCTTTTCTTTCTTTCCGCTGATCAAGCCTCTACATACCGGGCTACGGCCCAGTTGAACGGGTTTGAAAGCCTAGCAACGGAGCGAAATTGCCTCATTGTCGCATCATGGCGGTATGTTGGACAAGCACCTATACCGTCTTAATGACTGCTCAGTTTTACTTTGTTTGAGTTCTATGTTCGCCGGTTACTTAAAATGAATTTGCTTTTTTGATTCGACGCTGCACAGCACACCTATTCAACATGCCATGGGAATGGAATACCTGGTTTTAGATGCCAAATGGGTGGTGCTAATTTGTAGACTAGACACATGGGTAATATAACAAGGGAGGGTAACAAAGCAATGGGTCGCCGCTGAAGTACAAGTTGCACCTGGGAAGAGAATTTCGAGGCCGAAATGCGAGACAAAGCTCTGTCGTTGCGGGGGTGGGGGAGGGGGGTGATATTGAGCTTTTCTACCGCATCCCACAGGATAAAAACTGGCTCCGTGGGCTGTCCTCCCATTGGAGCGGGTCCGGTTGCTTGTGCAAGCTTTTGTCTATGTGCACGGAGTAAAGAGGCATTCGACCAAAAGAGAAAGATTGTATTAAAAAAGAAATAAAAAGGAAAAAACAAGGCAGTGTGTGTGGAAACACTCTTGTGCAACAATCGTTAAAATCAGCTGGATCAGCTAGTCCGTACTCGTTTTGGAAATTATCTTTGGCTCTTTTGTTGGGATGCGCTTTTGGCTCTTTCTTGGAGTGTTGTCGTACTTGTCCCTTTATTTTGTTGCTCGATCTTTTCATGGGTTTTGTCACTTTCTTGGGTAGTTGTTTCGTTTTAAGCTATTTGAACTTAGTTTCTTGTGGTTGTCACATTCTTGGGTGATTATCACTTTTTGCAATTATTTGTCACAATCTTGGGAGATTATAGCTTTTTACGATATTCTTGTCACACACATGAGTTGTTCTTCCTTTTGGGTCATAAGCTTGGTACACTATGGGGTGAGGCATGTTCCTTACTTCAGGGTGTGATGGGAATACCAGAACATGAAGCAACATCTTTAGCTAAGCGTTCATTTCAAACAAAAGGATATATTCAACTGACTTTTGAACGTTTCTGTGGGCCCTCATGAAATGGATTAAAATCGCCCAGTTTTCGTTTGATTTTTTATCTTTATAGAGAATTGAAAATTTTCATTAATCTAGAGAACAGTAAAAATCATTCGATTTTAAATTATTCATACTTTGTCTAAAAAAAAGTATTTTTCCTTCTTAAATCAGCAATTTTTTCATGCATAATCAGAAACAAAATATTTTTATTTCCATGTATAGAAATTATTTTTTCTTTTTGCATGGAAACTAGTGAAAATCTATACTTTGTCAATAAACACACAAACTAAAATCCGAACTTCAACCAGCATTTCTGTTTCCTACTCATACGACAACTAATAATAACTGCGCAAATGCTTATCAAATACTTCACCATACAAACTTGTATATTTTGTACTTAGACTGTTAAATATTTGAACTATTTATGCCTAATACTTAAAATGAGTAAAATGCATTTATTTTTCTAAAAGTCGCAT
Organism: Maratus michaelseni; assembly: GCA_963931845.1. Taxonomy (NCBI): domain Eukaryota; kingdom Metazoa; phylum Arthropoda; class Arachnida; order Araneae; family Salticidae; genus Maratus; species Maratus michaelseni. The sequence goes on along the minus strand of OZ007586.1, from coordinate 258,006,757 downwards.
TTAAATAGTTAATATATTTAATATAGTATATATATATAGTTAATATAACTAATTAAAAATTTAAAAAGAAAATATTACTTTTTCAAATACTTTTTTCCATCACTGTATATCTATATACATATTTACTACACAGAAAATGTCGCAATTTTTGTTCCAGACAGGTGAATTCCGTTAAGGAATTATCAAAAATTAGACTGTCATGTAATAGGCTGTTTCCATGTTAAGAGACATCTAAACAATCGAAATTACTTTTTAGTGTTAATGTTAGCCTACATCTGATTTACTATTTTCTTATAGGTAGGGTAAGAAGTCTCTAATTACAATTTGTTAATTATCACAGCTGGAACAAAAATTAAACCCTTTAAAGATTATAGATAAACTTTATAAACAATAAAATTAAAAATCTCATTTTTTAATAGCTAAATTCACTTACACAGGTACTCTTTATTAATGATAAAGAGAATAAATAGAGTAACAGCAATTTAACATTTTCAAAAGTCTTTACCTTTAGATTGTGCACTACGGCAGTAAAAAAAAAATTTTTAAAAACATTATTTTTAACACCTCAGCTATAACTAAGTTCAAGTACATCTGATTCAATATTTTCTTATAGGTAGGGTAAGAAGTCTCTTGTCATTTGTTTGAAGTCAGTTTGTTAATTATCACAGCTGGAACAAATATTAATTTTCAAGTATTTTGTCTTATAATATTATTATTTACGCGTGTGGATCTTTGTGATATCATCACATATTTGTTGAGAACTAAAACCGTTAAAATAAAATAATTCCCCTATAAAAATTATAGGTAAACTTTATAAACAGTAAAATTAAACATCTCATTTCTTATTAGCTAAATTCACTTAACACAGGTACTCTTTATTGTTGATAAAGAGAATAAATAGACTAATAACAATTTAACATCTTCCATTTCAAAGACATAGTCTTTATCTTTAGATTGAACACTTCGGTAGTACAAAAAAAAAAAAAAAAAAAAGATATTCCTTTTTCCCACCTCAGCTATAACTAAGTTCAAGTACATCTGATTTATCATTTCCTTATAGGTAGGGTAAGAAGTCTCTAATTGCAGTCTGTTAATTATCACAGCTGGAACAAGAATTAATTTTCAAGTACTTTGTCTTACGATGTTATTATTTACGCGTGTGGATCTTTATGATATCATCACATATTTGTTGAGAACTAAAATCGTTAAAATAAAATAATTCCTAAATTAAACCCTTTAAAAGTTATAGATAAACTTTATAAACTATAAAATTAAAAATCTCATTTATTATTAGATAAATTCACGTATCACAGGTACTCTTTATTGTTGATAAAGAGAATAAATAGATTAAAAACAATTTAACATTTTCCTTTTCAAAGACATAGTCTTTATCTGTAGATTGTGCACTTCGGCAGTAAAAAAAAAAAAAAAAAAAAAAAAAAAAATATATATATATATATATATATATTCTTTTTAACACCTCAGCTATAACTAAGTTCAAGTCAAGTATCTATGCAAACATCACATGTAAGCTATGTTATAATGATTCCCAACGAATTACATAAAATAATAAAATTCAATACTCGCGGTTTCCGCTTGGTTTTCCGATTTCAGAAATTTACATTATGATCGATTTTTGTGCCTATGTACATACGGTAATTTTGGGTTTGTCATAATCTCCCCAGAGTTTTCAGAAATGATTATATGCCAAATCTGGTATACTATTTGGCGTGTCTGGATATCAATGTAATAAAGTGTAGTAATAATGTAATAATATGTAATAAGGCCCATCTGTAATTTATCATTAGATGTGGTGTCAAGGATTGACACGAGAAGATTTATTTAGTTATCACAGTACTTTTGAATTATATGTCAGCTTGTAAAGATATAAAGAAGCATCTGTGTTGCCCGGGGGGCTATGGCGATTTTGCGTTTGCCTATCACTATTAAAGACTTTTGGAAAACTGCCACTGCTGGATTTTATCTCTACAAATTTTCGATTTCATATAGATTATTGTACACACATTGTATTGTTTTGATTCAGCTGACATTGAATGTTTTAATAATTCATTATAATCGTCAACACCATAGTCTTTCTTCGGATTTAACATTACAAATTTTCTAATATGTGTTGTTCCCGTGCTTTTCATTCTTTGATATTATTTTTTTCAGTTCTTCTGTTTGCAACATTTGCTATCTTTAAATACTGTTGTATTATCCAGTTTCAATATGTGTTTTATTTACCTATTCGACCACGTTAAAGAGCTGTGTTTAAACGACACAAGTCTTAAATCTTTGCTACTGTTCAAAAAATTAAAATAAATTACTCATTGTGGGCAGATGTATAATAGATTAAATATAATAAATTTATTGTGGTCATTGGAAGTTAGAAGTGAACAATGCAAAAGATTTCCTTTCTTTATAAATTTTTAATTTCAAACTTAGGAACGTTTTTTGGACTATTTTAGCAACTTAAAATAGTGTACCAAGATCATGGATTCTTTTAAACATGTAAATAAATTAATTATACTAAAGTCACATGTATTTGATATTCTTTTTATTTGATTGAATGGATAAAATTAAAGAACATTACAAAAGTTTTACAAACACACTGAAGAAGACTATATTTTATGATATAGCACATAATAATTTCGAGCAATATGAAAGTTCTCTCATACATTTCAAGCTTCACCATGGTACTAGCTTCAAATTAGCTAAATGGAACAATAAGAAACATTTCAGCAAAACACTTATGTTTTATTTTATTTACAAAAGAAACGACAATTAAATGTTTACTATGTAAAAATTATAGAAAATAAAAATAATTCTGTGGCAGACTGGATGTACAACAACCAAAATGTGTTTTGAAAAAAATTCTATATGTTATTAAAAACGCTAAAATTATTAAAATTCAATTAAAAAGTACTTTCTACTTAGGTTAAGGGATTATTCGATTAGATAATTAGATTGTAAACATGTTATTTTTGCAACTATATTTTAAACTTTACATCTGTTACTTCATTTGTATTTTATATATTCAATATATACATTTATTTCTTAAAATTTATTAAAATCCTATAGATTACACTTAAATTTCATTAAATTTGTTTTCACCCGAAGTCATATTTTGTATTGATAATGTTTAATGCAATCAGAAAAGTTATAAGTTTTCTTCCGATATCTGTAATCAAATGTATATGAGCGTGTTGTATTAAGTGGAAATATATTACTGAATAACTTAATAAATATTCTTTTAAAATTTTTTCAAACAACATTTCAGTCATCATCCATACATGAATATTATTTATTGCCACTTTTAATCAGTACAGATTTAAAATTCGAGCAAAAAGAAGTTAAGAATTTTTCTCATAATTCATTTATTTGTGTTCATAAACTCATACATGGAAAACATTAACATAAACACATTTATCTTGCCACAATAGATATGCAAATTATTCAAAAGTGTCGTACCATAAAAATGTTTTTAAATAAACAGAAAACCACAAAAAAATGTGTATGAACAATTGTGAAATACTAAATAAAAGAAAAATTGCTTTTGTTTCAGAAACTTCTACCAAAACTGTACATTGAATTATTAAGAAGTTTCTGCAGTATCAAGGTTCCTATAATTAAAACTCAGAAACTCTCTGTTTCATTCAGGAAACACACACACACTCACGCACACTCTCCCGCATACACAAAATGTCCAAATATTTTCCGACAACAGTTTTCTTAGTGTGAAATGAAACTCTAAAAACTAATTCTGCTCGATCTGTCAATATCTGGATCATCTTAACTAAAGACCATCTTATACATTATTAATTTCCAGCCCGCCACAGTTTCTAAAACATTGACACACAAGAATGCGTCACGACTATCATTTAAAAATTCATAATTTACCATAGTTACACCAGTAAACAATATTTAAAATAAAAAAGGAAAAAGGGAAAAAGAATCTTGAGAATTTATCTATAGCTAATGCGATATCCAAATCGCAGCAAGTATTTGGGTTTCGGGGTGGAGAATTGAAGCTGTGGCTGCTAGCAGATACGTCATTCTTCTGTTGCATCGGTTGCTGAAAGATACACAACAGATATAACCAATAAACTAAAATATAAGAGGCACACATAGCATTTGCCAAAAATATTTAATAGATTAAATAAACATGAAACATGAAAAAGAAAATCGGCATTTATGACCAAATAATTTAAAATTAAGCGTATATTCAGCTGAAATACATAAAAATGTGATAACGTATAAATTGCTGATTTTGAATTTACAAGACTCTTTTTAAAATTTAATAGTTGATCACTTACTGGACCACGTATAAAAATGCACATGGATTAAAAAATTATTTATAATTAATTATTCGCATTTTTGTAATCTTTGTCCACACGTTAAATTCATCTTTCTAACATATAACAGAAACGACATGGGGAATAAAATTGTTAATCAAAGTGTCTGGCTTATTTAGCCCAAGAAACATTATTTTAAAAATTGGAAAAAAAATAACAATGAGAATTTATAAGTAGCTGATTTTGCTTTCAAATCTTTTCAAGTACCATATTTACGCGTATACACTGCACAGTTTTCTCCCAGAAATTGTAAGCCTAAAAAGTACGGTGCGCAGTATACAAGAAATATTTCCGACAGCTATATGAAACCACGCATGTTTTCGCTAATCAACGCGCATATATCGCAATAAAATATGAATATCTAATAAATGTAAGTAAAATAATTTAAACATTCGCAGTTTATAATACGCAGTTTAATATTATTTTGCTTTCGAAAGTTTATATTACAACAGTTGTAATTTTTGTCATGTTAAACTCGGAAAATGTAACTGTCGTCGCCTTTTTCTGACAGCATATGTCCCAACTGCATTAATTCCGCCACAGTTGCTACAAGCCTAGCTACAAATAAGCACTACTTAACACATACACTACAAAACATTCACATAATGCCATATTTAGCCCAATAAATGATATTAAGAATAAAAAAAGAAAATGGGAAAAAGAATCTTGAGAATTTATCGACAGCTAATGCCATATCTAATGCAACTTCAATATTGCAGCAAGTACTAGCTTTTCGAGGTGGAGAGCTGAAGCTGTTGCCATGAGCTGATACATGATTCTTCTTCTGAATCAGCTGCTGAAAGATACAATAAATATACCTATAAACCAGATAAAATTGGAACTAGGCACACATAGCATTTGCCATAAAACATTGTCTAGATCATTTATTAGGGAAAAAAATGAAATTATAATCTTTATGGAAACTAATATTTTACGTATGTTACTGTACATCATCTGAATGGTTATAATGCAGCTGCATATTTCTATTTATACAATTGTATATATACACATATTTATATATATATATATCTCAAACGCAAGAAATATAACTGGCGTAAATTTTCTCTGACAGGAGCATTCAAGTTTTGTCCTCATATTATATTTATAATTCCAGTCCACCACTGCTGCTGCATGCATAACTACATAGAAGCAATTGCAACTGAAAAGTTTCACAACATGTTAGCATAATTAGACCAGTAAACAACATTTAAGATGAAGAAAGAAAAGGGAAAAAAGTATTTTGAGAATTTATCTATAGCTAATGCCATATCTATATTGCTGCAAGCATTGCATTTTCGAAGTAGAGGACTAAAGATGTTGCCCTGAGCAGATACACCATTCTTGCGTTGAATCAGCTGAAATATAGAATAAACATAACTAATATACGAAGAATATTCAGTAACAAGCACACATAGAACTTTCCACAAATGTTTTAAATATCACTAAAATTGTGCGATTGTAAAAAATATAAGTCCGTGAATACTTATGAAAATTTTCGTATGTTTCTGCAAATGAAAAAATCATTTACATTTTCTTTTGCATTAACTATAATTGGTAAATATTGTATTAAAATTCAACAACTTATTTATTACTTCTTTAATGTTTTTTTTATACATATGTGTAAGCGTTTTATATAGGGGAGTGTAGCCGAATTTGGATCCCTTCACGTATTTTCAGGTGTAACTCAGTTAATTTTTGGAATCACTGCAAAATATCAATACACGTGGTAAATCTATTCATCTACTAACTAACTAGTTTTTTTAGAAAAAGTTCTTTTTGAAAATCCTAAGTTTAATTTGAATTTGAAAAAACTGTCGAAAGTCGTCCAAAATCATTAACTGATTGCCTAAGTTAGATTCGAAGTTCTCTAAATTGGACCAGAAAATACTAGGCATTTTTTAACAAGTAGGGAATATAAATAATTGTATTAACATCAAAATTTGCAATTAATGGAACAATCAATCAAAAACAAAAACCAAACAATGAAATAGAGTAAAATCAAATGTTTTAAGGTAAGAGGGATCGTTTTTAATCAAAATGTATTCAAAATCTTAATCAATGTTATACTTAATTAAGAATTAAACAAGTTGCCAGTCACTTGAATACCGTGAAAGTAGTAATGCACGGTTTACACACGAATTTCTTTTGTTCATTTTTAACTCCAGCGCACACAACAGGAAACTATTCTTGGCAATCCGAACATGGAATCATATCTGCTATTTTATTCTCTTGACAAATTAGGCAAAATCAATCATCACTCCCCTGATTTTCCTTTTTAGCTTCTGAATCATTTGACATTTTATAAGCAACTGATGTTTTCCTTATCTTTTGGTTTCAATTCTTCCCTTCCTTGTTTTTATTCTCAATTGCATTGCGGCCATTTTTTAAAAATTGCTGTTCCAACTGTTTTTGTGATTTGAGAACTTTCTTTTTATTTTCTTGTTTATTCATTTCAAGATTTATCCTATATGGCGACATTAGCACGATATTAGGCGATATTAACACGGCTGTTTTTTGACTCCCTTTTACTTTTCCTGAAATGATTTTGGCAAGTTAGATAACATATGTAAGGATTATGTGTTTTTTTTTTTTTTTTTGAGCTACTATATCTGCAACCTTCTTGATAGTAAATTTCTTCACAACATACCCTTCCACTCTCGTTTCCTACATTTTTTTCAACTTTTGCTGTCACTGATGTACTTTTTCCAGACTGTTTGTTTGGATTTATTTCACCATTCTTTTTTATTCCCTCAATTTTAATAGGTTTCATGTTTTCTAACTCAGATTTCGAAATCACTAGACCTATTTGCACTGCCTATTTTCTCGTCAGGAATAAGTGCAGAAGTATCTGTAAAATGGTAAATTTTAAAAATATGCCTGTTAAGACGACAAATATCGCTTTCTTTAAAAGCTAGGATGACGGTTTCAACAGTTGCTGCTCTGTTATATAGTCGTATACCTGGTTCAATTTAAGAAACTCAAATTGATCCAATTAATGCAACTTCGCTTTTTTGTTTAAAATATATTCTAAATACTAAGAACACAGAAGAAAGCAAACAAATCCGCGTGAAAAACATGCGCAATAAATATACGGATTTAGATATGTATATGAAAATATAACAACTTTCCTCAGTTTTAAAGAATTCGCTTACATTTAGAAGCCAAAAGTTACAGCAAAACAGGTTGATCGAGTTTCTCAGAAAACAATTCGTGGAAGGTGGGTGCTTTTTCTAATCAAAAATGTCGTCAGTCTAATGAGTAGGATTTTGGTGATAGAGGGCGTATCTTACTGAAAACAACGGAAGTATTGCGGCGGTCCAATTAAAACGGTGGTCCTAGTAAAGTAGCGGTCCAAATATGGCTACTCTCCCCTATATAAAGATATTTATTTTCGTAAAAAACACATAACTAATTTCCTCGTTTCTAATTAAAGATAGTCCTATGAAAAATGTATACATTAAAGAAAAAGGAATTACAAAGTAGAACTTTTTTTATTTATTTTTTTATTTTATTTTTATTTATTTTTATTTTTTATTATTTATTTATTTTTTATTTTTATTTTTTTTAGAAATTTCAAGAGTTTATGGAAATTTTATACAGAATATTCAAAAGGATTATTTTGCACTCTGTAAAATTGTTATTTTAAAGATGTAGTTCTTTTAAAGTAAAATGTTTTTTTTTTATTTTAAAACTTCGCATTCAATATTAATCTTATACAATGAAAATCTACGTACTGAAAGCAATAATTTGCTTTCTGCATAAATCAAAGAAAAATTCTATTTATTTATTTATGAAAATGATTAAGGAAGATGATTTATCAACATGAAAATTTTTCAACTATTTTTGTATGCGAAACTTAATTTAATCATGTTTGTGACGTAGATTTTGATTCACCAAACTATGGCCGATTTGTGTACGTGGAAAAAATAAAATAATGAATTGCATTTTGTTTTCATTGATTGGACTGTTTGATTCTAATAGCCAATAACTAGATTAAACGACAATTAATATATTTTGCTAACAAAAGATACACGAAAAATTTAATTGGTACTAATTTAGATTATATTTAAATTGAAAATGATATTTTGAATTAACACGAAGTATATTCATAGAAAATATACCTTGATATCATTCTTTACTGACTTTATTCAACTACATCATAAAAAACAAAACAAAAAATACTGTAAAATCATCTTCCATGGTCTTGGAAAACGTATATCCATACCCATTCTGCCACAAATTATCGTATAAAAATGTGGCTGATGCCAATCGATTGTCTACATAAAAAATTGTACAAAACTTTAAAATTTTTACAACTAACACCTGATTTTGACATGATATTTGGATTCTCGGGTAAATTTTTCCTTTGGATACCAAACGGGAAATTCATAGGTTAATATATATATATATATTTCGAAAGTTTTTTTAATATATATATATATATATATATATATATATATATTTCGAAAGTTTTTTTAATATATATATATATATATGTATACATATATATATATATATAGTCGAGAAAAATATAAAATGTAACCAATATTTTTTTAAAAACAGAAATCGATTTCTAGAAACCTGAAACACACAAATTCAAAATTACAGCACATTCCGCCAAGTAGTCTTTGAGTTTCGCTTAGAAAACTACCCACATTGCAATCTGTTTTGCAACGATTAAAAAATTATTTAGCATTAGGAGTTCCAAACTTTAAACTTGAATATTTCCTAAACTAATTGACCTAATGGCATCCCATTTGATATGAAAGTAACTAAAAAGTCAAATATGATGTCAAAATTAGGTGTTAGTATACTAATTAATTTTTCAGCAGAGCTGAAATTACGTTGCAAATTAATGAAATAAAAAGGATGTGAATTATCACTTTACTAAACAGTGTACAACCAATAGAGTGAAAAAATGTCCAGACCGGGGATCAAACCCGGATCCCTTGGTACAGTGCGCTTAAGTGCTTTACCATTTAAGCCATCCAAACAACATCCAGTCTAGCATTCTTTCAATCTTATATGGCTAGGCTACAAACTCGCAGCACAAGATGGAACAGCAATCATGAACACAACTCCAGTGGCGTATATGCGACAAAATAAACCCAGTACCGGTGAATATTTATATACTAATTAATTTTTCAGCAGAGATGAAATTACGTTGTAAATTAATGAAATACAAAGGATGTGAATTATCACTTTACTGAACAGCGTACAACCAATAGAGTGAAAAAATGTCCAGACCGGGGATCGATCCAAGGTCCCTTGGTATAGCGCACAAAGTGCTTTACCATTTAAGCCATCCAGACGACATCCAGTCTAGCATTCTCTCACTCTTCTATGGCTAGGCTACAAACTCGCAGCACAAGAAAGAACTTTAATCATGAGCACTACTCCAGTGGCATACATGGGACAAACCCAGTACCGGTGAATATTTATATACTTTTGTACGCTGTTTAGCAAAGTGATAATTCACATCCTTTGTATTTCATTAATTTACAGCGTAATTTCAGCTCTGCTGAAAAAATAATTAGTATATAAATATTCACCGGTACTGGGTTTAATTTGTCTCATGTATGCCACTAGAGTTGTGCTCATGATTGACGTTCCATATTGTGCTGCGAGTTTGTAGCCTAGCCATATAAGAATGAGAGAATGTTAGACTGGATGTCTCCGGAAGGCTTAAATGGTAAAGCACTTGGTGCGCGTGCTATACCAAGGGATACGGTATCGATCCCCGGTCTGGACATTTTTTCACTCTATTGGTTGTAGGCTGTTTAGTAAAGTGAAAATTCACATCCTTTGTATTTCATTAGGTGTTAGTATTGGAAATTTTAAAGTGTAGTATAATTTTTATATGTAGACGACACACTAAGCATAGTTCAAGTACAACATTAATTAGTAGACTTTATTACTAATTTATTACTACCAATCGCATTTTTATACGATGATTTGCAGTAGAGTTATTATGGATATATATATATATATATATATATATATATATATATATATATATATATATATATATATATATATATATATATATACATACATTTTTTTCCCACGGCTGTACATACTTCGAAATTTTCCAGTTGACCATTTGTATATAAAACCCCTTCTGGTGATAGTTTGACTATCTCTAAAAATCTCTTCACAGATAACTAGGATATGGAAAATTAAGGTGTGCAATTACATTACTTGCACTTAATTAAAATCTTCATTTTTTCAAATATTTAGATTAATATTATTCCTACGATAAAATACGTTATTTTATAAGTAGTAAATAGAAAAAAGTTTTGAGCATTAAAATATTTAACAAATATTGAAAAAAATATATAGTATAATTTTTGTTTTTACTTTGCTCATGTAGGTAAAGCGGGATAGGGAGGGGGGGGGGGGTGAGGGATTGGGTGTTAGGGGTAATTGAGGGCTAGTGTCTTTTTTTCTCTCTTTTCTCCTTTGTTTTTATAAAGAGAGATTTTTTTTCTACTTCTAAGAAAAAAATGAGTTATAGATAATGATTATAGAACAATGTAATAGATAATGAAATACGCCTACATACGTTTGTATTTGTCTTAAACAAGATTTTAGTATTAATGAAGATAAAAAACACTCTAGCCCCTGCTTACCCTATATAGCGGTTTGGAATGATAAGTTTACTGACCAAAATAGATTTGTGGAAAATTGAGGTTATATTCAATAGGAAATTATATATGGAAAAGAAACTGATAATACGAAAACAGTAAATAAAAATTAAGAAAAGATAGATTTACTTTCTTTATTTAAAGTACTTCTTGCTTTAACGGAGGATAATTTCAATTTACTGTTTTGTATTACCGATTTCTTTTTTTTTTAAATCAATTTTCCTATTGGCTGTCCAATCAAATTTCCTGCAATTCTATTGGTCAATGAACGTATTCCACTTCTCCGATATATACTATATACACATACACAAAATATTCTATTACTTTTTGCACTGCACTGTAAAACAGACAAATGTTTCTTAATCTATGAAAATATAATATTACCACGAACAAAAATATACAATAACCTCTTCTGAGTTACTCACGATTCCCAAAAGAGTTCTTTATCTTCGAAAACTTCAGAAACGAATATATTTTCGAGATTTAAGGAAGCATTTATAAAAAAAAACAAATGTTTTTTTTTTTTGCTACGACGGATTTTCGAAAACATTTCCTAGTAGTTTTTATAGTGTATTAATCAGTTTTCTGAAACCGGATATCGGTTTTTAAGGTGCTATCAGTTCTCAGTTAAACATTTTCAGCAGCGTAACTGAATTCTATTTATGCAAGAGTAGCACAATAATATTAATTTTAATGTTAATGTTAATGCTGTTAATTTATCATGTTTGTCGGTAAAAAATATTTGTTGAAACATGAAATTGTTTAATTGAGAATTGATAACGCATCCTAAAAATCTATATTCCAGTTTGAGAAAACTGATTAATACACTTTAAAAACTACTCAGAAAATCAATGTTTCCGAAAATCAATGGTAGCAAAAGAAATTCCGTTTTTATAAATTCTTCTCTAAATCTCGAAAATATATTGGTTTCTGAGGTTTCTAAAGACAAAGAACACTTTGGAAATCGTGGGTAACTCGGAAGAGGTTGTTGTATATTTTTGTTCGAGGTTAAATTATTTTTTCCTGGATTAAGAAATATTTATCGTTTTTAACAGTGTGATAACAGTACGCTGAATACTACTGAAACCAGTATGCAATACTTGGTAAGTATTTTGATGCTCAAAACATTGTTTTATTTACTTAAACCATATAACGCAAGGTCTTATTTCAATTTTCAAGTGCTTTATCGTTTCTTTGTCGCTTAATATTAATTTCGTTTCTAAACACTTTTTTATTGCACTTTTTTTCTATGAATGTAATCTTTAGAAATAAAATTCTTAATTCTTGAACACGGAAGATGTCGTTCTGTTCATATATTAATCGCATATTATAATGCAATAAGTAATGTGGTTATTCAATTATTATATTTACTTTTAATTAAATTTTATTTTCTACTTTGGTAAAATTAGGTAGGTTTATAAAATAATCAGATATGCCTCGCTCTGAAAATAACTTTACTTGAATGTTAATTTATAAAGAAAACAAATAGACCTTTACCTGACTTTTCATTCAAGCAACCAGTATAGGTGTATCGCTTTTTAAATTATTCTAAAATATTACTATTGGCAATAATTTATGTTTTTGAAACTTTCGGTAATTTTTTAAGTAAAATCTAAGTTCAGGGGGACATGTTAAATGATAATATAGCTTCATATTGTAAACAAGAAGCATCGTAATCCTTAAGTATTAATTAAAGTAGAAATATTAATTATGTAAAGTAAAATTTAAAAATGAAAATTATCCAGCCAGTGTTAATATAAGGTAAGTGAGCTAAAGGTGGCCATAGTTAAGCTTTCAGGATTTTTCAAAAGTTTCTGGTTTGGTGTGTGTGGCTGAATTTTTGTTTGTAAAATTTTAAATTTATCTCTAACACATATACATTTCTGTGTAAACTAAAATTTAATTATTTTTATAGTTCAATTTCAAAATTGTAAGCTTGTGGGCCACCTTTGGTGCATAGTGTTCCAAAGGTGGCTCATGCATTGAAATAACTTTTAAAATGTGAAAAAATATTCGGCAAACTATTTTTACAACTAGACGAGTATTACAATGTTCAATTAAATATTTAATTACAAGGAAAAATGGCAATAAACATTTTTCAAAATATACCTCTGTAATCGGATTCCATGAAGAATGTGCAGATGAAAATTTCGATTCTGTGTTGTTTAATAAGTCCCTGACACTCATCCTGCTCATATTACAAGCATTGATTACACAATCACATATCCATTACTTTGTCTTTCTTGCATAAATGGCAAAACCACCTTACTTTTGGCTGGCAACCACTTGTGCCAGGCATGAAAGTATCTGTTTGAGTGTATCTTTTGGCAGTGTACCGGATTGTTTTTTTAATTTCCTTATTATGTTGCTTACTATTATGCTCTGATGATTCTTTCTTTCTTTTGATATCTTTCTAGTCTTTCTTCTTAAACTTCTTATCTTCTGCCACGAAAAGACCGGTAGTTCAGGGCTTTTCCTCTGGAAGTTACTGACTTCTTTTGGATACCTCTGGTGTTAACAATAAATGGTAATAAGTCTTTTTCAGTTATTTAAGTAGAAATTTTGAAAATCACCCTTACTACATTCCACATTTGTTTCCTAAGATGGCTCGACACACGGTCCACTTTGGGAATATGCGTATGGTCACAGTTTGCATGACGTAAAGCTGTTAATCTGATAAATTTCTTAGATTTAAAGTAAATGTGGTTAAAGAGAAAGAAATAAGCTTTCAGAAAACGTATCATAATTTAAACACGTGTAAATTAAATATCTTCTTACCTGGAAATTAGAACAACTACTCTTCAAAAGTGACATCACTGCATACAATGGCGGACGATCAAGGTGATCTCTTCAAATTCAGCCACTTGCACTGTTGATACATGATTGACAATGCAGTAGCACCCTCTTGTGATTAAAAATTAAATTAATTCTACATGGGGGGGGGGGGATGGAGGTGGGCTACTTTAGGAACACTGGCCACCTTTGGCTCACTTACTTTATGGCATATTAGTATGAAATGATTAAATCTTTAAGCGAAATTTTCGTTTAACATTTCATAATTGTAGAGGAAGTTTAACCAGTATGATGTTTAAGGAGCACCACGTTAAACTAATAGAAGTGTTTGATATGATATTCGGACTTTTACTTACTTTATCAAGTTCATCGACGGAATAGCCTCTCATAAGTTTCGTTGTCCCCGTGTAACCCATATAATGATTTACTACGGCAAATTCCATGAGAGACATAAAGACAAATACAGTGCAAGAAGACATCCAAACATCTATAGCTTTGACATAAGACACCGGGGGCAACGATGATTGAGACTGAGTATTTTGAGTAGCTAATGTTAAAAGGCTCGTGACGCCTAGTGTGACTCGAGCTGGTATTGCTTCAGGCCGAATCCAAAATGATATCCAAGACATGACGACGATTAATGTAGTTGGAACATATGTGTGAAATAGGTGATATCCAAGGCGACGTTTCAAATTAAAAACTACAGCAAGGCATGTAAAATTTCCTGAAAATAAAAATAATTAATGTGTTAAATAACAAAAGATTTTTTTTAAAAGGTAAACTTTACAGGTAAATATATTTATCAGGATGTTTGTAATTATTAAGATAAATATAAAGAAAAATGCTGTCATATTTCAAACCACCAAATTTCATACACAAATTCGTAGGAAAGAGCTACCACAAATCATGCATGCAGAAAAAGGCTATAATTAAGTACAATGTAGGAAAAGACAGATGTTTCTTAATTTACCAAAATATAATATAACCGTGAACGAAAATATACAGTAACTTCCCCGGAGTTACCAACAATTCCGAAAAGCGTTTTTTATCTTTAGAAACATCAGAAACCAATATATTTTAGAGATTTAAAGAAGCATTTATAAAAACAAAGTTTCTTTTAGTAGCACTTATTTTTGGAAACGTTTCCGAGTCGTTTTATAGTGTATTAATCAGTGTTCTCAAACCGGAATATCGGTTTTTAGGATGATATCAATTCGTCTGATAACTTACTATGCCAACTGAGGCACTCACATTCGCTTCATATTCTAATAATGATAAGAACACATAGCAAACAAGATCATAGAAAACATACACTGTTAAAAATTTGCAGCAAACTGTCCAGTCATTTGACCGTTTTTGTAGAAAACGGTTACATAACCGTAATTTAACTATATTCTAAACGTATTATTGCTCATTTTATGGTCAGAATATAGTTAAACAACGGTTATGTAACCGTCTTTTGCAAAACGGTCAAATGACTGGACAGTTTGCTGCAAATTTTTAACAGTGTACCACGAGACTATAGTCAAGGATTGTAACTATGACTTGTTGTAGTGTCTTATCAGTGTTAACGTTACATTTTGCACAGTAAAAATTTCACATGATAATGCTTAGAAAATATTTCTTGTAATAAATTTTTGAGCAAAAAATCGAATTATTTCTGATGTGCATGAGGAAAACTCCATGATGCTTCATAGTATATTTTAAAGTAGCAAAGAGCTAGAATTATTTCTGCATGCTAAAGTGTAACTTGAAATGTCTTTCACTCGAAGAGAATGGTATTTAGAGAAATTAAAATACCTAAATATTCCCCTTTTACTTACCCATCATACGTAGTATAGGGTAAGTCTTGTAATCGTTTTGAAAATCGAAAAAAAATTTTTGACGGATTTACACGTTTCAGACACTGGAGATTCCGAAAAACATATTTTTAGAAAAAAAATTTTGCCGTCCGTCTGTGTGTCTGTGTGTCTGTGTGTCTGTGTGTCTGTAAACGCTCTATCTCCCGAAAAAATTGAGATAGAGACTTGCAATTTGGTATGTACTTAGTATGTAATAATGGGAAGAAGCCTATTTCATTTCATTAACCTCGATTAACCGGAACTATTTTATTCGGACCCTCGAAATATTCGTTCTGATAAAAGGTATATAAAAATTTTCGAAATTGTTTATTTTAAGAAATGAATATAAAAGACAATAAAAAAACATAAATTTTACATAAAGCATGAAGTCGATCGGATAATTAGTTGCCGAGATATTTGGAATCCTATTTTCCACACTCTTCGATTTTTCATGACCCTGTATTTCATCCAAATTTCACTTCAAAGAGATATTTTAATTGGAAATTTGACGCTTAACCAGATGCAATAAACCGCTAGTTAATAGGATTATTATTTTTGGAGTTATAAGGAAAAATCTCTTTCAAGCAATTCAGTAATCGAGCCTTTAAAGTTTGTGACGTCATCAAGCCACGATTTTATTTGAATTGCAATGCATTTTATAAGTAGTTTACACATTAATATTTTACATTATTCATATCCATGATGGGTAAGTATTACGGTGGCCCCCAACGACTAGTTTTATAAATGATGATTATTGAAATGTAAAGATGTTAATGAATTATATGAATGTAAGGATTCCATGTTTTATTAATGGATTATAATAGACTTCTGTCTTGTAACTAGCAGTAAAAGATTACAAAGAGCCTTTCCAAAAATATTTGAACAATACACACATTAGACATAAATATTTCATTTAGTAATTAATATCCATAATGTGTGAAAACTATAATATGATGCAACAATTATTGCTACCAATGCATGACTACAAAGCCCTGTACAAGAGCTGCAAAATGAATAAAATTAACCCGTGGACATCACAATTTGATTCAGCACCTGCGCATGCGCACTCCCCAATAATGCGATTTGGGATTCCATAACTTTAACTGCATATAACTTGGTTGGCAATATAGTGATGATGAAATATAACACATGATTCCTATAGGACATTTAATGAGAAATCGAACTGTAATATTTATTTTTATCAAAAATTTCATTGAGTTAATGAAAATTGCAAATTAATGAAAGCATGTTTCCACAATACGCCGACATTTTAAATGTTGACAGGTGTGAATTCGAACTAGTGTGCAGTTCACCGATTAATACTCTAGATAGCAATGACTAGCGAAGGAGTTGTTCAGTAAATTAATAACAACAAATTAAAATTCGTTCTTATATTTTCATTTTATTCCCTCAAATATACCAGGATGCATAATTTGGTGTAAGAGTCAATGCTTTACTTTGATATAAAGTAGCTACGCCTCGAAAAAAAAATCATAGTAAAAATCTGAATAAAGGTACCTTATAGGGAAATAGATATTCTATAAATTAAAAACTGCAAAACAAACCTTTCTTACGAGGCTTATATTTTCAATTTATTACTGTTATCATGAAAACTGTGTTTTAAATTTATTACATTTTTTCATAGCTAAATTAATTACAATAATTTCTGTTTATTTTATTTCTGAAATATTTCTTTCATATTCTTTATTTTAAACAATTTATTGCATTTTTCTTTCTTTTTTAGAAATTTTAAATTTAGATAAAAATCTTTGGTTCGTGCATTCGAACTCATAGTACAAAAATTGGAATGTAAAATGAGGGAGGGGTTGTGAATGCGGAGTGTGTTGGGGCTGTGTAAATTATTTATAGGAACGCCTGAAAATAAAAGATATAAACAATTTGGAGATTTAAAAAAAAATGACATAACATGCTTATGTTCAAATTTTTTTTTTCAATAATTTTAACTCTGAAATGATTATTTACCCGTAGAGTATTCCAAAGTGCAATCTTCTGTTTTACTTTCGACGATATCTAGCTGAGGTAGTTCCACATCTTCACTTACAACCAAAGGTGTCGAAAAGTTCCAAAGAAATATGAGATCGTCTGTTGTGTGGGACACTAAAACATACACAATATTTTGTTAAGATATGACATAAAAAGTGAATAAAGAACAGAAGTATTTAAATAATACTCACGACTTTCTATCATCATGGAACAGTTTTGAGTATCATGAGGATATGCTTCGAACTTCATAGCACACGATAATTCTAAAGTCAATCTAAAAAGCAATTAAATGTTTTCCCTTTAGAATAATATGCTATTAACTAATGCAGTTGTAAGTTGGAAAAAAATTTGATAGTAAATGAAATTTTGTAAAGATTGGAATCTAAATATGAAACAACTGGTATTAAATAAAATAAACTTTCACATTGGTGTAAAAAAAGTATAAATGTTTAACAGCTACATTCGCCGAGTTTATAATTATACCCTAGTCAGAAAAAAAAGTTGTATTAAGTTATAAATTAATAAAAAAAAAAAAAAAAAAAAAAAGAAAAAGAATTCCAATTAGTGAAAATATGATTTCAACTTTCAATACAATTACAGTTCTTTCTTTCGACGCTTGCAAATATTAGTAAAAATACAAAATTTTTGGGTTTATGTTGAATGATAAATTATTTCTAAATAATATACTTTCCTCAAGGTGCTTACAAAAGAACATCAATCATTTCAAAAGAATATAGCTAAAAAAACGGTTTGTCAGAAATTTAATGCAAACTAAAAAATATACAAATTTACAAAACTTGAAAAAATTAAATTTATGAATTTAGTTAAAAATTGTTTCATCAGATGACACTGTAGCATTTTATCATAAACCCTTTGATGATCAATCGCTACTAATACCATATTTTAATATTTTCTATTAATCTTATATCATCGGAAATCACGTGACAAAACAGAAATATGAAATTTGTATACATTATTACAGTTTAAATTTCGGAATGGTGTCTGTAATGAAAAATTTAATTTTCTGAAGTAATTCCGGGTTAGCTTCTAAAGCAAAATCAGTATGTCTTACACAGCGATTGATTTTTTTGTCTAAATACAACATGTCACCAATTATCAGCGCGTTGTTATATTTTTTAATGAGTGAAGAAATGTACGAGGGCTATCCAGAAAGTAGATTACGTTTTGGAATAAAAAATAAACAAAGTATAGGAAACAAATTTTATTATATACAGATGAAAGCCACACTCAAATACTACTTTTCTACATAGTCACCATACAAATTAAGGCATTTATCGTAGCGATGTACGAGCTTGGAAATGCCTTCGTCGAAAAATTCGGCCGCCTGCGCCTTCAACCAACAGTTCACGTGTTTCACCCATGTTTCGTCACCAGTAACGATGCGATCGAGTAAAGAGTCACCATCCTTATGGTAAGCGTCCAAAAAGTTCAACGCTGCAGCCATTCGCTGATTTTTGTGGTCCTCTGTCAAGATTTTTGGAATCCATCTTGCACAAAACTTGTGGTAACCAAGCTTTTCGCTGATGATTTCGTGCAACAAACTTCGCGAAATTTGTGGAAAACTCAAAGAAAGTTCCGTTATTGTGAACTTATTACTGCACGCACCTCGCAGCTCGCGGGATTTTCAATTAACGCAGACATTTCAAACCGTCACAGTATCTGAATGGAGCACAGCACGAACCTCTCACTAGCACGGCTAGATGCCGACTGAGCTGCGCAACGCTCTGACCCCAAGATGGCCGCGCTAGCCCCGCCCCTAGCGGACACAGACGAAAACGTAATCTACTTTCTGGATAGCCCTCGTATTTTACAAAACTTATTTTGTTTTATAGAAATATAACTATTTACAAATCTATGATAATTAAGAGAATTAAATTCATTTTTAAAATGCTTTTTATTTTTATTTTATACGAATTCTGAAGCAAAAAATGACAGTGTATGCAGATAAACTAAATTTTATAACCATCTTTTTCTAGAAATATTCCATCTACAAAAGTTAAACAGACTAAACTTAGCGAATGTACAATCCTGAAAATAAAAGTAAAAGAACGTACCACCCCATGCTATTTTATCACCAAATTATTGCAGATGTAAGCGGCATGTACCATTCGACTGGGAATTGTGTCTACTCTTCGAATATGAATGCAATTTAAAAAAATGTTAGTTGTATACATTCTAAATAATTGAATCAACTTTCATTTTTAAAATGGTAACACGCACTTTTGTCAGAGTTAATTGGATCAAAGCAACCTGCAAATGCACTTTTTTCATATCTTCATAGAGTTAGAAGGGGGTCAAATATTGAGATTGCTAATGTTAAATCCACGTGACCAACTATAATTTATATCATCTCAAACTCTTATCGATTGAAATGTTTTTTTTCTAATGAAATACATTGAATGAGCTCAGACATAATCTACTTAATTTTATCATTCAAAAATACATTTTTAATTATGAAAATTATTAATAAATTCATATTAAAAAGTTATGAATCATTACTTACATTATTTTCTACTTATCGCGGCAATAGTTGCGTGTCGGCCTTTTAGTCAACCACATCAATTACCTTCTCCTAACTCATCTCGCCTTACAAATACAATGGAGGAATTCCATGTAACTGATCTTAAATGTTTCTCCACCATCATAGTAGAGTAAAAAGAAGTCTTTTTTTTTTTCTTTTTTTTTTTAAGGTCCATTTTTACAAGAAAAGTTGAAATTCATTGAAATGTCTGCGGAACTATTGCCAGTTCATTTTTACCTTTTCCCAATGTTACAAAGCTCATGAGAAATATATATAGTTTAAGTAAACTGCAAATTTATAACTTCACTGAAATGTAATATTCAAATATTAAATAAAAATAGCTTCTTGTCTTCCATTTTCTGTATGCGGAAACCGTCGTCAAAAAGACTGAACACGACCAATAGCGTTCAGAAAAAAGACATGACTATTCTCGGTATAAGAAGGATCTGTGTCGTCAAAAACATGGCTATGTGCTTTCACAGCTCATTCCTATCATTAGTTTTCAAAATATACAGAAATTCTCAATGGTCTAAAAAGTACCCTCTGCTGTTACAGTTTGCATTAACAGAAAAGAAAATCTCAGAAATAACCAGAAAATTTCGATATAAAATTTTCTTTTGCATTAATAGTTTATTTCGTACTTAAAATTTTATAAAAATTTTTTTTGTTGCTATTTCAACGTCCCCTGCTATAAGATCTTAATTCTATTTTATCTAAATTTATGAATAAAGCTTTAACACATTTTCTTTGATAACTGTATGACGATTTAAGAAAATGTGTATGTTGTTTTCTGGATTGTTTTGATCCAAGAAACTCAAATAAAATGTCAAAAGTGGGAAATTTGAAAAATAAATATTGAAATTGACATACATACTGACATTGATATTCAACATAAAAACAACAACGTATGGAACATGAAATTGATATACAAAATATATTGAATTAGACAACATACTGAAAATTGTACCACTTTTATTTAAAAAAAAAAAAATAAAAGTTGGCCTAATTTTCAATATGTTTAAAAAATTGAGGGTTGGCTGCAAAACGGAGGTTGCTTCATTTTTTCACTTTTAGGAAACTTAAAATAAGTTTTTAAAGCTTTTAATATTTAGATTTTAAAGTTCATTCAAAAGTATTTTTTCTACTTATGAATTAGTCCATACAAAATGGTTCAATAACATCCAAAAATATCTATTCTAAGCAACATTTTTAACAAGAGAGTGGACATCTAAAAAATGTCAGATATGGAGCAACCTCCTTTTATCAGTACACACTTCTATTTCATTCTTATTCAGAAAAAAAATACAGTTCCTTATAGAACAGTACTTCTTTCATCTCTCTGTGAAAATTTGTTGATAAAATAGCATGGGGTAGTGCGTTTTTATCCCATATCTATGCAAGGTAAAAGTGAAACATATTAGTGAAAACATACGACAGAAAATTGATCAGAAAAAATTCTTTGAGTTTAAACTCCAGAAGAATAATTTATCACTTACTTAGTTATCTAAACCTTGTATTACTACAAATGAAACGCAAATAATGACATGTTAAATTTTTAAAAAAGGTCTTATTATCGGAAATTTTTATATGAGGATTTTTACTGTGTATAATGCATACTGCCATAGTTTTTTCTGTTATTATAAAATTACACGTTTATTTGTATATATATATAATGTTAATTAATCAAACACCTACAAGTTTGAATTTTTTTCATGTGATTACTAAAATCTTGTGGAAAAAAATAAATAGAGAAAGGAAAATTTAAATTTATAATATTGTATAAATGCATAATCTACATTTTTTTGAATTTTGAAATTATTAAAATGTGTTTTGGGGGAAATTAGATCATATAATTATCAGTTAAGTTGCATTGAATATAGTACTTTTGATTAAATGTTATAACTTAATATGTCAACAATATTATTTGATATATTATATACTTGACTGTATGGGGAATTGTTATTAAATATCTATCAGCATAACGTTCAAGATTCCCTCTACACGGCACTAAATTAGACGTTGAAAATTGCTATGTTTATATATTTTTTTCATATCAAATTACCTTTGAAATCAGATTTATTGAAACAAGATGAAAAACAAGATTTAAAAGTACATTAAAATAATTGCTATTTACTTAGCCATGTAAAGTAATGTTTTGTCGTAATACAGCCAAAGGTAATGGTTAGGAACACTCATCTCATGAAATGTAACTTTTTTGGCGTTTTTGAAGAATGAATCAGGTCTCCATATATATTGCAACCACCCGACATCTAGAATCCTGTAACCTTCGGTCATATTTTCCGGCAATCTCAATCGGTAATCTTGCCAGCTTTGAGCTAAAAAAATGTCTGCAACGTACGTCTGTAAAGCAAATGAAATTAGTCTTAAATATTAGAAATTTATTATGGTAGCTAAATAATAAATACTAATGAATTACTTTAATAAAAAGTTACTGTAATGAAATTACCATTGATTCCTCATCGATTGAATCGACGCTTAGCACAGTAACATGGAAATGCACCTTTGTCGGTTTCCCTAAATTAAAAAAATGAAAATTGAATGAAATATTATCACTTAAGAATTATATATTTATGATATACAGGGCTTGCAACATTCAAAAAATTTTCTTACTTTGTTACCACTATTTTAAAACGATAATCTTTATTGTGGACTTCTATTGCAGATGTTAAATGAATTTACCACGACGATTTTAAATTTTAAGTAGTGGTAGGAAATGTAGAAAAATTTAGTAACGCAGTGAACCCTGCATATCTATTCTTTTTTTGCACTGAAAACAATCATGTAACTGAAAACTTTGATTCAACTAAAAGTAATTTTTGTCATACGGTACTGCATCAAACATGATGCAAATAAAAGTCACTAACATGCGAACATTTTTGTTCATATGCTACAATATGTCACGAAAATGTCTAAACAAAAGAAAAGTTTATTGACATTGACAGTTTAAAAAAATTGTTTCAAACATTTCATTAATAATCAATTTGAATACTAGTTTTCAGTTATTTTTGCTGGTATTTTGGTCACTAAAAAATAATCTTATAAAACAGAACTATTAGTATTGCATCAATGTTAATATATCAATTTAAAAAATCAAATAATTTTTCAGAATTAACTATAATTTCGATTGACACTGATTTTGAAAACATCTCGAAGTAGAATCTATCAAATATTTTCAATGGGTTTCAAATGAGTAGTACAATCTAGCCTAGAAAATAATTATATCCCGATGACCTCCATTAAAGATATAGTGTAAATTGAATAATAGTTGAAACTTCCGTCTATCAAAAATAAAATATCTGGCTATTATAAAGAGAACAACATATATAATAAAATATTGAATTTAGATATCTAGGAGCCCTTATTTTCAAAAAGCAACTTTAAGAAGACTTTATTACACTTTAAAATTAAACTTATTTGAAGTCAGTGGTGCATTGGACATTTAATAGCAATGACTATAAAACTACATTCATTCATGTCTGCATACAGCAGAAGAGAACTCATTACCAAATGCTTGAATACTTCATTTTTAAATGTCAGTTTCTAGATATTTTAATGGGAGAGTTGCCGTAGAGTTTGGGATAGAGCACAATGACTTCAAATACTTCTTGTTACGTTCTTGTCATCCTTATGAAATGTAATCGAAAGTCTTTGACTTATGTTGATTCAAGATCATTACAGAAATAAGTGTCAAGTAAATTCAAAATACAAAAATAAGACTTTTTTAAAAATTTCTAGAAGATTGTTTCATACAGGGTGTTCACTGTTATCGTTGCCAGTAAGTAAAGATTCATTTTGGGAGTTCAATATTTACAAAAGATAAATTCATATACAATTCCCGGATTCTATAAAGTATACCTTGAAAAAAAATATACTAATATGTAAAGTGAAACTAACCGATGATATAAAACGATCGAAACAATAAGTAGAAAAGAGGGTTCGATCATCCAGAAGTCTTTTATGACGAAGAATTTCGAATTTCTGACATAGTGAAAAATACAAGAACAAATTGTAGAATTGTTTCAAAGAAGAGAACTAGAAAAAGATTTTCCATTTTGCATTATTCAGTGATATAAATGTCAAATCATGATATTCGGATAAATAACGTCAGATTCATATAGGTGTCCTGATTGGTAAAACTCTCCCAGTTCATATTGGGTGATCTATGATTTCATTTATACGAAAAACAGAAAAATAATTGAATGTATAACGCAGGAAAAAATCTAACATTGTAATTATATAACGAAAAAATTCTTTCTTTCCATAACTTTCTGTCCGGCTATTATCAATCTGAATCGCAAGACTTTTTTAGGATATGTACTATTTTAACAGCTTCCACGGCATTTGCTTTTTTGTTTGCAGGATTGTCAAGGAAATACTACAATTATTTTTTGAATACCACAATCTCCGTATAGTATTATACATCTGATTTTATCGCAAAATTTCTATAATTATATGAGGCGACTGTTTCTCTATGAAAGTAGTGGTATTCAAAATAAAATTTTAGTATTTTCCGCAAACGTGTTTGTTTGTATACACTTCACCTCGCCTTTGCAATTGAATTGAATGAGTATTGTCAAAATATTTATGATTAAACATTTTTATAAAGTAAGTGTTAAACATAAATAATGAGAGTTATTTAGCTTGTATTAGTATTAGTCATTGAGAAACAGTATTAAATTAAACAGGGTATTAATTTGCTAACAAATATGTTTTCCCTAATATAGAAAGGTGTTTTTGATGATATGCCCCAATCTGCTGGTTGAAACATTTTAGTTTATCAGAATTTTTATGAATAAAATGTCTTACAACTGTATAGAAATCTCATCGTATATGTTTTGTTTCAGATAAAAGAACAACTTGCTCGTATTTGTTTACTATTATTTTCGCAAAATCCATGTTTTCAAACATTCTGTGGATGAAGAATTTGATTACATTATTATTCTATAAGATGCTATAAGAATGTATTGGTGTAAAAACAAATTAAATATTATTTTTTAAGGCGGTGGTACTCACTACACGCCCTTGTGCCGCAGAATTACCATTTTTTTTAATAATAGAAATATTCACTTTAATTTTTCACAGAATATTTGCCATTATAGGGTGAAACCCCCCAGTAACTGATGCTTTAAGGATTCTTTCTTTTTCAAATCCCCATTACAAAAATTGAAATCTATTTTACACTTACTTTTGTTTTTGAAAGTATAGAAGAGATGTATTAAAAAATTACTGCTGACAAAATTTTGAAAAATTATAAATTTTATTATTAAAAATTAATTTTTTTCATAAATATGGTAAATAACTCCAGTAACTGACACTATCTTTATTTTGAGACACCAATAACTGACACAAAGTGAACCAATGACTGCCACTTTATTTCAAAAGATTAAAATGCTTTAAAAAAAACTTTATTCATTATTATAAAAACAAAATACATTAACATATTTTATAAAAAGTAGGATTTAAATTGTAAAAGAGGCAAACAGTTATAATTTTTAATTGCTTTACTTTAAATTTAAACAAAAAAGGAAATAAATATTCGATATTATTTAATATAGTTTTTATTTTAACAATTGTAGCCTTACAAAATTAATCTTTTTCTTTTAAAGCAAGCACAATGCATATATCGAAATGTTATTTTTAACAAGAACGAAAAATCATGCGTCAAGCATAGATTATGTAACACTTCCCAACGCTTCCAAAATAATTTTACAAATCATACCGTTTAATAAGCTAAAAGATAACATCTAAGTAATCCGAAAACTTTTATTCAGCCCTGTATAGGATCTATAGATTTGTATATATACTACATAGGATGTTAAATTTTAGTTCAGTTAGGAAACGCGTAGCACAGTTTAAAATTCTCCGTCTGGAGTTAAATAATACGGAAATGTGTTCGCGAACTTTTGTGCTTCCCTGTATAGGATATACAGAATTTATACACACCACATAATAGACAAAAAGCGAATTAAAATTAAAATCGCGATCAGTAACTTAAAACGCACTTCCAGGAATTATTGTTAACTTACAGTAGAGAATTCTTTTGTGTGTCCCTGTAAATGAACGATGACTGCTGTACACACACTATTCTGTAGTAAGCCTCTTGAAATACACCTTAGTGATATATATAAATTTCAATTCGTTTAAAATAGGGAAACATTATTTAAATAAACCGCAGACGATTTTTCTCCATAGACGTAATGTAACAGAATTCTTTTGACTGTCCCTGTAAAGTAACTATAAGTGCTATGCACACCCTATTCCATATTAAGCTTCTTCTAATGCACCTTAGTGATGTATATAAATTTCAATGCGTTTAAAATAGTGAAACATTATTTAAATAAACCGTAAAGGTTTTTCCCCATAGACCGCAATGTAACGGAATTCTTTTGAGTGCCCCTGTAAAAAAACTATAAGTGCTACATACTTCCGTTGAAATAGGGAACATGCTATAGATAACGACTATAACATATAAAAATTGCAGAGTAATCCGAGCATATTTACACTCTAAATAAGAAAGAGTGACTATTCACTCCGGAGGAGTGGATATTCACTCTATCGCAGAGTCAAAATTTGTCCAACCTCTTTAGAGTGACTATTCACTCTAGGAAAAAGTGAAATTCTTGACTCCCTGAAAGAGTGAGTATTCACTCTTTCAGGAGTGAGTTTTTTCACCCCTGATAGGAGTAAATAGTCACTCTTTCAGGAGTGACTAAAATTCTTGAATAAAAAAGAGAAACTCATCGTAGGCGGTCACCCTCCCAACTAGGAACCGAGCTCGCTGCTGCTTGACTTCTGCGCTCGGGCAAGAACTGGTACCTACAGCTTGCTACAGCCGCTTACAATTAAGAAAGCTCTTATTACATTATTTTAGCTTTGTTTCTTTTGTGATATTGGAACACACTTATTAAATTTGTGTAGAAATCATAAATATTTACGGTGTTTCTCAACTGTGCAAATAAGAAACTGAAACCTTCTTTTTGTATCATATAATACAGAGACTGTTCGCACATTTTTTAGACAAATTGATAAATTATTTAAAAAAATGGAATTCTTTTAGAGGAAAAAATTCTGACAACAACTTATTATGTGTAATTTATATTATCGTCTGATACTTTCAAATTTATTCTTATTTCAAGATTGCGCATGCTAAAAAAGCTGTGAATGGAAAAATGCGTTTGCGTTTTTTTTTTTTCTTCTTCCGAACAGAAGTATGCTAATTCCACAGTCTAAAATGATTGCAAAGCGCATAATATAAAAACTTTTTAGTGCGAAATAAACATAACAATTGATTGAAAAGTGCTATTCCAAAAATCAGTACATATACATAGTAAAAAGATACCAGATGAAAAAAAAGGGAAAAAAAGAGCCCATTTCAAGGCGGAAAACGAAGTTTCAAGTAAGGATTTATGACTATCGCAAATTTATCTTACATCGAAAACATTCATCGATATCCATCGAAAGCATTATGCAGAATTAGAATCAAGAAACAAGATTATCATACAGATTATTTCAGAAAGCAATATTCATATTTTAAACGTTAAAAACAACAACGCCGAAATCGTCTAAAAAATGTGCGAACACCCGTCTGTACATTTCCGCTATGACAAAAATTCCGTTACAACAAAGCAGTTATTTATTTATTCATTCATTTTTTTCTTGCTAATAATGTTTGCATAATTAGAGCCCGATTAAGATTGTCCGAGGCCCAGGGCCTGTTTACCAAATAGGCCCGTGAAGCCGAAGTTTACTCACTGAAATACAAAGGGGCCTCCAAATTTACTTTTCAAAACTAATTTTTAGGGGGGAAATTTCAGTCAGGGTAAAAAACGTTTTTTTTTTTCTTAAATTATAGCTGTTAAATTTTTCCTAAGATTATTTCCGACACATTTATACTCTTTTTTTTTTTTTTCTATAATAAATGTTATAAAATCAGTGATTAAATGCAACGTTTTTCATTTCTCTTATGTTTAATTTCAAACGTGCTAAAAATAACAGAAAATTTAATCTGTATAGTTATATTTTGTTTATATTCATAAAGAGGTTAGAAATGATATAAAATATGTAGAATAGGTTATTTAAATAAAGAGGAAAATAATTAGCATTCAGAGATATTAAATTTCTGTTTATAAAATAGAAGCAAAATTGTGTTGCAGCTAAGCATAAATTTACTTCAAATATTTTTTTTCCCACACTTTTCTTAGCTTTGGCAAATCCTGCAATTTGTAAAGCATAAAATATATTTCCTGTCCATAATTCTATCGATTCATTTATTATTTCAATGCCTTTTTCAGTTTTTTTTTAAAATCGTGCTACTATATATAAAGGATTTCATTTTAGGTGTTTCGTTTCGATAACGGAGATTACTCGGATTCTCATCCGTGAGCTGGCGCCATCTTGTGATTTTATTGGAAAAAATTGTTTTTCCTCACTCTTCAACGGAGTGAAATATCTTACTCTTGTCAACGGAGTGAACAGTCACTCTCGACAACGGAGTGAGATATTTCACTCTTTTCTAGAGAGTGGAAAGTTCCACTCTTTAAAGAGTGCATATTTATAAAATTCACTCCTAAAAGAGTGAAAATGCCTCTCACTCTTCCAAAGAGTCAACTTCTCACTCCTTCCAATTTTAGAGTGTACGGGAGTTAGAGCACGGACAGACGGCAGACGGCCAGACGGCAGACGGCAGACGGCCAGACGGCAGACGGCCATACGGCCAGACAAACCGAAGTCATAAACACTTTTCAACTAGGTTGGAAAGTGTTAAAAAGATATCAGTCATTGTTTTTTTTCATTTGGCGACAGGCTGTCTTTATCTTCCTAATTATAGCTATATCAACAACAATAAAAAAAACAGATCATTACCTATAAGAGTCAAAGGCCTATAAAAAGTTAACTGTTTTATACCACAGCTTTGTCTGTTTTCAATGTCCAAGTATAGGAATTTTCCATTTTTTTATTTCGTAGCAATTTTACTGTACAATATTCTTCAATGACTTCAAGAATACGTCCAATGTTAAACTTCTCATTCTAATACACAGCATAATAGAATTCTTTCTTTAGCAGAATGTCATATTTTATTTTAATCCAAGATTTTTCTGTGTCTTTATCCAGATCTTGATTTGAATCTAGGTCCGAAAGGCTTCTTATACAATAATTGTTTCAGACTGACTTTCACTGGATTCTGATAAAGGAGATTTATGTTTTTTATATGCCTTGGTAATAAACCACGATATGACTTCCAGTGTGAAGTCAACTTTTATTCTTAGCATGGATCGGAAAAACTACTTTATTATTTTTTTTCTACATTTTATTGCTTATATACTTTTTTATTTTTTAAATACAACTACTTTATAAAAAATGTAGTTAACTACACCTACAACTACTTTAGACAAGTGTTGCCAGAAAGTAAATTAATACCTTTGGTAGGTTAATACTTGATTTTAGCAGTAAATGTCAATGGGGAAAATCTATGGACTTACGATTGCACTGTACAGCGTTACTGTACACTGCATTTGGGATTCACAAATTGTTGAAAAAATCCAATTTTTTACAGAATAAGCAAGTTTCGGCAACGCGATTTGCAGAATGGTACATTAAAAAAATTTTTTTTTTACCTGAGATAGCATTAAAATTAGCACAGTTCTGACTACAAATTACTGTTTTGTTTAACGCTCTACTCGCTACACTACATTGCTCCAAAATATAGCTGCTACACTACAAATTACTGTAAAAAGTAGCGATCACTGTTGTTTCGCTACTTGTAGTGTGTTACTTCCGATCCCTGGGTTCAAGTTTTTATTGCTTTTTTTTTCATGCTCAAGCTTTTGTTAATGCTTCTGTTGTTCCTTGCTCCTTTTTTCCCTTCCTTTTTCTGTTTATATACTATTTTATGTATGATATGCTACAGATGCATTTGTCTTTTTTCAGGTTTTAAATTATTAGTAATGCAGATATCCAATAACTGACATTTATGAACCAGTAACTGACATCTGGAGTCAGACATTGGTGAAACAACTTAAATTTTAATGGAGTTTACTATAGGATAAATTTAATTTATTATTATGCCCATTTAAACAGTTTAAATAAGAGATTTCAACTTTTTTTAATATAACCAATTAGCCGGGGTTCGCCCGTCTAGCCGATCGTTTCCGAGTGGGGCCCAGATACATAGTGCAGCGTAATGCCCTGACTTCGCTTGGGGCCCAGAAAGTGCAATTTATATGCAACCAGAAAAATATAAATAAAATACTTTAAATTAAAAGTATACGAAAATAACTAATAAGAATATAAAAAAGCACTTAAATAAAGATTTTGCGACATAAATATTTTTTTATTCATGAGCCGCCTGACAAAATACTACTGGGCCCTACCCGTGATTATCTAAGGGGGGATCCCAAGTAGTACTTTGTATCTGGGCCCCACTCGGAAGCGACCGGCTAGTATATAATAAAAAATCAGCAATAGTTCTGTTTTTCGTCTAATCTTCCGCAATCGGGTTCATAGCCGATGTTGCCCACAAACTCGCTAGCACTGAATACAAGCTCTTTATCTTTTTAAAAAAATATACTGAATTATTTCGGTTAACTACTTTAATAAAAGTTTCAAAATAATGTTTTGATTCTGAAATGTTCTTTCGTAACATAAAGTGTAATGATTTATCAACGTGAAGTTAGTTATTTTTGTGGCTTTCACACTTATTAGGAATAGTTTTGAAGTAATATTTAGCGTCCATTGAATCGATGAAGATTCAATAGTTCTTGGCTATTACAAAGAAAGCCATAGGAATGATGCCTTACAATTCAATGTCAAAATGGTCAATGAAGCCATTCGTGTCCATTTAATTAAAGTTAACATTTAGAGTACTGAAAACCTTAAAAGTAAAAACAGTATTATTTGAAATATAAGGTTTTGGTTGGTTGGTTATTTATTACGGTCGATTATTTGCGCGAGGGATATAGGCCGGCGTTGAAATATAAAGAATTATAAAAATACGAAATAATCTCTAGAGATCCCTATATAATGATGATCTCTATTTAATAAAAATGTAGTTTCAGATAACCCGACAAAAAGAGAATAGATTACTTCAATAACATGTAGTGTGAAACCCCCAGTAACTGACACTTTAAGGATTCTTTCTTGTTCAAATCACTATTACAAAAATTTAAATCTATTTTATATTTACCTTTGCTTGTGAAAGGATAGTAGAGATATATTAAAAAATTACTGTTGGAAAATTTTTGAAAAATTATACATTTTATTATTAAAAATTAATTTTATTCATAAATATGGTCAAAAACTCCAGTAACTGACACCATCTTTATTATGGAACACCAATAACTGACACAAAGTGAACCAGTGACTGACACTTTATTTTAAAAGCTTAAAATGCTTTAATTTTTTTTTCTTTATTATAAAAAAATACATTAATATTTATTATAAAAAGGGTGATTTAGTAAACTATACTGCATTATTAGTAATGCAGAGTATATAGCAACAGTATATAGGAGTAATATTTAGTACTGCATTATTAGTAATGCAAATATTCAATAACTGACATTTATGAACCAGTAACTGACATCAGATGTCAGACACCAGTAAAACAACTTAATTTTTAATGGTGTTTACTACAAGATAAATTTAATTTATTAGTATGCATTTTTAAACAGTTCAAATAATAGATTTCACGTTTCTTTAATATCACCAATAACTAACACATCTGTCAGAGACTGGTGTAATGAAATTCTAGGAACCAATAACTGGCATCCCTCATTAAACTAAATTAAATAACTATAAACCCTAAATGATGACCCTAATGTATCATATGCATCTTTAAACTAATTTATACTAGTATAACTTTAAGGGAAAAGTTTAGGATGGTTACATTACAAGTAGATTAAAAAAACACTTCCTTAATTTTAGAAATAAAATGGTTGCTTCAAAATGGCACTTTTTGTATTCTCAAAAGTTCTTTACTCATTGAATATGTTCTCGGCCATCTAGTGGTGAATAAATTGACTCCAAAATAAAAATAAGTCTCATTTATCACTAGATGACATTACTTTGTAGCATTTTACAACAAAATGCTTACTTGAGTTAGATTTTTGCTCAAGTGTCAATTACTGGTTAGGTGTCAATAACTGGGGTTTCACCCTATAAGGTGAGTATCACTTTTCTCAAATAACGGTGTCAGAATGCTTTTCAGATAAGTAGTGAGTATCACTGGTTTAAGGACTAAATAGTAATAAGAATACAGATGCACACCAAAGTCATCAAAGATTAGTCACAATAACGTTGATATTGATTAAATCGGACATAAAAGGAAATGAGCATTGATTAACAGAACTAAAGAAGGATTTTTAAAATAATAAACGATAAATACGTTAACAATTAAACATCAGATTACGGTTCACCAACTAATATTTAGTCCAAAAAAGAAAAGTGGAGGAGGCGGGATTTAATACGTTGACCGCCAAGCCTGAAATGGAAGTCACGCATGAGACCATATGAATTCATGGGGCAGTCAATGAGTTAAACGAAAAAATTTTGGAAATCTAATTGGGAGTGGATTTTAGAAAAGTTATGAACATCATAAAGAATGAGACCCAAAGTATCACAAACGAAATAAAAGAACTAGAATAACTAGATGCACTCACAAACAAATATGACCATGAACTACTGCTAACAACGAAAACAATGTTAGTCTGTAAATGGGGTGATTAGTATCATGCTACATATCTACCATAAGATCAGAAAAATTTAATAGTCCTCGAATTTTTTTTAAAGATAACCTAAATCTAGTTATGCTTGAATTTTGAATATTATATGAAAGAATATTGCTTTTTGAGTACCTTTTAATTTATCGTAGAAAATAACCATCTTAAAATGACAAGCTAGCAAAGAAGACGTGCTTGAAAACTATGAATAATTGCTGTTAAAGAAAATTCTTGGCATATACAAGATCTGTTGGTTGGGCTCAGAAATATATATTTAGTAACCTAAGAATTTTTAGTAAATCCTAACACTGTACACCAAGACGGATAAAATTAATAATCACGAATCTCCTAACGAAAATCCAAGTAATTTGAGAAACTTTTACTTAGGGATAATAAGATGAATACTTAAATTTGAACAATTTGAAAGAAAAATGTCAAAAAACTTTCGAAAGAATTTTATGACTGGCATTCAATAGCTCTAACCTAATACAGTATTACTTCGATTAATGAATTTTTCGGCTAATGAATATTTCTCTGTTTTAAAGCCTCGGCTAAAGAATGTGGATTAGGCTACCAAATGTTTTATTGGATGTGCGCAAACATGTTATTTCAAATCCTCTGATTGAAAATGTCTACATTTATATGGAGATTTTGATGCAGTTCCCTTTATCAGTCCAGGTCTGGAAGAATTCAAAAAGGATAATTGTAATATCCTGCTGAACAATAAAAAAACTGTTGTTTCTAGCGCTCAAGATACTAAAGATACTACTACGAAATTTGCTGTTGAAAATTCTGACATAGTAAGCCATGGACAAAGTATTGCTTTTAGAGGAAAATGAAGCAGATATAGAAGAATTAGTTGAAGAGTTGGAAAACCAACTGAAGCATAAAACTAACAAGGAAGACAAAGAATGCTTATCAGAGGAGAAAGAAGACAGCAACGCAAAAGGAGAAAAGGCCAACAAGTGACATTAAACAGCGCTGCATTAAGAGGCTACTTCACTCAGACGAAAACACCCGCTCGCTAATGTTAATCCTATGGAGGAAATATTTTAAGATATCTCGTTCGCATTTCAATATTTTTAAATGATTTTCTTTTGCATTGGATAGCT
The DNA here is from genome assembly GCA_963931845.1 of Maratus michaelseni. Classification (NCBI taxonomy): domain Eukaryota; kingdom Metazoa; phylum Arthropoda; class Arachnida; order Araneae; family Salticidae; genus Maratus; species Maratus michaelseni. The sequence continues at coordinate 257,972,729 of OZ007586.1, read as the reverse complement.
GAGGTCAATATCTATGCACGCTCCTTTGTACTTTTTCGATTTTTGTTGCAGTTTTTTTGTATTGAGGATACTTTCACTTTTGAAACCGGTTCCAAAAGTGAAAGTATCTTAATAAAAAAAAAACTTGTAATCAGAATCGAAAAAGTACAAAGGAGCGTGCATAGAGATTGACCTCAGCTATCCAATGCAAAAAAAAAAAATCATTTAAAAATACTGAAATGCGAACAAGATATCTTGAAATATTTCCTCCATAGGATTAACATTAGCGAGCTGGTGCTTTTGTCTGAGTGAAGTAGCCTCTTAATGGAAAGTGGTCCAATCTTAAACTACAAAGTGGCATCCCAACAAAGCTTAAATACGGTATTTCCTCTAAGAAAACGGCTCAGACCAGCAAGTGAAAACCAGGACACTTACCCTAAATAAACTGACACTTAAAATAATTATATACAATTTTTGTAAGTGTGAAATCAAGATCGTCAGTTTTTCATTTCCTTCACCCGATTTAAAAGCTGTTCCTTTCAAACTTCTATATATGCTTAAAATGTTCCATTTCCTTTAATAAAAAGATAGTCTTAGATAATGGCTCATACAATGAACAGGAACATCAATTAATTTTAACCTGATAAGCCAAAAATTATGCTTCGAAATTGTTACATTTTCATTTAGTTTCAAATTATTTATTCTAAATATTTAAAAAATATATTTCTCTCAATATATGAGGTACTATTATTGGAAAGTGCTTTCACTGACATTATGGTATGAAAAATATTATTAATTATAAAATTCAAAATTGTTATGGCATACATTTAAAGAAAACATACGAAACAAACTTGAATATTTTCATACCATCTTTCTTTGGAGGAAGATGCTTGTCATATACTTTTCTCTCCATTGGCAAAATATCTTTTAATTCCAAAGACTGTCTTTTTCGAATTCTAAACAAATACAAAATAAGAAATAGTATAAGTTTTTACCTAACAAAGCAATTTTTATAAAATATAAATAAAAGTAGTAATAAGCTAAAAACATCTAAAAAGAATTATAAACATAAAGTATTTTTGATGTGGTTGAATAACAGCCATCGTACTAAGTTTTCTTTCCGTCATGTGTTACTGTTTGGGTACTTTTGTTTATTACACTTATTAAACATTTAAAAGGGAAAACTATTCAAAGAGATAAATATATGCATGTGAAACATTTTCTGTTGAAAGAAAATTACTGAAATTATACATCTATGGCATAATTTCATAAAAAACATATCTGCAACATCATATCTCATATCACTTGTCCTAATACGTAAAAGCACGTTGATAAGTTCAACAGTTTTGAATTGGCTTAAGTAATCAATTCAACAGGATTCAATATAATCCCTTAATATGCAGAAAGATCGCAAAAATACTTATTAATTACTGTAAGTATGTTACAAAGGAGAAAATTGTATTTCCATGTAATAGTATAATTAGATAAAATATATAAATAACTTCAATATTTTATTGAAATAATTGAATTGCAATTTCTATTTTGTTCACACTTCATAAATATAAGATATGGGATGCGTTTATATTTCCTTAGCTGTCAACTTCTGCGCTTTTTTGTTAGCACTAAAATTTAATAGAAATTTTTTCCTTATTTAATCGCGGATTATGGTGGTTAAATAAGGTAAAATTTACTATTAAATTTTAGTGGTGAGGAAAAAGCGTAAATGTCGGCAGCTTTGATATTTCGCGACGACATATTTTTTTTTCAGTCTCCATAAGTGAATCATATTTTAAGATATAGTTGAAAGAACAATACTTAAATATATACAGAGAAAAGAAACCCTGTTTAAAAGATTTTTACATTCAATTGTTGATAGTATGGGTAGATTCATCAGAATTTCAGTTTATGAGCATATATAGAATAAATGGGCATAAAAAATCTTTTTACGCAACTTTATTTGTCTTCGTTTTGTTTCCCATTGAACATTAAGCATAAAAATTGGACTTAGCTTGCCCATTTCTGTACTATAAATTACATTTAAAAATATGTTATGCAATTGTATATGCCTGGAAATATCCGCGTTTGCTGGTTAGGGAGTCTTCTTTCTTAATTTATTTTTTTAATCGTTTGTGTTCCCCATTGAAACTCAGAAACTCGACACAAGGTAAAACCTAGGTACTCAACACAACATTCAATTACATATGTTCTCTGATCGAGCGTAAACTTTGATAGCGATTACTTGCCTCAGCAAATATTTTAAGCCGCATCTAAATTATGCTAATTTTTCTTCCATTCTATCTTCCAAGAAAACGCCATCAATTTAAAATATATTTAAAACTAAATTAAACACCACCTAACATCTCTACCTACCATACCTACAGTTCTTAAAGTGGATTTAAAGGGTGTGCTTGAGGTGCTTTACATTTTGTATTGTCAAATGGTTTTCACAGATAGCGAGTTTATCTTTTCATTTTAGGAATATAGCATAGGAGTTGAGCATGTAAAAAAACATAGAAATTTAAGTTTTCATCAGTTTTGAATAAGGCTTAGTGAAATATAAATTATTGAAAATTGAACCAATTAAGCTTAAAATAAAACGTTGGTTATTGAGGCATACATCCTAAAACAATTTATTTCGCTAGTTTTTGTTTTATATGACGCTCTAAGACAAAATGGAGAAAATCATAGCAAAATCTGCCGGTAATTTTGTTGCCAGCATTTTCACTGTACATTTTCACTTTTTCATGATTATAATAATTTTTATCGTGCATTTGTAACAAAATAATGAAGTACATTTTGATATTCTTTTGCAGAAAAAGGCAATGACAATCCAATTTCCAATAGATTTTGCTGTGATGACTTTCGATTTTTCCTACAGTGATCTTTCTAAAGATACAAACATAAAGTTCATGCATATTCTGGACTAAACTACTGTTGCGACATTAATTATTAATTAATATTACAATTATTAAAAAATTATATATAGAAAAAATGAATGTTTCTCTGCATTTAAATCCGTATGGTCGGATATAACCTTTTTTTTCTTTTCATTGTGTTATGACCTTTTGTTGTTACATAATGAACAAATATGTAAAAACAGAAAATCTAAGTGTTCTTATATTAGATTTAAATTAAAAATTCATTACTTAAGATTTCAGGGCGTCAAACCATTAGATAGAAACGTACATTTATGAATTCCACGACTGACAAATTTATTCTCGGTAACAATCTATTGTTATATCCCTATTTTAAAATTTTAACAACATTTTCATTCAACTTTCAAAATGAGTATTTAAGTATTGATACAATCCCCTAAACACATCTTAGTTCCGATTTTAACGGACTTTTCAAGAGAGAGTAGTGTTAATTTATATTTAGGGCAACGGAAGCAAGGCAAAATGAATAAAATATAACACATAAGGATTTGTTTTAATAGTTTCAAAGTTGAAATAAAACAGATATGTTGAAAGTCCTTCAAAACAGCACAAATATAAAGAAAATAAAAAAACAAAGAAATTTCTTTCACAAAGTTTTGCTTGGAACTTAAATCTAGAATTATGTTTCCTTTCTGATCTCTTTTTCCTAATGTATATTCAATGCGATTATCAAATGTTCCTAAACGTTAAAACATTATCGTAGGATTTTAGTATTACCTTGAGTTACCTTGAGTTAGTATACATGAATTAATATACACTGCTCAAAACAATTAAAGGATATTTGAAGTTTTATATAAAATAAAGATATAAACGAAATTTTTTTTGCCGAAAATAGAAGAAGAGAATCACAAATGCAAATTTTTCTGGTTTTCAAACTGTGGACTATGCAAATTTTGAGTTCGACGTCAAAAACGTCGCTTCAGCGGCAGGGAATGAAATTTGACTTTCAACTGGATAAAAGAGAATGAAGACAAGGATGATCGGCATTCAGTGATTGCTTTGTTTAGATGAGTACGATGTCTCAGCGAAGTCATTTGACAGATTCAGAAGCTTGGAGAATTGTTGGTAGGTCAGAAGGGGGCCAAACTCAAGCCGAAGTAGCGCAAGCCATTGGAGTGTCACAAAGTGTCATTTCCAGGATCTGGAACCGTTTTTTGGAGAGTGGATGTGCATGCCGAAGACCAGGGCAAGGTCGTAGACGGGCAACAACGCCCAATGAAGATCGGTATTTAGCGTTAACAGCTCGGAGACACCGAAACATGAACGCTACTCTTCTCCAACAACACCTTCGCTCGGCTGCAGGCACCACGATTTCAACTCAGACTGTCCGAAACCGGCTCCATGCTGTAGGTCTGTATGCTCGCCGACCGATGGTATGTGTTAGATTAACATCAAGGCATCGTCGCGACCGCAGGGAGTGGGCAACCGAGCATGTCAACTGGAGGAGAAATGAATGGAGCAATATTCTGTTTTCTGACGAGTCCCGTTTTTCTGTGCATCCGGATAATAGGCGTATTTTCATCTGGAGGGACCGTGGCAGTAGGAATAATCCTGCGTTCGTGCACGAAAGTGTCAGATTTGGCGGTGGAGGAGTGTTGGTGTATGGTGGCATCTCCATTGACGGGCGCACTGACCTCTACATCATTCGAGATGGAGCTCTGACTGGTCGCTGATATAGGGATGAGATCCTCAGACCTATTGTAGTCCCTTACGCTGCAGCAATAGGAGATAACTTCATTTTAATGGACGATAACTGCAGGCCACATCGTGCAAACCTGGTGGAGGATTTCCTTTTCGAGGAAGGAATCGTTCGAATGGAATGGCCAGCGTGTTCTCCAGACATGAATCCAATCGAGCACGTTTGGGACGCTCTAGGAAGACGAGTTTCTGGCCGCCAACAACCCCCACAAACTCTCCAAGAACTGGAAAGAGCTCTTCTGGAAGAGTGGGGCAGAATACCCCCAACTCGTCATTAATAGCCTCATTGAGTCCATGCCTCAAAGGTGTTCAACGTTGCTGGCCGCCCGTGGAAACCATACCACCTACTGAAAATGATTTTTTTGAAGAAAACACCTTTTATTATTCTTTTTTTCTCATATGCACAAATTGTGTTTTTTTCCTTTTGTACACAAATGCGCAATAAAATGCATTTTTTTCTGCCAAACATGTGTAATTTATTCTCATATAACCTACTATGTCTGTCGACCATGTATCAATCAGCTAAAAAGTTTCCCAGATACAAAATCCACCTAAAACTGCAATATCCTTTAATTGTTTTGAGCAGTGTATATATACATAAATTTAGTTAAATTGCTAAACAAGTGATGAATAATTTTCAACAATCAAACATACAAAGAAAAAGAATGTTCCTCAAGCAAAAGAAGTTAATTAAGAAGTAATTAAAGGAGTAAACCCATTAATGGAGTACCATTTGGAAAAATGCATGAAAAAGTACTCTACATGCTAATGTGATTGCGAAAACAATAAAGAATTTTTATTGGTAAAATATAATATTTTTACAAATCGAATAACAAAATTCAAAACTTTACTCTTATAATCATACTGATTAATGCAAATGTGCCTGTTAACTAAACACACTTGCAATTATTATTAATCAATTACTAAAAGAAAAAAAAAGATATATCAGGTTGTATAGGTCTTATTAGGTTTGTATCATAGGGCCTAGCTACTCCTTTATAAGGTTACTCTAGTGGTCGAATGAGTTTTGAGGCTTTGCGTGCAGTTATGGTGTCCTGAATTCTAACATTTGTGTATGAATGAGACCTATTCAGTTATATCTTTAACCCCTTCGCGACGAGCGTCCTTTACAGAGTTTTTAATGTTTTACCACTGGTTTTTCAAAGCAGAACTTTTCGCCTAATTTAATCGCAGAAATGCTGTCATTAAATAAGGCAAAGCTTACAATAAAAAGTAACTGGTGGGAGTAATCGTGGATTCTGAGCATCTTATGTGACACGTATACTACGTGTCGCTCGTCCCCAAGGGTATAAGTTTCGCAAAGTATATCTGAATCTCCAGGTATCCGATTGAACGGGTATTTCTTGCAGTGATATGTTAATTAGGGATCTGTGGTTGTGTATTTGCAATATAGAGTGTGGTAAGAGATGGATTCGATAGATTTGGAACGCATCTCGCCATTAGGGTGCTTTATTCAAGTTATCCACGTGTTGAGTTCAAGCGGAGTTTCTCATTAGCTGTTTGCGACAGAATCTAGCTGTGGATTTCGCCAGCGTGGTAATAAGTTAAACTGTTTATTACAGATAAAGAATTATTGGAATCCACAGGGTTCCATTTTATAGTGCTATTGACTGTTAAAGTGACTTTTCTTAGGTTCTTACTGAACAAAGAGTGAGTCTTGATTTGAGTTAAGTGGTTTGAATTTAATAAGTTTTCTGGGAAAGGACTTCTCAGTCTTTAGTGAAGTTGAGCTTATTCTTGATCGCCAGTATTTAAATCTACCTGCTCTAATTTATTCTATTGAGAACCACGATTGGTTATCTCTCCGATGAAAGTAGGAGGGAATATAAATTAAAGTGCGCTTTGGATTCTGAAAGTGTTTCTTCTTTCATCTCTCGTAACTGTGTAAAGATGATTCAATTAAAAACAGTAAAAAATCATATTGTTGCATAAGGATTGAATGATGCCTGTTTAGTGATTAAATACAGTGTGAATGCGTCAATCAAGACAAATGTAAAAAATCTTGATTTCTTAGTTGCACCTAAAATTACGGCAGATTTAATTCCATCTCGTAAAACAAATATCAACATTGAAGAAATTAATAATATAAAATTAGCTTATAATAAGTTCAAGATACCGAAGTGTGTTAATATGCTATTGGGTGCAAAGGTTTTTATGAAATTCTATTGTCAGGGAAAATTTGAATTATAAATTCCCAGCTAATTTTACAGAATACTGTATTCGGATTTATAGTTTCAGGTGGAATACCAGCAGCAAATAAGAACAGAGTCCACCGTGGACTTATAAAAGAAGAAATAAATGTAAATGAAACACTTAAACGTTCCTGGTAAATAGAGAGTATGGAAGAACAACAAAGAATCTGAAATTTGTGAAAACATTATAAACAAATGACCATGGGGGATCATACATACAGTAGCAATGCCCTTAAAGGAAGAGCCTGTTTGTTTAGGTAATTCAAAGGATATTGCTCGTGAAATACTCAACAGAGTAAAGAATAGATTAACCGTAACATTTTAAAAGAGTATGAAGAAATGAGTCATATGAAGAAAGTTACGGAAAGCAAATAACCAGAAATACTATATGCCTCATCGCGGAATATATCGTCCCCAAAAATCTAACACAAAGCTCAGAACTATTTTTAATGCATCAAGTATGATATGGAATAATAATTCGTTAAATTCCATTCGGTATAATGGAAGAGGGATTCAAGATGGTATCTTTACCATAATGGTGAGGTTTTGTAAACATATAGTTGTCCTTACAGCAAACATGCAGAAAAGTTATAGGATAATAAAAATACACCCCTATCAGAGATTACTTCAAAGATTTGTGTGGACGAATGACTCAAATCAGTCAGTTAAAATATATGGATTATCTACCATTACTTACAGGACTGTATGCGCACCTTATTTAGCCAGCCACGAGAGCGCTTGGGCGGCTTGAAAAAAAGATTAATCGATTACAGCATCAGTATTACGTTTTGATCTTTACATGGATGATGTATTAATGGGTTCAGACTCATTAACTACTGCCAAAGAACTACAGTTTCACTTAACATGAAATATTAAAACATGCAGGTATGACGTTCCACAAGTAGTGTAGTAATAACTCAGAGCTTGCAATAAACAATAATGATTATACATTCTCGAATGACAAAGAGACTACAACTCTTAGAGTTTTCTAGAAATTGAAAAAGGATTGTTTTGGTTTTAAATTGAATTTAGAAAATATTTCAATTATCACGAAACGTCATATTATTTAGACTGTTTGACCCTATTGGATTGCTTGGCCCAGTAATTAACAAAGCAAAGTATTTCTTCAAATGCTTTGATTATTGACGCTTAATTGGGATGATGTTCTACTAGGCAAGGAAGCCATGGACTAAAAACGTTTTTACTCTGAACTGCAGCTATTATATGGACTAGTGATTGAAAGATGCATTCTAACTGCAAATCCTTATCTTTATTTAAATCCATGGTTTTGCTGATGTGTTTAGGGCAGCCTATGGGACAGTAATATATTGCAAATCGCATTAAAGTACTTATGAAGTGAAAATCAGATTAATTACTAGCAAGTTAAGAGTATCGCCAATGAAAAGATTAGAGTTATGTTATGCTGTTTTACTAGCAAATTTAATATCTCGAGTGTTAGCTGACTTGAAACTTGATGTAAAAATGTATTTTTTTAGTGATTAAAGGATAGTTATTTCATGGCTTCAAAAAAATTAAAGCGTTTATTGCAAAAGTGGCAACCATACAAGAACTGACAACTGTATATCATTGGAGGCATGTTCCTTTTGGTAACAATCCTACTGATATTATAGGAAGAATTTGGAAGACAAATATTATAATTCGCGAGAAAAGATAATGTTTCACCGGATACCCAACTGAAATTTTTATACCTATTTCTAAATAACGAGGGAATTTTAAGAGTTGGTAGAAGACTAGTTCACACCAACTGAATTATAGTCGTATATTTTCAGTAATATCGACAAAAGGGCATAAATTAACCAGAATAATTAAAACAGACACACTCAAGGGTTACTGCTTATTATGAAGCAGAAATTCTGGCTTTTGAATAGCCATAATCTTTGCAGAAAAATAGTTCATAATTGTGTAATTTGCTATACCAATAACTCATCAGAAGCTTATGGGCAGTTTTCCTGCTGAAGGGTTATGCAGATTTTTCAATTTAATTGTGTAGTTGTAGATTTTTGGAAGTAATTTGATGAAGTACACTAATCAAAGGAAAGGTAAATTGAATAAAGTTTACATAAAGGTTACGTTTCAGTTAACGTTTTACGTTTTCATTTTCCTTTTTACAAAGTCCTGTGATTTATAATAAGTAAATTATTTATTAGCTATGCATTTATCGCAGCTTTAAAAACCTTTATCAGAAAGCGAGACAAATGTGTTGGCTTTTCCGTGGATGCAACAAATTTTACAAGAAACAACACTAAGCTAAAAAGATTGTGGAAATTACTAGAAAATTCAAGTGAAAAATTATGAAGCGATTAACTAGAAATGGATTTTCCCAAGAACACCCTATCACGGAAGTCTTTGGGAGGCGAGCGTCAAGTCTGTCAAGTACCATCATAAAAGTATAGTTTGTAATCTAAATTAACTTATGAGGTATGCTGGACGGTAATTCTCCAAATTGAAGTAATTTTGATTTTCTGCCTACTTTTTCCTCTGCCAGCTGATTTAGATGATTATGACGTCTTAACACCTGCTCATTTCTTGACTGATATTCCAGAACTTAAACTATTAACTGTAAGTGATAACAGGCTAAAACTTTGGCAAAAATTATCTAAAATAATTAAGAAGTCTGTAAAAGACGGTCTAACAATTATCTCAGTGCATTACACCAGAGAACAAAATGATATTATTAGAAGGACAATCTAAAGATAGGCATTGAAAGAAGACAAATAGAACATTGAATAAATAGAACATTGACAAATAGAAAACAACAAATAGAACATTGATTTTTTTTCAAAACAGACACTATTTGCTAACAATTTTTGTAAACATCATACATTTCGTGAATGAAACTTTTTACGTTCATTTACGAAAGTTTTTTAAATAGTATTTCATTTCTATTATAATATTTGTGGATTGGGTAAAGTAATGAATATCTCATTAAGGAGCAGTGTTGAAGAAATGAGATTACTGAAACTAATGAGATGATGAAATGAAATGACAAACTAAAACAAAATACTTTAAACTAGGTACTTGTATTTCTGCCGTAATTGCCATGCGTGCTCGTGAAAGTCATCATCAGTTCTTCTGCACCAGCTGTCATCAAAAATTGATTCTTCGACTTTTCGCATTCCTTCTTCATTTAAAGAACCATCAAAGTGATAGAGATCTGTCCTGAGAACGCCGTTTTCCCAAAATACATGGGAATGGTCTATGTATTCCACCCCGTTCCGTTGTGCATACCACCCAACATCTGAATTAATCATGTTTACCTGCAGAGTTAAAACAATTTAAAGCAAATTACATAATATAACACTGAAAGATTTACAAAACATTCAAAAATAAATATTTATGCCGAATTAACAAGTGTTTAATATTCATATAAATACAAAATTTATATAAAGACATATAAAATGCTGCATACGGTACGTGTATGCATTATATTAAACTTTTTTTTTTTAATTTAATGCAGAAATTATGTGAATCAAAAAAGAATGCATAATCGCTAAGACGTTATCAAAATAAATTCTTCAGATGCAAAATCATTCATGCAGAATTTCCCTACGCATTAAATTTAAATAAAATTCAATAGGCAGACATGATAAAATGAAAAAACATTGCTATGGGCTTGTGTTGTCTTAACGCTTTATATTTTATACATGTATTTAGAATATCATTATAGAGTCAAACCCATTTAATGTTATATATTTTCAATGTCCAAAACCACTCTAATTTGTTTTAATGCTAAATGTGGTCTATGTAATAAAGTTTACGAAGCAAGCATGGCTGAAGGGATACTTGTAATTAATCTTCATAAATCTCTTCTTCATCTTCTTTCTTCATTTCTGATACGCAAATTCAGAACTTTTGAATGGGTGTTTTAAAAGCAGTTAATTTGTCTTTTTACAGAAACAAAGCAATCATAGTAAAACAGTAGTTTAGGAATTATAGTGAAGAATTAAGGTATTGAAGAGAAAATTGCACTCTTTTTTATAAATATATGCAGAAATGGCTAATGTTTCTGTGCTAGACATAACATTTTCCCTATAGACTAGAAAATTTTTACATTTCGTGCCGATGTCGAGTGAAACCGCAAACCCCTTTTTTTTGTGCTAGATCTTCAAATATACATGTATTTTATTTTTTTAAAAGTGATTTTAGAATGCTTAATGGTGATTGCTAAAGGAAAAGATTAACACTTGAAACAAAAAATAAACTTATTTAAGATAAAGTTATTTTTGTAGAAACTAAAGCAAATTTTGATTTTAGTTTAATTTACAATTTATAAAAAAGTGTAACAAATTTATTACACTTAGATAATAAGACAAAGAAGAGTAAACCTGAAAATACATAATACTTTTTAATTTCAAAAATGAAAGCAAATATCCCTTTAAATAAACTGAAATTTTGTTTAAATTACAAATGAGGTTTTTTTTTAATTCCACTAAAGAAACTAAATTAAGTTTTTCAATTTGAATTTTAATGCTTTGCAAATTTATTGTATTAAATGAGCATTTTCTTTTATGTATCTGTTTATTTTTTGATGAGTGCTTGGATTAATTTTTTTTAAAGTGTTTTATATTTTAATAATTAAAATGATTTTTAAAAATTGCAATCCCGGTAAAAGTTAGTAGAATAATTTATCTAGAAAAAATGAATATTCCAATACTCGGACTATAAGAAAAAAAAAAAAAAAAAAAAAAAAAAAAAACTAAATACAATGCGTTTTGTGTTTGTACTTTTTGCTAATTTTTTAGTATATTTTATTCGAGTTTCTGAGAACTCAAATAGAATTTAGGTAATTACTAAGTGTATAGATTATTTGTTACATTATCTAAATCGCACATAAAAAAACTTACACAAATGCTATATGAAGAAAAAATTGATTTCTCATCAATGAAAAACCTAACTCGTTTTTTATTTATATTATTTAAAGTATTGCATAGTAATTACAGCTTTGTGCATTTAGATATTTTTATGTACAATTTACTTACAAAAATATATTTTAAGGAATTCAAGTAGATAAAACAATTTCCTTAACAAAATTATCTACAGGAGACTAATTAAAAAGGAAAACAAATTGCAATTACTGTATTATTAACTCGTAAAAGCCTTTGATGATATTAACAAAAGTTCCAAAAGTTGACATCAATTTAAGAATTTACCGGAAAAAAACTGTATTTTTAATCAAAATAAATTTTATTATTACGATTATTTTACTTAAATAGTTTTCTAATCAGCTTGTTATTATATAATATTAATGTCTGCATTTGACAGCATTAATAGAAGTTCCAAAAGATGACTTCAATTTAAGAATTTTACTAGAAATAAAAGAATTGTTTAGTTTCTTGAACGAAAATAAATTTATTAATTATGATTATTTGTGTTATAATAGTTTTTAAATCAGATTAGCATATGTAATATCAATGTTGTAAATACGTGTAGTTAATACCATGTTTTACGTTTATCTGCACAAAAAGTATTACTGCAAAAAATTGTGTTATTTGTTTCGCCAACTCAGTGCGTCGATAAACTGCTATCCAGTTTGGCGCATGGTGACCGGACACCATCGCAATAACTTTGCTGCTACTTTACACTCACTATTCAGATAAAGCTGGGAGTCTTAAAAATTTTGATTTAGTTGGGAAAAAAATATTTTCTTTGTTGTCAGTATACCCAGTAAATTTCAAAATTATGTTTATAAAAAATTAGAAAATTTGTACATTAAATTTTTTTTTCGCTATTTACCTTGAAATTTTTTTGCGTTTTATGCTCTTTAACTACATTTAGCTTTATTTCACTTAGAAATATACACTAAAGCAGCAAGCGAAACATTTTCTCTTTAGCTCTGAACGATACGTTGGTAGAGACATCAAGAAAAGCGGTAAGTGGGCCGTCTACGTTCGGAGAACTATTGATTACTATATTCGTTTAGAGTTGAAATTTTATTTAAAAAGAAATAGAACAAGAACGAAAAATCATGCGTCAAGCATAGATTATATAGCACTTTCCAACGCTACCAAAATAGTTTTACAAATCATACCGTTTAATAAGCTAAAAGCTAACATCTAAGTAAACAATTTAGAAAACGCATAACATATTTAAAAACATAATTTCAGGAATTTCCAACATATACAATATTCGGAAAAATATCCGAATACTTTTATTCAGCCCTGTATCGGATCTATAGATTTGTATATATACTACATAGGATGATAATTTTAGTTCACTTAGGAAACGCGTAGCACAGTTTAAAATTCTCCGTCTGGAGTTTGTCAATAAACAGAAATGTGTTCGCGAACTTTTGTGCTGCCCTGTATAGGATCTACAGAATTTATACACACCACGTAATAGACAAAAAGCCAGTTAAAATTAAAATCGCGTTCAATAACTTAAAACGCCCTTCCAGGAATTATTGTTAACAGACAGTAGAGAATTCTTTTGCGTGTCCCTGTAAATGAACGATGACTGCTATACACACAATATTCCGTAGTAAGTCTCTTGTAATGCACCTTAGTGATCTATATAAATTTCAATGCGTTTAAAATAGTGAAACATTATTTAAATAAACCGCAGACGATTTTTCTCCATAGACGTAATGTAACGGAATTATTTTTACTGTCCCTGTAAAGTAACTATAAGTGCTATGCACACCCTGTTCCATATTAAGCTTCTTCTAATGCACCTTAGTAATATATATAAATTACAATGCGTTTAAAATAGTGAAACATTATTTAAATAAACCGCAAATGATTTTTCCCCATAGACCGCAATGTAACGGAATTCTTTTGAGTGTCCCTGTAAAAAAAGTATAAGTGCTACACACTTCCGTTGAAATAGGGAACATGCTATAGATAACGACAATAACATATAAAAATTGCAGAGCAATCCGAGCATATTTACGGGAGTTAGAGCACGGACAGACGGCAGACGGCAGACGGCCAGACGGCCAGACGGCCAGACGGCCAGACGGCAGACGGCCAGACAAACCGAAGTCATAAGCACTTTTCAACTAGGTTGGAAAGTGCTAAAAACTGCAATAATAAGTACAATTCTTTTAAATATCTAAATTTAAAGAAATTGACAATTTTGAACAGATATCAGGTAAAGTTTGATGCCTACACTTACTGCACACTTAATTCTATTGCATACTATTGATGTTCACCTTAACAACATGATGTTATGGTATTTTTCTGTGCAATGAATAAAAAGTTGTGAAAATTTTCAAATATTGGCTGAAATACGCTAATTTTTGTCCAAAAAGTCCACAAATTTATTTAAATACAGAGTATTTTCTTCATAAATACCTTTAAATTAAGCATCCAACTTGGCAGAGCAAAACTTTTAGTTCATTACACATCTAAGAATATATTAATTAATACGAGTAAATTTCATAAAAATGTCTGTAGAACTTTTTGAGTTATATAAAAAAGTTCTACAGACAAGACACAATTTTGAGCCATGCTCCCGCCTTCCAAGTGGTAGCACGTCTTTTGCTCTTTTGCGCATGATGAAGAAAGACAAAGTTCTTTGGAAAAGCCTAGCGTATCTCTTAACTTTATGGTGTTATCAAGTAGTTTGTTTGCTTTATTATATCACACTAGTGTGTTCATTATTTTAAGTTTTGAGTTGTCGCTATTACTGAAAAACAAACTAAAAAGCAAGTTTTACAAAAAATGCATTTGAATGTCTCAATTTTGAAAAAGTAAACTGTGAAGTTTACATCTAAACATTAAACGCTATTAAAATGATTTTTCTACCATTTAAAAACAAATAAAGACTAGAAATCTAAAATGTTTACGAAAATGGTCTTTTCAAATTAGACATTCCCCTTAAAAATATTCTTTTGTATTTTTTAAATATTTTTTGGACAACTAAATGCTTCTTGTTGAAGGCAAACAATTTTTCCAATAATTAAATATACTAGATGAAGTTTTAGAAATTATTTCTGAAATTAAATACATTTGAATTATACTAAGGTCAGGCTAGTTACAGTTTCTACGCCGAAGAGTATTCCTGAATAACTATAAACTGCTTATACAAAACTTATATAAACGGCTTATATACTGCTTAACTGAATCAGTATTGTGAGGGTTCTAAGGATTTTAACTGTTCTTAATTAGCTACGAATTTTATTAGTTTTACAATCCATTTCTTAGTATTTAATAAATACAGTATATTATTTTGTAAAGTGGTGAAAAATCGAAGAGAGTAAAATGAAGTATTAGTTTCGACGTACAAGAAATAAAAATTATAAGCAAAATATATACGAATTATACAAATCTTTAAATTTTGAGACTCAAGATCCCGCGCTTTGATACTCTCCGTTTGATTATCGTTGTATCCATATTTTTTTTGTGCTAAATTGAGTTATATCTGACTATATACATCACACTTGCCATCGAGCAGAATTTTTTAAATTGAGAATTCTACTCAATTTTAAAGAGAAATATTCACCTTACTTTAATGACAGAATGAATAAGGCAAACATTACTGAAAAAATTGTGGTAGCATTCGGAATTAACTAACAACTAAATTAAACACAGGTAAAATGTCAAAGGCTTCGCGGGCCACAGATAACTGTCAGCGAGCCAGTAATGGTCCGCCGACAATTACCACCCGAGGACCAGTAATGGACCGCTTGCCACGTGTTTGACATGCCTCATATACAAATTATGCAAAAATGGACTGAGCGCTTTTAAAACATAGTAAGAAGTAAACGGCTTCAGCTATTGAGTTTATTGTTAACAAAATAGTATAACAGTGCATTATAACTGCTGTACATTAAGCTGTGCATTATAACTTTCCCATCAACCCAATAGATTCATTAAAACAAATGATTCGATTAAAATTCTATTAATGATTCAGATAAGCGACCGATATTGTGTTTATAGAATGCTTCGAAAATATTTCATTTTCTAAAGTATACATATTTGATGGCATTTTGTAAGTTAATATATATACAGGGTATGCAAAAATGGACTGAGCGTTTTCAAAATTTAGTAAGAAGTAAATAGCTACAGCTAGTGAATTTATTGTTGAAAGAGTTTGATGGGTGAAGTCGGGAATTTCTTTACTCAGCTTCTTTGTTTTTAGTTCCAAATATCACCAGCTCTGCACATTTTCAAATTGTTGGAATGCTCAAAATAACATGTAAAAATTGAACAAAACTATACTAAACTTTTAACCTTTATTCTATTTAGCTGTTGAAATGTAAAAAAAAGGGTTACGTTTTGAAATTGCAAAGTTATTTTGAGAAATATTCCAGTTTGTGGCACTGCAGCGCCCTCTCTAGGTCCTGTTTGGAACTAAAACAAGGAAGAACACTAAAGGAATTCCTGACTTCACTCATGACTCTTCTGTAAGGATAACACGAATAGCTATCACCATTTATTTGTTATTAAATTTGAAAAACGTTCGGTCAATTTGAGGACAAATACGATGTCACCACTTCTTAAAACTAAAGATAATAAAATACTAACCTTGTGATTAAATACCATTAACGGATCATTTCTTGGTATAATCCCTGATAATGCATAGTGTTTATGAGGATCAGCTTCCTGAGCTTCACGTAAATCATCGACAAGACTCTTCAATTTCCGTATCACTATCGATGTTACGGAAGGAAGCTCATCAATAATGTCGTTTGCTCCGGCATGAATGATCAGTTTGTCGACTCTCATTTCACCCTATCAAAAGAGAAAATGTAAGAATTAGTAATTATTAAAGTCCCCTTTTTTATTTATGCTTTTCACATGTAAATTATATAAAATACTTAGACTTGCAAAATAAACAAACTTAGCCATACTTAGAATCGTTACCTGCTGACCGTTAGTTCCGATTCAATAATTTCTATAAAGTTAATAAATATTGCATTTGATTTTATCATTTCAAGGCTGGCAAAAGTTTCGTGACAAATCAATTAACTTTGCAATCTCAAAAAAAAAAAAAAAAAACCTGTCTAATCAATTTTTTCAATTTTTGGATGTTATAGAAAAATCCGTCATAAATATATAAAGTAATTTTCATATCATATTTTTCAGACCACTGTAATTCAAAATTGAATGGCATTGATTGAACTGATTAGCAGGTTGGTACTGATCAGCGGATTGAACCGATTTACTGAAAACTGTGCCGAAATGTCAAAAATACTACCGACAACATCTTAAGATATAAAAAAAAAGCTATCCTTAATATGTATTTATAAATGATAATTGAAAAAAATATATATATCTGGGTGATCCAAATTCAGCAACAACTTTAAAATTTACTAATTTGTAAACGAATAAAGAAAGAATGTTGCGGTTTGCACCTAACGAATGGGAGAGAAGCCGATTTTTTTTATGACGAAAGCAAAAAGATTGCTTGAATAAATGCAAATATTTAAGCAAAAAATAATTCTTGAAACCATCATCATTGCCAGCATTGAAAGATTCCATCCGCCAATGTTTTACCTGCTATATCACAATAAATGTTGCCTAATGCTGTGACCGGTGTTGGGCCTCGTCTGACAGCTGTGCTGCTGAATGACGGATAGCACATTGAACAATTTCACTTACAAGCCGTCTGACATCCATAAAATAACTTTCAAGCATTCGTTTTTGCTTTCGTCATAAAAAATGCTGATCCTTCTCCATTGCAAACCGAATCCTTTATATTTATTCGTTTTTGAAGTATTAATTTTTAAAGTTGTTCCTGACTTTTGGATCATTACTGAATGGTATGCAACATTTTCTTAGCATCTGATTTTTTCTGCAGAAACACACAAAAATGTATCCCTTTTGAAAAGAGGATTGTGTCATTAAAATGGAAAAAAATTGTATGGTTACCACAATTTCGTTTTTTATCAGTTTTTGGTATAAAATTTGCAGTGTAATATTAGTTTATCCTAAAAACCTTACAAGAAATAGTCTATGTGTTGCTCATTTATTTTAAAACGCTCGTTTAAACATTATATGGAACAAAATTTTAGTTAAGCGATTAAATAAAAAAGCAATATATTATTTCTGTTAGAACAATCAATTTAAACTTTATATAGAACTAAATATTTTATCAATTGTTCTGAAATAAATTAAAAAAACATGCAATTTATTGAAGGTTTTGGATAAAGTGATATTTTTCAGCGAAATTTCGTCTAAAAATTAATCTGAACATGGTAAACAATTCTAATTTATTCCTTTTCTAATAGCAATATTCTTGAAGCAAGCTCAAAAACAGTCCTATAACGTTTTTAAAATTTTATAAGATAAAAATTATAAATTTCAATTTTGAGATACAATATTTACAACAATTGCCAACAGTAAGGAAAGTACTATAAGTTGCTCCGCAGAATGTCTTGCATTGAAACTTAAATTTGATATTTTCTAAAAGAATTTAAAATATACAGAACAAGTTTATGCAGCCTTAAAACATTTTCTTATGTTTTTCAAGTCCGTTTCGTATAATGAATATAAAAGTTAAATAATTTATAAAATATTTTTTTAATTACTTTAATACATATCAAGAATAATAAATGGAATCAGATTGTGTTTTATTTATTTTCTGTAACAGATACAAGAACTACACATTTTTTGACAAAATTTTTATAAATAAAAATTTTATTGAAAGGATTATTTTCCTTTAATAATTAGAATACTATGAACATAATTAAAATGCGACAAAAATCAAACAAATATAACTACACATACTAATAAACACTCGTATTCTTTTAATTATAAAAAAAGAAAAAAAAATAGACATGATCACTTACAAAATGTACAGGGATTATATCGATTTAGAATTTGTCTTAATTAAGGGGATTTCTACTTTTTTGGCCTAAAATTCACGTGATTTTACGATTATTTTCGGTTACAATGAAAATCGGTACCACCTTCGGGCTTTTTGCCTTATATTTATTGACATTCCACTTATATATTTAAATTTTTGAGTGTTAAAAATAAATAATACGCCTTATGCGGCGGGAGTACCTGCAAGTGCGCTCCCTGAATCTCCAATCGGGATTTTCTCCTATCAGAAGCATTTGAAACAGAGGTTGCTAAATTAGGAAAAAGCATTGAAAATAATCTTAAAGAATCTTTAAGAGCTTTGGAACTTATACCAGAATTTAGTTTAAAAAGTTGATTTTTTACAAAATGGCGACCATTTGAACAATAAAGGTCATTTTTTTGCTTTTTTTTTTACATTTTGCGACTCGAAAATATAATTAATCAATAAAAAATATACTTTTTGGTAGTATAAGCTCCTGAAAAATTATTTCTTTTCTTTTCAATAAAACATGAAAAAAATCGGTCGAATAGTTCTCGAGAAAATGGTCACCCAGTTTGAAAAACATGTTTTCCATAAAGACAAGTTTAAAGTTTTACAATAGCATTACGTTCAACGAGCAAAAAAGTTAGTAAGGGAGTGGAATATCACAAAACCGCTTTAGGGCAACAATCTACATTCTTGAGGGATGCAAAAAATTCAAAACTTAAAAAATCGAAAATTTTGACCCACAGAAGTAGAATCTACTCTTAAGCAGAATTTCATTTACCCTAGTCTATTATTAGATTTAAAAAATTATATTTATTGATCTTCCATTCAAATAAAATAATAAAGTTCATTTTTTCGCTTTTTTTTTTACATTTTGCGATTCGAAAATATAATTAATCAATAAAAAATATACGTTTTGGTAGTATAAATATCACTTCATTTGCATTACTAATAAAATATTATGAACTTGTATTAATATTTATAAACCGACATTCGAAAAAAATTTTAGAGACTTTCCGACTCGCTATTTTTTGAAATCCTTATGGTGACTTCGGAAGTGATCTTCACAGGTTGTGAAATCGTTTGCTTGCATATGGGGAAACCTTATTGCATAATTACTATTTACCTAATAAATTTTTCGAAATGTTGGTTTTGAAATTTGTCGTAGAATATCAGCGGTATAAATTTACAAAAATTCCTAAATTTAAAGTAATTTTCAAAACACAATAAAGTTTCAAAATTTTATTTGAGCAAAATTTATGGTTAAACTTAACTTAAAATTTAGAAAAATAAATTTTTTAATGTACACTGGGTTTGCATAATGATATGAACACCTAGTAATTTTGTGATATCATGGCAAAAATTCACAAATAATTATCAGAAAACTCCATTCTCGAGACGAATACAGTAATTTTGCATAATACATAGCTGTAAAGGAAATATCAAACTTTATATTCATTGAAAGTATGAATTATCTAAAAAAATGGTGTGGCAAAATGATATGAACATTGATCGAAATTATCATTAAACGAGCATGGAAACTGTATAGGAATATTCAATGCCACTCCGAGAAGACGAAACCGAAATATGCAAATTATTTTAGCATATAAAGATACTTCGCAGACTAGGAAATTGCCAAACCTGATCGCAAAGTGATTTCTAGAAGTTTGGTCGTAAAAGTGCTTTAAGTGGTTTTGAGAAAGGGAAAATTGTGGCTTTTAATGATCAAGGACTTTCGGCCAGAGCTATCGCAAAAAAATGAAAAGATCTCCAGGTGTAATATTAAATTTTCTTCGATTAAAAGAGGATTATAGAACAAAGAAGTCTCCGGGACGTCCGCCAAAGCTATCCAAAAGGGAAAAAAGAGTCATTATAAAAATAATGAGCAGTGGTAAAACAACTTTAGGCGAACTTTCAAGAGATTCACTGACAGCAGTGTCAAAAAGTGCCTTCTCCAGAGTAGTCAAGAGCTCTAAGATGATGAGGTACAAGAAAAGAAAGCGTATTGGGCAAAAGATCCCATGTCCTGGAAGTTAGAATATGAAAGAGTAATATTTTCCGATGAAAAAAAAATCAATTTGGATGGTCCGGACGGTTTTTCTTATTATTGGCACGATCTGTGCAAGAAAGGTTTTCAAAACGGCTGCAGGGTGGAGGTTCACTCATGGTTTGAGCTGCGTTTGGATTTCATAGTAAGATCAACGTTGCTTTTCTCTCTGGCAGAATGAATGCATTAATCTACCAAGATCTACTTGAAGAAAACTTGCTGCCATTAGCGGAGGAAATTGGCGGACCTTTCTGGATGTATGTTCCAACAAGACAATGCATCCATCCACACGGGAAACAGCACTTGGGAATCGTATCTTAATAATGGTGTACATGTAATTCCATGGCCATCTGTTTCTCCTGATTTAAATCCTATGGAAAATGTATGGAGCCTACTGGTTAGAGCGGTTTATCCAAATGGAAAACAGTATGCCACAATTTCAGAATTAAAAGCTGCTATCGTCTTCCACTGGAATGAAATCTATAAAAATATATTAAAAAGCTTGGTCCACTCCATGCCTGATCGGGTTTTTACATTAATTAAAAGATCTGGTGCATACACTGGCTATTAATCTATACTTTTGGCCAATCTTCATATCATTATGAAATACCTCAAAATGGAAAAATACAGTTTATTTTATGTATATATCGCTGTTTCAATTATATTTTGTTATAAAATAAAACGATTTGTTCTATTTCTAACATTGATTAGACTTCAGTTTGTTTTGTAACATTTTCTTCTTTTTTATGCTTGAAAAACTGGGTGTTCATATCATTTTGAAACCCAGTGTATTACGTTGGTATCTGAGATCAAATTTATGGTGGTGAAAACTAAATTATGAAAAATTTAAAATATATTGAAATTAGTAGGTAAATGAAAGTAATGTCATAAATGTAATAATTAATGTTAGTAAATTATGCAAATAGGAATTAATTAATTAGGTGAATGGTAAAAAATATTTTAAAGATGGGATTTCATGATCTGTGAAAGTAGCTAACACGCTTCATAATATTTCGAGCTAAGCATCATTTATCACTTTTCAATATTTTTCCAAGTACATAAATGCATTAATGATCTAACAACATGTTTATATTTTGCAAAAGAAACTGAAAGTTTAAAATAAAAATACTTTTCTTATAACGTCTTTCATCCTTTGTTGGGCATCTGTCACTGTTAGACCAGGGTAAGATTCTGTCATCACTCTGCATTTGCCTCGGTATATCGAGCCACTTAAAAAATCCATCATTTCGTCTCCGATGATTAAGACATTCAATTTATCTGTAACACAAGTAAATATATAGACAATAGAAAATCAGAAATTCAAATAGGTTATTCAGAGTCAAATTCTAGGAAAGAAGGTTTAATGGTACAGTAACATCATCTACCTAATTTTGAATTCCAGTACTCTGAACTAAAAAATTATGAAAATGCTCTATATGTCTTGAAAATACCTCTGTAAGTTATTTTCTCCCAATGTGTTGTTATTTCTTGAATTTCCCCCACCGCCAAACCTTTACCCAACGAGTCGCATCTCCAGCTTAGTAAATAAAAAAATTCCGACACACTAAATCTGGTACAGAGTACAGGGTATGAGGCAGTGATGTAATTGTAAAAAAAAAGAGAGTGTACGCTATAGTCAGGGGTTATACGCAAGAGAAGATACGCTATAGCTTTGTTTAAAAACAGAGGGTATACTTAGCTTCTGGAAAAATTCTAGAAGGTATATGGCGTATGTCACTGTATACCTTCCACTACAACTATGGTATAGAGAATGGTAGTAAAATTCACACACAATAAAAGAGGTGCGAGCTAGAGTGACTGGAATCAAACAAGCCACACAAGAGCGAGCTAATGCATTGTCGTGCAAGACAAAGTTATTGTATACCACGTCGGAGAAAATTTTCAGCAAAATTGATTTCGCAGACGCCTTTGAACTTCCCTGTAGAATTATCCATTTAGTGTCTGTGCTTGTGGAATAAAATCTTTGTAGATAACTCCCTTCTGGTCATCCTGAACAATCGTCATTTTCAACTGAGATTTTATCTTTTTTGAAATGTTTGAACCATTGTGCATTATTTCCTGTATCTTTGCTAACATTTTATTATTTTAATATTTTATGAGTTTCTTTTGCTTTTTTTCTAGATTAAAACATAATTTAACACACTTTTTCAACTCACCCATTTTCACGAACAGACGATTGCACAAACACAGACAATTTCAGGCGGTTCATAAAAAAATATTTTTTCTCCGCTCTTCAACACGAAGCTCTCTGACGCATTCACGAACTCATTGTTAAGCGTAAAAGCATAAAATTGGCGAGCATGACTACTGTTGTGATTTGGAATTGAATAGCGTTTTTCATTTGTTTTATAACGGTATTGAATTTTTGAGTTAAGGGCGATTACTGTCTCATAATGATCATCCCCAAGCTGCATATAACGCAAATTCAGCTCGAAACGATAACTTTGACAGCGTTTTTCGAAAGATGCTTTGCCTATATCAAAATATGAAAAACTCTATTTGATTTCATTGTCTCTGATTAAAAGAACCAGCGAATTTCTTGTGCCTTAATATTAAAATTGACTTCGTAAATGTGCTAGAAATTCCAGTTTGGAATTAAGAACAGACTGCACTGCAATTGCAAAAACAGATGCACCGCATCCCTAACGACTGATAACAATTCCCGAGACCAACCAGAGGCATTATCTATCAGCAATTCATTTAACTAACTCTCTAGCTTGTTGAGACACACATTTCGAGAACTTCTGGATTGCACCTCGCATATTGTTGGGCCATTCCGTGTCAAGTGGCCTAAATTTGGATACGGTTTCTGCTTGACCCCCTTCAATTTTTATGCAATTGCAACCGAACATACATATTGGTCCAAGATAGGCATTTGCAAACTGTTAGAGTCAAAAGTAGTATAGTTGGGTCACCAAGGGTCCTTCTGTAAAGTTTACCATTTCATAGTTGCAGAAAAAAGATCAAATCACAGAGTTTGTCATCTTATTGCTCGCGCTACAGGAAACATTACTTTTTCAAAATATGTGATCCAGTACAAATTTTTCCAAAAAAATTAATTGCAGTATTGAAGATCACAGCTTAATATCTTCGTCATTACTTGACATCATACTGCGATGAATTTTACCCTTACATTAACAAGCTGTAACTACTGAAACAAATATTTTAAAAGTTTGTCATTTTACCAATTAATTACCTATGAATATGTCATAGAGCTGTTAAAATTGTTTCTTTCCTGCTTAAATATTCATTAATTTATTTATCTGTGAAATCCCTTCAAAAAGTTTTCCTAAATTCAACCCCATTTTCAGAAGCCCATATGAAAAGGGGGACTTTTGATTTAATTACCATTTATACCACTGAAAGAAACACACCTTAATTAACAAGAAAACTTTTGTTTCATTTTGAGCCTCTTCGGTATAAGAAAAATAAAGCTAGATTACAAAGATATACTTCGTGTGAAACTCGCAACTATATCCGCCGTAGAAATTGACTCAAAAATGTCTCTGAAAGACTGAAAACACTGCAAGGAGGGAAAGAACAACAGAAAAGTATATATGAAATAAGTGGGTCATTTCAGGTCAACTGGCCTAGGGGGGACATGAGGTCCTGGTCGTGTGTTCTTGCCCGGGTGCAATGTAATGTCACAGTACATTCAAACATCTATTGAACCGATATAGCTAGAATAGCGGAACAAGTGTCTACCTAAAGTACAATTACTATGCGCTATCATATGAGAGTAGCCCTAGCGGCTAAATGTGGAAAATATCAACATTACCTCGGAAACTGTGAAAGTTACAGAAAAGTTGTCAATTACAAAAGTTTAGAGCATCCTCGATTAAGTATGAAATTGAATCTTACAAGAAAAAATAACTGTATTAGAAGATCTGAATTTTAAGTTTCGGAAACCAATCACTGGCTTAAATAAGCCACTAATAGCTTCGATGGTTTCAGAGCTTCTAATAAGGATATTATTACATGTAAGAGGTCCTTTTATACTAAATCGAAATGCTCTACACTTTTGCAATTGACATTTTTTCACAATCTCTCATATGTTTCGAGATATGGTCGACATTTAGAAACTGGGGGGCGCTGCAACTACTCTCATATGATAACGCATAGTCATTTTCTATAGACAGACGCTTGTTTCACTACTCTATCTATATTAGTCCCCCTAAGCCAGTTGACATGAAATGACCCACTTATTTCATATACTATTCTGTTATTTTCCGTACTGTAGTGTTTTCAGTCAGACTTATTTTTAGAGTCAATTTCTACGGTGAATGTAGTTGCGAATCTCACACAAAGTAGATGTTTTGAACCTTGCTTCATTTATCTTATACCAAAGAGGCCCAAAATGAAGTTTTCGTGTAAATCACAGTGTGTTTTTTTCAGTGGTACAAACGGTAATCAAATCAGAAGTGTCATTTGAGGCATGAGCTTCTGAAAATGGAGTTGAATTTATGAAAAAGGTTTTTGAAGTATTTCAAAGACGAATAAATTAATGAATATTTAAGCAGGAGAGAAACAACTGCAGAAGCTCTATGACATCTTCATAGGTAATTAATTGGTAAAGTGACAAGCTTTTAAAGTAATTATTTCAGTACTCACAGCTTGTTAAAGTAAATGTAAAATGCATCGCGACAGGCCGTATGGCCTGCTTTGAGGCCAAGTAATGACGAAGGTATTGATGAGTGATCTTTAATGCTGTAATTATATTTTTTAGAACACAATGTTGTACGAGATCATCAATTTTCAATAAGTAAGGTTTCTTGTATCATGAGCAATAAGATGACAAACTTCGTGATTTGATCGTTTTCCTGTGACTTCGAAATAGTGAACTTTACTGAAGGACGCCTGGGGACCCAACATCCAACTATATTACTTCTGACTCTGACAGTTTGGTCCATCATAGCTCTATATGTATGTCCTGTAGCAATTGCATCAAAATTGTAGGGGGTCGAGCAGGAGCCTCTAGGCCAGTTGACATGGAATGTGTCTGTTTCGCTAACGCCATAATGTGAGGTATCAAACACTTCGGCCTTCACATAATATGTGGAGAGGGATTATAATGATAATATCTATAATAAAAATATATCATAGTACAACTATGTTCCGTTCCTTAAGGTTGATCGTGAAGCATAAAGAATTTTTTTTATGTACTGTTTTATGAAAATGTGCCTTTTAGTTTTTAGAATTTTCGTCCAAAAAAATATTTTGCTTTTTGATTTCATGCCTTAAAACAGTTAGTTATGTTACTCCTTTTGATTGGTATACTGATGCTGTCTTCCATGTTGTTTGAAATATATACATTATCATATTTAAAAATAATGAATATTAGAAAAGCTTGTAAGGATAATCACATAGAAAATTACAAATTTTAGAAGGCGATATTTTTGAATAATTAAAATGCTAAAACTTTTATATTTTATTGACTATGTTCCTTGAATTATTTCTAGTGGAATAAATGTGCATTTGTATCATATGATGTCACACTCCAAACCGAACCCGTTTTTCGTTGATAACTTTTTAAAAAATCGAGATATAACATTATTTTTAATGGACGTACTTTATTTTAGTTGTCATGGGCAAAATTTCGCGTGCATTTATCTTTCTGTAAACCAGAAAGATACTTATTCACATTTCGTTGCAACATCTTTATGACGGAGTTATTTAGAACCGTTTGTATGTTGATTTTAGCCACATGCAGCACGTTTCGTAAATAATTTCGTAACAATATATTTAGTATTAATATAAAAAATATTAATAAAAACCTAGGTTTGTCTTGGAGTAAACCACCGTTCATAATACTTATGTTTTTGCTGTATAAACCTGTGTACAAATATGCCAAACGAACGTCGAATGCATGCTTGGAAACCAATGTAATCAAATAGGTTTTCCGACATGTATTTCGTTTAAATTTGGTGAGTGCGTTCCAAAAATTTAGTTGCGATTATGTTTACTTTATGATTAAAGAAAAAGAAAGGCAGTTTGAACCATTTTTTTATATAATCTTAATATAATCATGTATTTTTTTCATGCAATAAATGTTCTCTTACCTCATATGAAAGCAAATGTAACGTAAATGCACATATAGTGGTCCATGTGTGCTGAACCACTAATTTTGCTTAAAAATAAGTCGCCAACGCATTTCGGAAAAACGACTGAAAGAAATCGGATTGACTCTAAAACCCTTAACTATTAATTGTCCATAAACTGTTTCGAATAATAATTATTATTAAAAATTATTATTCGAATACTAATTATTTTATTTATTTATTTATTTATTTATTTATTTATTTATTTTGTCTGTTGGTGTAGAGTCGTTTTAGGATGTCTTCATAAAGGGATTTATTTGGCAAACTCTTACAGATTTATTTAGGAGAAATTTTATTTAAAATATAATTTATTTAAAATTTAATTTTATTTTGCCTTAAACTGACGTTGATATATTCTATTACACCTTAAATAATTTGTTAAAAAAATTAGTAATTTATTGATTTTGAGGGGTGGCCCGCTTCTGGGTCATTGGTTCTTAAACTGTACCAATTGTGGGCATGGGATCCACTACAAGAGTATATGCCAAATTTTATTTTTATGTTTAATCTATTTGAATTAAGTATTTTTTGTGGTTCTTTCGAATTTTGGTCACAACTCTGCACCAATAGGAGTCCAGGGGTCCCCTATAGGAGAACAAGTGGCCCACTTCTGGAGCAAATGTCTAAAGAAAGAAAGTGTTTTAAAAGAATATATTAATGGCTAAAATAGTTCGTATTTTAAAATTGGTTGGTTGCTTTCACTTTTACAGAGTTTTAGATGAAGTGGCTATTCCTGTTAACGTGTATTAGTTTTTCGCTGCACTAAAACATTTTTTCCATTAAAATTTTGAATCTGATTTCTTTGTGTTTTAATCATATGCAAAAATATCAGAATATTAAATAATTATCATTTTTTTCTATTTGCAAAACAACATAATTTAAATCAAATTCAATAATAAGAGTTTTCTGTAATTGGTTCTACTATAGGTATAGATATAAATTCACATAAACACAAATAGAAAATAATAAAATGCTGGCGTTCTTAAATCTCTCCTAAAAATCCTTGTTTGGTAAAAATTCTTATATTTGTTTAAAAGAACATAAATAATTTTAAGAGTTAAATAAACCATATAAAACAGTTATTTAAAAAGCAGTTTAAACATTCATGAAGACTATGGAAAAAAAATTACTATACATTGTACAAAAAACTAAATTAACATTAAAATCTTCCTGCAGGAATAATCTCAAAAAGTAAAAAAGAAAATAGGAGATTTTTTTATTTTGCTCCCCATTTCTCCTAATTAGATTATTGACTGCTTATTTATCACTACTGCAAAGTTACTAATAAAGCAGAATTTTTTTTACTGTTTGGACTGTTTAGAAATGTTCATAGACAATAAAGAGAAGCAGAAATTTTGGTGGGAAGGAAATAATAATTTAAATAGTTATTTATTTTTTGTTAGCACAAAGTAACCAATAGGATAAAAAAAAGTAACACAATTTCAAGCTTTGAAACTTTGTATACTGGAGAAGGCAAAAGGGTAGTAGAAATTTTGGGAAGTAGAGGGGATGAGAGTTTTAGAGGATTTTTTTTAAAGCAGAAATCTGTCGAAACACAGAAGATTCTCTCCCTGAAAGTTAAAAATTATGAACAGAGAAAACCAAGGAATACTTAGAGAAAAAGCTACGCCCTTCGACAAATAAAGCTTGTTTTAAAGCCTATTATTCTCGTTTAAAGGAACTGATAAATTTAATGAGTTTTTTTCTCTGCAATTTATACCATTCAGGCACTAAAAATACTGAAAATTCATAAAATTCAATGTATCATAACTTGGTAGGTTTTGGTCGTATAAGATCGGGATTCTTACTGTTTAATTTGTTAGAGCATGGAGAAAGTTGTTCTAAATATAACTTATAGAACCCTGTAACCGTATAAAATTAATCGTAACTTTTTCTAAGAATGTAACTATTTTGACGTAAATTTCATATGATGAACAACATTTGAAATATTTCTGCAGTTGGAACTATACTTAGCTTAGGAATTAGTTATTGGTCAACGATAAGATGAGACACCCTGTAGAGAACCTAAAAATTGACATTGAAAATCGTAGGATATTATATATTATGTAAAGTGAGATCAAAATTAAAATGATTTGCACAACTGAAGCTGAGGCCCCTGATCTGCAGATTAACTAGTGAAATTATGTAATTAAACCATCTAAACTTCTAAATACATTTTCATTACTGTGAATATTTAAATTTAGAACTGTAAAGTACATTATATCTTTTACATGGTACACACTAAACTCAAGATTTGAGTGGCTTACTTTTGGGGGTGCGTCAGAAATTTTTTATGCCCACTGCTGGAGCATACCGGAAGGTAACATTTTGAATTTTTTATTATTTCCACGTAATATATTTTGAAACTTTGAATGTTTATTCTGATAGGTTAAGGTTTGGACTAGGTTAAAACAATATATATCTTTTGAAGTTCACTAATATTTTCATGATAATTAGATAAATATCCTTAAGTGGCTCACTATTTGCACAATTACCTTATTTATACCTCTTTGAATTAGTATTTAAATAGTGTAGTTTTTCTGTTACAACTTGTCTGTATTCTTGAGGGCTATGCATGGAAGCCATAGACTATTTACGCTCCAAATAATTGTTCCATGTATAAATAAAATTACGTTTATTAAGTTCAAGAAGTAAAATTATGTAGTTTTAAATAGATTTTAAAAAAGTGCTAACCGATCTTGCTTGAGCCCTTTGTTGCTTACTTTCTACCACAGTAGACAAAAATGCATTTTTCCCCCTACCCAACATATGCCATTTACAGTTCCTATTCAAAGCTTATGCTACTCTGTGACATTTATGCTTTCAGTAGAAAAATCGACATAGCACCACAACAGCGTGTAACTAACTTGCCTCATTAACTTGCTTGTTGAGATATTATCAATATGGATGTCCCTTCAGAATGGCGGCAAGTTATTCCACATGAACTAAAATCTTTCTAAACCTACAATAATATCATTCAATTTTGTTTATTAATTATTGTTTTTAGACTTCTTGCCTTAATGTATAATTGAAATACATGGATAAAAATACATTATTTCTTTTGTTTTGGACTATGATGGGCAGGCTGTAATTAAAAAGAAATTGTACATAAATCATTTTTTCTCTCATTCTGTGCGACCCTTTTAGTTAGAAAATAGCAAATTTAATGTTGGGGATTTGCCAGTTTCAAAGTATGCAAAAAAGGGTTAAAAGAAACCAATGACAAAGCAATTTGCCGTGTTCAAAACAATTTTCAGCATTAAGTAAAATTTTAGGTAAATTAAGTTTACTTTCTTACCTTTCGGTCTGACTGGTCGTGTTCTGGTAGCAGATCTTGACTCTCTCGTGGCTCGATGGCAATGTTCATCATTCTGAGATTCTGTATGTAGATGATTGTCATCATTTAATTCAATATCTAAAGAATCACCATTTACACTGTTGAACGGAAACGGACTTTCTGTACCTATGGGCCTAATTTTGTAGCAACACATTTCTCCTACTGGTTCATTCTGGCCTCCACATTTATAATCAAATGTTCTTTTTCCATTTTTTTCATGTGCTTGACGTTTCAAATTTGTACCTTGCTTATGCATCTGCTGGTCTTTTGTTTTCACTTTGTAACTTTCATCTGACATTTGAGCGATTTTCTCCTTTGTAAGTTCATAATACTTATTTTTCAATCTGGTTTTATGAAATTCCGGCGATTGAACGTCTACTTTTGAGCCTGTATTTGTGGTTTCGCTTCGAGTTCTTTGTGCATAGGAAAATCTGAAAAACAAAAACAGACTAACTTAACTTACCACTTATATTGCTGTAAACAAAAGCATGGTTTGAAACATAGCTCAGCTCATCCATATTATATATTTTTTAAAAATGTGTATTTGAAGTAAAAAAATGAACACATTGAGGGAAATGCACTTTTAGTATCTGTAAAACATGATTTATCCTACAAAGAGTATTAATGGTCTTATTTTTGTATATATTTTTTAAGTTCATTCGAAAGCGTTCTTTCCTGTAATATTTTCTTTAACACGATACACTAAATATGTTACCATTATCCCGCGAATGTTTGCATCAATATAATAGTTACAGTATACCTTTCATAGTAATGTACCAAAGCTGGTAGACGGGAGGTGCTGGGTTCAAATCCCTGTCGCGCTCGTCGACCTAAATGTTCGGAGTTTTCCATGGTTTCTTCGAACCTTGCCATAAATACGGGTTATGATCCCTTAGAAAGACCCCCACGGAGGGTACTCCCCCCTAGGGCCTATATCCCATGAGTAGATAATTGGTCATCATAAATCAACCAACCAACCATAGTAATGGACTTGAAATTGGAATTATAGTTTGTTATTATAGAGATTTTATATCGATTAGTATTCAATTTGATAAGTTCGTATTAAGAGAAACGAGGTAAATCGTATTAATGGCTAATGTTTCTGACATGTTACAGAGAAAATTTCTCTTTAAAAAAGAAATATTCACGTTTCTGTACTCTTCACAACCTACTGTGGTGAACAATTGTTGATCTCTGATTCAAAAGTTTCGGATCAAAATGAATTAAAATAGAAAATTTATTGAAAGGTCATTTAGAGCGCATTAATCGGAATCAATCTGGCAATAAATAAAAAAGAAATTCCACATTCTTATTTACAATACTTATTGACAGAGCTTTTTAAACTCTAATATACGGTATGCTTTGTCCATTACATTTAAGAAAAAATATTAATTTACAGTTTCGCAGCAACTTTATTTGGTTCCTGATGCAAAACATCTTGTTACACACCGCCGGTATGTATATCAGCAATGATAACTGACTGCGCCGATGAAGCTTGATCGCACATATCGTAATTAAATGCGACTGGTGCGGGGGTGCCGTCCACACCACCCTTGCTGATTCTGTGTTAATATATTAAAATTTCTAATTAAATATATTGTACAGATACATGCCACAAGAAACTTGCATGAAATGTCCAAAGATCTATCAAATTAGACCTAACTAACAATGTATGAGATATGAGCGTTAAATTAGAAAATTCAATTCAAATTTTATAATAATATCTTATAATTAAATGATAAAATAATGAAAAATAATAATCTTATTTTCAATATAACAAGAAACATTGTTCGCGCAACTTTCATATTGTTATAATCATGCTTTTTAAATAGAATATTATGTTTTATAATAGCGTAACATAGAAAATATTTTCTCAAAGTTTTTAAGAAATTAAAGAATGTTTAGAATAAAAAAAAACTGTCACTGAAATTTCACTGCTTATACAAAATGTACTAAAATATTTTTAACAGTAATTTTAATAAGATAAAGTAAATTTCGATAATAGAAATATCGCGAAATTTAATATTCTTTATCTAAATATTTTCGAAAGAAAAACAATAGTTATAAAAATAAAATAAAATCATTAAGAAATCATTTAATTTTAGGTTTATGTTACGTTAAAACATTCACGACCGCAAGTTTTCGTGTTTTTAACATTAAGTCCTACCGGAGGGCGTTACTCTTGCATGTTGTTTTATTTAGTGTATTTTTTTGGAGGATTTTCCGTATTAATATATATATTATACTGTCTCTAATCGATGTATTGATATGCATAGTACATTGATTGTATAAATACGAATATTGTGCATTCTTTTGAGAATTACTGTAACATATAAAACGCAAAAGGAACGCCGACGGCGAGGTATCCAAATGTCGAGAATTCACGTCACGGATGTGTTAATATAATTTTGCTTATTTATAAGCTGTTATCAGCATTTATTTTAATTTGATTTACTTTCTTTGAAAAAAGAATGAAATACTTCTATTTTTTGCATGGCAAAATTATATAAACTAGTACTAGTTATATAAAAACACTCTAATAAGAGTTTTGTAATATTCGTTTCGTATTTAGTAGTACCTATATCAATATTAACAGAATAAGTTGTAGTTTATTTCTTTTACGGATACTTTTGCAATAATTATTTTTCGTGGTTGCATAAAACTTTTATTTGTTACACCAGTTTTATTTTCTGTTTTATATTGCTTTTAATGTTTTAATGCTTTAAGAATCACATATAAAATTATTTTTAAAAAACCTCATCTAATCAAGTTGAATTGCTTGAATATGCCATTCACATAATGCACGCAGCCTTTTAGAATATTTTAAATATTTTCTATCTTCTTTGTAATTTTTTTTTCATAATCCTGAATATAAAAATAAAACCAAAATATTTGTGTGAGCTCATATGAGAATTTAATATCTCTAATGAAAATGAGAACTTTTGATCAAAGTTAGCTCCAAAACAAAGAGATCCAAAGCAATTTTCAACAGCCATGATTGAGTGATATGATTATTTGAAGTCCATATGAAATGAACAGTTTTGAATTAACAACAGAATTTATCTTTTAATATTTTACATATGTTTTTACATTAAAATGTTGCAATTATCAAAACTCAAAGTTTAACTCTGCTTGACATAATGAGAAGGATTTTAAGTTACATGACAGTATTTAAATAAAAAATTAAACATAGCAGTTCACACACAATAACACACAATGTAGAATTTTAAAGAACGAAAAAAAAAATACTAATTTTGAATCTGGAGATAAATCGGGTTCTAAAATCACCCGAAGCACCGGAGTTTTATATGCTCAATATCTTATACAAATCAGCTTGTTGTAACCTGTAAAATGAAAAAAAAAAAAAAAAAAGTCTTCTTCAAAATATACCTTTGAAGTTTCATTGAAAAAACTATTCTATTTAGAAATAATTAGTTCTATTCTATTAAAAATAATTTTAAGTTATCCACAAAGTAAACGTTATATTTTCTTCATCTTTAAATGACATATATTATGACATTTTCAAAAAATATATAACATCTATTCACATTATTTCTTCATTTCAATTTCAGCTGCTTCATATCGAGTGTTTTAAAATTATTTTTTATGAATCAATAACGTTACATTGAATAAGCATAAGTGAGTACATTTTAATTAATAGTATATTCTTTTAATATGAAAAACCAACTTACAGAATAGATAATAGAAATTTTAGTTGTTGATAAATATTCAGCGTTCTGAAAATAAAAGTAAGTATCAGTAAAACAGTTCGTTACCATCAAAGTTTCCAGAGTGTGAAAAACACTCATTAATCTTTCGCTTCTAAATTTAGGGTTTTTAAACTTTGATAGTATCTGAAATGAACGCCTCCATTACATAAATATCACAAAATGTTTTATCTTTAAAACTTATATGTTATATTTAAAAACAGACAGTTAAAATTAAATTTTTAAACGTTTCTTAACCCGAAATATTCAATTAAATAAAAGTTAATAACATTAATTCTTAGAAAAGTGGTAATTTCGTGTCCCAGGAATCTCGTGGACGTATTTTAAAAATTACAAAAAAGAAAAGGTGATTTAAACTGTCAATATTAATAAATTATACATATAAACTGTAATTATTTGCTTATTGAAAGTGAAATATAATATTAAAAATAATTTGTTAAATGTAAATATTCCCTTAATATGTACCCATTCACACATGTAGGAAAGAAAATGGTTTTTATGCCATTATGGCGTGTATGTTTATAATGTTTGTTATAAAATTCATTAAAGATACTTAAATAGATGTTTAGCCACTTAATTATATTAATATTTTATGCAATGAAAGAAATTAAAACACTTTTTATTGTCTCCCTATTAATTGACACCGTTCCTTCACATTATTATAAATGTGTCCCTATTTACTCAGTAAATGGAAGCACATGCATTATAAATGTCTTGGATAGTTTGTATAGGAGTAAAGTAATAAAAAAAAATTGTTTTTTGTTGAACAACATTCTTCAATAGCTAGCACATGGCTTTCAAGCATTGGATCAAAGTACCGGGTGCGTCATAAGTTCGTGCAAACTTTAAAAAATCATAATAAAAGAAGTAATGCTCGGAAAAATTTTCGGTTTACGCGACTATGATCAGAAGGATTTTGGATTTTTTTTCCATGTATAATAAAAAATGATTCCAAAAGTAACCGATAGAGGGCGTTCACACGTCATACTGAGGCGTTTTATGCAAATCAGGCTCGTAATAAACCACCTGGCTGGAAATGGATTCATCATTCGATCTCGGCAGCATGCTATCGTTACCAAATCGAGCGCTGATGGTTAAACTTTTCTACAAGAATGGTGAATCTACAACTATTGCATTGCGAAAGTTTCGCACGGAGAAAGGCCTTAAGGCGCAAAAAAACCCTATTTCATTGAATGGGATACTAAGTTTAGTACGACGTTTTGAGGAAACGAGGAGTTTGCCTGATTTGCATAAAACGCCTCAGTATGACGAGTGAGCGCCCTCTAACGGTTACTTTTGGAATCATTTTTTATTATGCGTGGAAAAAAAAATCCAAAATCCTTCCGATCATACTCGCGCAAACCAAAAATTTTTCCGAGCATTACTTCTTTTATTATGAATTTTTAAAGTTTGCACGAACTTATGACGCACCCGGTAAGTATATTATACTGCCTATCATTCCCTCATCTATTATATTTTTAATATAAGCAAATAAAATATCTTTTTCTGTTAATATATTATTGGAAATGTGTTTTAAAAGATATTTAGCAATTGAAAATATACTTATACCTAATCATTTTTGTGCAAAAGGATTTTCACACGTATTTCATATTTCCCACACAATCATTTCCTCATAATTTTAATATATTGGGAAATTATCTGAATCCACTTATATATGTACTATATATTAAAATAAGAGTAATGCAATGCAATAAAACATATATTAAAAAACGTGTAAGGTTTTTAATTAGAGTAAGTGAGGTTAATCTATTTTGATGAAATTTTATTTGGGTTCAATTAAAAGAAAAAACAGCCACTTTTCAGGGAATGGCCCATATATTAAAATTTTTAATAAATCATGCATTGTATAAATTGTTTAAACCAAACCACTTTTTTTTGCTATGTGGTCCGCATTATTACACAGGCCCGTGCTTCGATTTTGAAAATAACGATAATGGTTTTAGCTACATACTTTCCCTACTCTTGATTTTAATAAATTAAAGGAACTGAAACAGAACAAATAAGATTTGAAATGAGTTATGCTTTTAAAAGTTTATTTCAATCTGTGGCACTTAGTCTTATTGTAATGGCATCTCCATTAATTATCGCCATGAAAATTATTCTATATCTATATGTCTTACTATAGCCGGCAAAAAAATATTCTGTTAAAATTGAATGCATTCACAAAATTAAAAAATTACACAACACAAAGTTTCATACATTTCGATTCACAATATCAAACAGTGATATCCTATTAGTTTGTTCTCTAATAAGTGAGTATACACGATATATAACTTGATACTTACTCAGAAAACGATGCTTCTCCTGAAATGAACATTGTAACCAGAAACAATGTTACTGTTGGCAGTAAATAACCGCTCGTCATTCCTTCTCACACAGCAGCTCTCATTGGCTATTGGACGTTTTATGTCTACAGGATCTTCTCCTGAAAGAAAATGGTTCATTTGAAAATGACTACTATTCAAGAATTGCCATCTTATGCAAGATGCGTACACTCCTTGGGACGTCCAAGGAGACTGACACCACTCTTTATAATTAAAAAATTTCTGCTTAATATTTAATTCGCAGACGTTGTAATCGCCTTGTTTAATTGTAATATTTTTTGCGACTTTGTAATATTTTGAGTAGACTTTATAATATTTTTTGAAATTAAATAAAGCTATATATTCTATTAAAAATATGTGGTACAGCTGTACGCACCTTGCATAGCTTATTATTTATTAAAATAGTGCTTTTAAAGAAAATAAAATAAAACCGACTTCAAGTGATTGTTCTTTACCTTATATTATCATCAAACATAATTTTGCTAGGAAAACCTTTATTGTGACAAAGCTTACATTAATACATAATGCAGGACATAATGCAGGTCACTCGAAAAAAAGATACATATATTAATTTTATAAGCCACGGAGAGAGTTAATGTAATCCAATCAGCACAAAATTCTAGAGTTTACACCCCCTCCCATTTATAGGTAGTTTATAACTAAAAATGAAAAGAGAAATAACTAAACTAGGGAAACAGGTGCTTATCACCCCCAACCCATCTCTATTTAATGTAATACGGAACGATGTAGACAAATATGAGAAATTACAAACAGCAGGGGTTTAAAGAATTAAAGGCTTGAATATAGAAAATAAAGAAATAACTTATATAGGAATGACGAAAAGAAAAATTGAAGAAATATTTACAGAACATATCCGGGATATCAAAAACTACAACCAAACAAGATCCATTACAAGGGAGAATGTAAGAACACCCATACAAATAAATTCAATTAAAATAGAAAAATTCGCTAATTATGACAATCTCCAAAGCACATTGATGAGAGAATCAATCGAAATTTGCTTGGCAGCGGAAAATATATCAAACGATATGATTCATGCAATCATAGACAAACGTTGGCGGAGAATGTTGAAGGAGAGGAAGAGATTAAAGGAAAAACGAGAAGAGGTAGGAAAAAGCTTTATGATCTCGTGCCAAGAATGATGAAATTGAAATTGAACATCATTTGAACTGAAGAAGCCTCGGAGTATGGGTGAAAGCGTTTTTCAAAAGATCTGCATAGTGTGATTGTGTCTATATAATTAGAGTAAAATATAAAGGGATTTTTTTTTCAGAAAAAATGGAAACACGGAAAATGTGTAATAAAAAATAAGAAAGGTCAGAGTGAGAAATATTGGAAGAAATTTGCATGAGAAATCGGGTTTTTGTTATGTCTTCTGAGACGTCGGACTATATCTATATGTGTTTTTTAAGAAAATAACTAACTATGTTTTTAGTAATAACTGTTAGTATAGGTATTTTATTGACAATGCAAATGAATTTTTTATAAAAGGATGTAATGTTATTTAACGATAATAGCAATATATAGAAAAACATTTATGCTACTATTGCACTAAAAAAAATCAATACTAATGCCTGAAAATTGGTAAACTAAAAATAAGTTTTTAAATGTAATACGGGCATTATACAGACGGAAATGTCTGTTTTTTAGACTGTCTATAAACTTACATTATTGAATTCAAGAAACTCTAACTTACAAAATATTATTTAAATTACCTTTTGTTTTTTAATATTTCCACTATTTCGGGAACTATATTCGGCTATTGTAATCTTCTTTCCACACCAGTGAAAAAATACTCCAAAAGTAATGAACACACAAGGTGAGTGCTCTACTTGGAAAGAGTCTGCTACCGCTATTTAAGATAACAAAAAATGATATTTAATATTTAAATTGCAGAATTCGTAATTGCTTCGTTTATTAATATAATTTTTATTATGTTTCTGTGCTTATATTTTTATTTATGTTATAAGTCAAAAAATTCTATTGAAAACTGTATGCACCTTCTGAATACATATTATCCCATCATAAATCCACAACAAAAAGTTTCCATTCCATAATACTAATCGAATACAAAGAATTGATTTAACTGATAAATCAATATATTTTGATAGAAAGAATTAAATTTCTGAATTCCATGATCCTCAAGAATTTTAAATGTTTGTTAATTTTAAGGGGACTCATTTAAAATAATCAGTAACATTCAAAATTTTACCAATAGTCCAGAGCATTACGATTACATTTACTACATTTTATATAAATATCATGGCTGATTATTTTATGTAAAACATCAATATTTTATGCAAAGACGCGGATCGTTAGCGTGCAAAATGCTTTTCCGATAATTTAGCTTTTAACAAAATGCCTTCATCTTATTAAGGCTGTTAAAAAATCCAAAAGAGCTACTTTCTGACACATTTCCGAATTCCTTTTTGTTCGGAAACGTATGAAATTGGCAGGTGTTCTTATTCCGAAACTTTGTAATCGAAAGACGTCTTCCATTTTTTTTTCCTTTTTTTTTGTAAAAGCAGAAGATCTTTCAGAAAATACTGTCAAAGTCGGCATATTTAGCCTAATTCCTGATGCGGCAATGCGAGAAAGGCGAGAAACTTCTCGTTACGTCACAAGAATCGCTTATAATTCGATAAATATTTATAACATATTACAACATATCATAACATTTCAAATGCGATAAAATTATCAAACTGTTGGACGTAGTTCTTCACAGAATAATATATTATAATTCTTGTTACAATTACTTAAACACAGTTGAATTAAATTTTTCGCTTCAAACAAGAGCAAAAAAATGAATGGGAATTTGTTGTAATTATTCTATTTCTAAAATATAAATGTGACTGTCAACGACGCATTTCTTCCTGAATCTGTTTGCATCTATTAATACCAGTACAATTGCAAAAATCACATTTATTACTGTCCACATAGTATAGAAAATGTAAAATATAAACGGCAAAAAGCCTTCCTAATATTCGTTTCCTCTGCTAAAAAAGCTTTCAAGAAATATATGAAAAAAAGAAATATCGACAATATATATTTTGTTGTATCGTTAACTAATATATACAGTCGACGCTCGTTATAAAGACCGCCCATTATAGCGACCATTTCATTATAACGAACGATTCAAAACGTTCCGAAATATGTCCCTTTTATGCTATGTTATTTTTACATTATATGTAACGACCGGTCAGCAACTTATTTTCCAATAGAGCGACCAAATTGACCTTCCCTCCCGATTTTTTTTTCAAGGAAATATTATCATTTTCTTTCCCCAGAAAACCTATTTAATGTGAACGAGACTGGACTGTTTTTTATCATGACACCGGACAGATCATTAGTTTTTAAAGACGAAGCTAAAAGTGGACAGAAGAAAGCTAAGCAACGAATTACAGTTGTCCTACGTGTCTATATGTCGGGGACTGAAAAACGTCCACCTTTAGTTATTGGTAAATCAAAAAATCCTAGATGCTTAGACGGATAAAACTTTACCATTATCCTATTGAAGTAATGTAAAACCAAAGCAAGTATTTTTTAGGAATGGCTATGTTGTTTGGATAAGCAAATGGCAAATAAACGGAGGAAAATCGTCCTTGTAATTGAAAACCGTACCAAACCAAATTGAAAACCATCTTCAGAATAACGGTATGAAGTCTATAACAGTGGAATATTTTACGCCCAACGACACGTCTGTTCTTCAGCCTATCGATCAAGGCATTATCTTAAGTTTCAAACGAAATTACAAGAAATTACTTTTGAGAAGAATTGTTTCAGCACTGTACGAAAACCAAATTTAGAAAGTGAAAATTCATTCAGAATCAGCGAATCAATGACGAAAATTTTAACGAGGAAGAAGGAATACTACAGGAAATTTGCGAGAAAAGGAATTTTGTATAAAAAAGGATTTTTAATGATTATATCATGACAGACTGTGATGTAGACTGTATCGAAAATCTGACGGAAAATGACATTATTTCTCGCTATTATGTACAAGAAGAAATAGAATCATCGGATGAAGAAAGTATGCAGTTAGCGCCGGTGCCTAATGTAACAAGTTGGAAATTGTACGTCAAACGTGACAAATGAAGTGCCTTCGTACTCTTATTATTTCAGTGAAATGAATTATATCGTCTGTTATTATGATATGATTACTTTCCGTAATAAAATAAGTACATTTTAAGTTGGCAACATTTTTTCTTTTGTTGACATTTACTGAAAATTCCAATGGGAAACATAAGCCTAGCTTTGAAAATTTCAGAACTTTAAATTCATATTTAGACACTTTTTCTATTTAATATCTATTTCTCTTGATACATCTATCCAAAAAACTGTCTCTATGTTATATGATTGTTATAATTAAACAATTTTAGTATGCAAATTCGGTTTTTAAATTCAATAATACGGAAATAATAGGACTCCATCTTAAATATGACGTAATCACCAAGGCAACCTAGAATCATTACCTGTCATAGGATATCATTGAATTAATTACCTATGATAGGATTTAATAGAATGAAGAAAACTTTTATTAATATATTTTAAAGTTGTGATTCGATTATCATAAAATTTGAAATGACTCGACAAAATTCTGCAACGATTATATATATTAAATTTCAAACCATTCAGTTGGGAAGTTTTTGCACTGTTATATGCGGACAGAGAGACAGATGGACGGACCAGACGACGACTGTAGGTGCTACGTATTTATATAATTACGAACGCACCTAAAAAATGTTTCAAATGCTGTTGACACTTTAAAACATTTCTTTGAAAGAAAAGAAAGATGGAAAATTTTGTTTCAAGAAAATAACAAAGCACAAAAAACAAACAACAATTGTGAATTATTTTTGTAGAAAATAAATGTTAATACGTAAGTAACTACTTTTTTGTGATTTAACATTTACAGGAAATTTTATTTTAGAAATCCAACATCATTCTTCCAAAATTGATTTGTTAGGATTTTTCCTTGTCAATGTTTATTTGATACGACAGTAAACAAAAATTTTTAATAATATTGTATTATAGAATTTCTTTTGAAACCTTAATTTTCCTGCACCTGATTAGAGTTTTTTTTCGTTCATTTTCGTTATAACGACTCCTTTTCTTTTTCACGCGAGGGTCGTTATAACGAGCGTTAAATGTATTATTATTAATATTATTATTATTAGTGAGCTCTTAAATAGCCAACCTAAGCTTAATTGCACAAGATTAATTTTAACACAATTATTCAAATTGGTAAAGAAATCATATTAGT
Organism: Maratus michaelseni; assembly: GCA_963931845.1. Lineage (NCBI taxonomy): Eukaryota > Metazoa > Arthropoda > Arachnida > Araneae > Salticidae > Maratus > Maratus michaelseni. Next base: position 257,931,286 of record OZ007586.1, on the reverse strand, counting down.
TGTAATTTCCCCGGACATTTTTCACCCAGTTGTGAAATTACAACTAATAAGCTACAATGAAGAAGTGATTCACACGGACTGTTAAAAATATTGGAAGAGAGGGTGGAGTAATATTGAAAACTCTTCTTGTATGTAAATCTCAGACCCCACAAAAACAGAAAATGTTGATAGAAAAACAAGAAGTTTCCTACCAATTTTGCTTAAGCATGAATTTTTCAAGGAATTAATAAAAGCGCGCCTTCATTTCGAATGTAATCGTTTAAGGTTAATAGTTATTATTGTAAAGTTTCATGTAAAATTTTAACGCTAATATTTTTTTTTATGTTTTTTTGTCTCCCGCATATCAAAATAGGAATTTGTTAAAATTTTATTGCTACATTTGTTTCTTGATGGCTATAGTAAATAAAAATAATAATTGATGGACAAAAAAGTCAATCGGCTTTTTTTTTTTTGTATCTACTGGCAGTGATGAAAATTTTATTTTTTGTATTTTATTCTTCATTTTATATATTGAATAATGATGCATTTTTTTTAAACGTATTATATTTTTAATATGAAAATTTCATAGATTTGTGATAAGGAAACTTTCAATGTTTACTGATGCTTTTCACTTTATCGATACTAATAAGAAGTAACGTTTGTTTGTTTTTTTTGTTTGTTTGTAGGTGTAATCTCTGGAACTACCGAAACGATTTCAAAAGTAACGGTGGCAAATTGGTGGTGACAATCCCTGCTCCAACATTGGCTATGTTTTATGTAGGTGCCACTAACCTCAGGAGGTGCAGAAGCGAAAAACATTCTAAGATTGCGACTTTTATGATACTGAAGGAGCTATAAACGTGAAATTTTGCATGGTAGTTACTTATAAGATGTACATGCTCTCTAAGAACAGATTCTAAAAAATTCGAAATTGAAAAGAATGAAATGAAGAAAAAGCGTTCTAAAAACGTTCTAAATTACGATTTTTATAGAATTGTAGGATAGAAACTTGAAATTTGACATGGCTGCTACTTTTAATACATGCAACACAGTTTTTTTTTAAAATGGAATTTAAAAAAGTTCAGGAGATACAAACGTTCTAAATTGCGGTTTTTGTGATTCTGAAAGGATTAAAAACTTGAAATTTGGCATGGCGGTGACAAATAAGACATAAATCCTCTCTAAGAACAGCGTCCAAAAGAATTGAAATTTAAAAGACTGAAATGAGGGAAAAGCGTTCTAATTTACGATTTCTATTGTTAAGGGTAGAAACTTGAAATTTGACATGACTGCTATTTTTAAGACGCAAATGCACAGACAGCACGGTTTTCAAAACAAATCTAAATTTAAAAGGGTGTAGGAGTAAAAAACATTCTAAATTAAGATTTGTGTGATACTTGAAAGGACTAGAAACTTGATATTTAGCATGGCTTTTACATTTAAGATAAAAATGCGCTCTATGAATGGTTTCTAAAACATTTAAAATTTAAAAATGTGAAATGTGCAGAAAGCGTTCTAAAATGTTCTATATTATGATTTCTTTCTATGGAATTATAAAGGAGATAAACTGGAAGTTTGACATGGCTGCTTACTTTTAAGACGCAAATACTCGCTTAGAACAGTTTCCTAAAAATTCGAAATTTAAAACAGAGGAACAAAAAGAGTTCTAAAATTGCGATTTAAGTCATATAGTTAGTGTAGATGCCTGGAATTTGGCATTATGGTTACTTTTAAGATGTAAATGCTTGCTAAGAACGGTTTTTAAAAAATCGAAATTTCAAAGAGTGAAAGCGCGAAAAGCGTTATAAATTACGATTCCTATGGAATTTTTAAGGATAGAAACTTCAAATTTGACATGGATACTACTTTTAAGATGCAAATGCTTGCTTAGGACAGTTTTCTAAAAATTCGAAATTTAAAAGGTTGCAAGAACAAAAAATGCTCTAAAATTATGACTTATGTGATTGGTATAGAAGTCTGGAATTTCGCATGGTGGTTACATTTAAGATGTAAACGCTCACTAAGAACTTTTTAAAAAAATTCGAAATTTAAAAGGGTGAAATGAGAGAAAAATGATCTAAAAACGTTCTAAATTACGATTTATTTTGAACTGTTAAGCCTAGAATATTGATATTTGGCGTGGCTGTTACTCTATAGAGATGTAAATGCTGGCTCAGAACACTTTTCTAAAAATTTGAAATTTAGAAAGGTGCAGGAGAAAAAACGCTTTAAAATTGCGATTTATGCAATACAGCTGGTACAGAAGTTTGGAAATTGACATGGTGGTTACATTTAAAATGTAAATGCAGGCTAAGAACGGTTTCTGAAAAATTCGAAATTTTAAGGTTGAAATGGACGGAAAAGCTGAAAATTACGATTTAGTTGGATTTATTCGTGTTCGAAACTTGAAATTTTCTATAATGGTTACTTTTAAGATACAGATGAACAGTATAAACAATTGAATAAACATTGGAAATTTAAACGTGTGAAATGAGCTGAAAACGTTCTTAATTGCGGTTTATTTAGAATTGTTAGGGATAGAAACTCAAAATTTGCCATGCATGTTATGTTTAAGACGTAAATGCTTGCACAGAACAATTTTTACAAAATTCAAAATTTAAAACTGTGCTATGTGCAGAAGCAAAAACTGTTCTAAAATTAAGATTTTTGTGATGCTGCTGAGCTAGAAACTTGAAATTTAGCATGGTGGTTATTTTTAAGATGAAAATATAAAATAGTGAAATGAGCAGAAAGCTTTCTAAAAACCTTCTAAACTATGATTTGTTGTGAAATTGTTAGGGACAGAAACTTAAAATTTTACATGGTTCTTACTTCAGAGACATAAATTGAGGGGGTCGGAGCAAGAAAGTGTCAAGTCACGTTTTTGGTGAAATACATCTAACACTGTAATATGTTGCTTAATATTGTAAATTATAATATCCAGCATATAATTTGTTTCTAATGTCACTTGGTGGCAGCATATGTGACAGGTTTCGTTTTTGCCCCAGACGTTTATGCCCCAAATGAAGATAGCTAATTTACAAAAACGTAATAATAATATCATTAAAGTAATGCCATATTGCTACTCAAAATATCTCAAATGTTACTAAGACATTGGCGAAAAAACTTTAGATTATATATGATTGAGTATTTGATTTTAGTATTTGATCAAATCTTCAAAATGAAATATCTCAGAAGTTCAAAAATGTGGCTTGGCACTCTCTTGCCCCGTCCCCCTCAATTCATCCACAGAACAGTTTTAAAAAATTTAGAATTTTCAAATTGTGCAGGAACAAAATACGTTCTAAAATTGCAATTTCTGTGATATAGTTGTTATAGAAGCTTAGATAAATAGAAGCTTGGAATTAGTTATGGCAATTACATTTAAGATGTGAATTCTCGCTGCGAACGGTTTGTAAAAATTACTAATTTTCAAGTGAAACATAAAATGAGAGGAAAACCTTCAAACTATATTCTAAATTACTATTTATTTGGAATTAATTTTTAGCTCTTCTCATTCATTTAAATCTCATGTTCGCCTAATGAAGTTTACCCAAAAAGTGGCTTAATTAGTAATTTTTTAATTATATGTGGCTGTAAAATTTCCTCTAATGGAAATAGGCACACAAATACCACATGACATGTTTAAAAAATTACGCGACCATAGCCGTGGGTTTTGCTAGATTAGAATAAAATTATACGAAATCTATATTATTTTCAGCATCAATTTTGGCTATTTAATGTAATTGAATGCTCGAATTTTAAGCACAGTTTTTAATCCTTTGAAAAAATTCCTGTGCATGTTTCTTTTAAGAAACAGATTATTCCAAGTTAAATAACTGTCAGAATATTCCCTATTATCCATGCAATCATCATCATCTTTCTCTTTTCATTTAAATATGAATGAAGAAAAAAACGATATTTCAACAAAATTTCCTTTAATTTTTTTAATGATCACGTTTAAGACAACTTTTTATGCTGTTGATTCGCTTTAGGATTTAGAAGCGACTTATTGTAAAGTTCTTAACTATTTTTTCAAGCTTTTATATTTACGATTGATTTTATTTCGTTTATCGTGAACCAAAACGGTTTTAAATCAATTATAAAATCGAATTTTTAGCAACAGACAGATTATTTCAACTTTTGTGTACTATTAACGTTTTATTACACATATAAAGATGTCGAAATATATCAAATTAAAATCCGTAATTAATTAATTTTATTAACCAGTTCACAATGTTCAAACGAGAAATTAATTGATTATAAAAGATTGGAAGGGTTCAAGGATTCATCACTTCAAATGGAGATCTTTTTATTTATTTAATTATTTTCCATTTCGTTTTTTCTAAAATTCGTTTGCGTTTTCTAATATGTTTACTTAGTAAACTGTGATGTATTGTTACAGTATTCTGAATGTGTTGGAAAGTGTTTCATTATCTATGCTTGACGCATGATTTTTCGTTCTTATTCCGTCTCGACACTGCTACAAGACTCCACTCTCTGTGTCCGTCCCTCCAGCAAACTCGGGTGCAACTCAAACGTGAAAGGTTCCATTCTCCCATTGGTTGACAAAAAAACCGGAAGTCACTTGATTTTTATATTTTCGTAGAACTATGCTTAAAGCACATTCTGTCTGTGAACGGTATAGCGCGGTGGTTAAAGCACCGGACTTGTAAACTGAAGGTTTTAAGTTTTGTCCTCTCTGATTTAAAAAAAAAAAATCCTTTTTTAGAGTTTTGTTTTGATCTTTACGGAATTAATTAATAAAGATTATTTACTTGACTTAAAGATCAGTATAATTTTTTTTAAATTATTATGTAAATATATAATAAATCTTAATTAATATTATATTTAAATATATATAGTTAATGTTAGTAATTAGTATTATACTTAAATATATATAATTAATAATATTTAATAGTTTATTTAAATATGTGTGTGTGGGTATATACATATATAATTAATATTTATTATTATTACTTAAATATATAATTAATATTAATAAATATTATTATTTAAATGCATATAATTAATATTTTCACTCAGTGGTTTGTAATACATTCTCTTCCATTTTCAGTAAATAATTAATAAGACATTTAAGAAAATAGGCCAATATATCTTAAAGAAAAACTTGGGATTTTTTTTAATGTAATTCAAACAATGAATTTTAGTTTTGGATGATACACTTTGTAGAAGCCCAAACATTACATGTACGTATGTTTAGGATTAAACCAAACTTTTCTTTATAAATATTATCTGTTATTAAAAATACATAATAGAAACGTATGCTTCTTGGTTTTTATTAGAATCCAGAAGTATTGACTTTTTTTTTTTTTTTCATTTATTGTATATGCCTACATCAATAATATAATAAAATATCATTGTTATCTGAATACATATTTGAAAACTGGAGTAGCAAATAATATCTAAATCATATAAAATCTTCAACTATGTTAGAAACACAGACATACATATATAAAAATTATGCAGACATGTATGCATGTATATATTCATATAATTATATATTACATATATTTATATACATATATATAAATATATGTAAATATAAATATAAATATACATACATATATAAATATATATATTCATATAATTATATACATATATATATTCATACATATATCATACATGCATATGTGTATTGTATATGTTTTCACTTTTGCGAGAAAAAATTATGTCAGATTTATTGGATTGCAGTGTAAGAGTAAGAAATTGTTAAAACTACAGCAATAATACACCAATATTAGACTGATTATAAAAAACATTAATTGATTAATCTTTGTATATTACTATACTGTCATACTGGAAAGAAACAACAAAAGTTTGATCCAGGGGCCCTGTATAAAATCTATATTTTAAGACATTCTTTTAAGACATTCTTATTTCTTAATAAAATTTTTAATTGATATTTAATAAGTAAAAATGTATTAAACAAAATATAATTTATTTTTAGGTGTCACTTTATAAACTAATCGAATACAATAACATCTCTCTTTAATTTTTCTTCTTTTTTTTATTAATTTTATTATTATTATTATAATTTACAATGTCATGATTTCATGACCAAGAATAAAAATATCACTATGAGAAATATTATTTTTATAAATATTTAATTTAAATTATTTACAAAAATTATAATAATAATAAATTATAATATAAGAAATGCAAAGAAATATGTATTAAATTTTACAAATTAACATTATACAATTTGTTAAAACAATTCTCGTACATAATTAATTAGTATTTCTAATAATCAAATATCAATTCATTAAAAAGATCCCATTAAATACATTTTAATTTACATAAAATGTATTTAATGGAAATTAAATATATTTTATGTATACATTAAATGTACTTAGTTATTTGTATAATAAATTTATATTATCCTAAAATTTATTTTGTAAAAGACAGTTTAATTTACAAGTTAATTTACACAGTTTAATTTTTTAGTACGAAGTATTAAGGCATAATTGTGTTTTATTATCCTGTCCACAGAGGGCAGCAGCACAAAACGATTTTGTCAACCAATGGGAGAATGGAACCTTTCACGTTTGAGTCGCACCCGCAAACTCTCCCTCTTCTCCGAAAAGGTAGTAAGCAAGAATTCCTTTTTCATTGGTTCCTCATGACATCATTGAATTTGCAAGAAAGCTCTACACAGTTCAGTTGATTTCACCAATTTCCACAAGTCGTAGAAATTCCCCTTTTACACAGGTACTGGATCATACTCAAGGTCTGACACCTATCTATTGTTAACTGCTCCCATTGTTTTTAAGTATATTCAACTCAGTCTTTTGAATAGGATTACCCTCTCGATTTCACCCCGAGTTTTATAATCCTTTAATAAAAATACCTTTTAGGTAGCTTTCAATACAAAAAAGTATAAAGCTACCTATTGCAGCCGTTCGGAGGAAAGCAGTTCCGGAAAATTTCGATATATTTTCACCGATCATGACCCCCAGACCCCAAAACCACCCTCCGTTCAAATGTTGATTTATATATATAGATATATCCATATATATATATATATATATATATATATATATATATATATATATATATATATATATATATATATATATATATATATATCTGACCTATGTTATACGATAACGCTCGTATTTATAAATCAATTTTGATGAAACTAATTGTGTGTATTAAGCTAACCAATGTCTCGACCGAGTTCGTTGGCCAGCTTGGTCCGCCATTTTGTTTCAAGATGGCGGCCATTTAAAAAATTAAAACTAAAATAAATATACAAAAAAGTTAAAAATTCAAATTTATTTTTTAATTACGTGTTAGGCCTTGATACAAGGATTCCAAAGCATTTTTTGGTTTACCTCTATCTTAAAAAATGGCTGAGATAGAGCAGTTTGAAATTCTAGGGTGGCTGACATTTTGAAACAAAACAGCACATTAACGCGATTACTCGCAAATTATTTTCTTTCATTGTTGTAATAATTTTCCCAATCATACGCATAAAACTATATATTCATATCCGTTAGTGCCAAAATTGGCGACATTGGCGACAAAATTGGCGACATTTGGCGAAATAGCGCCAAATTTGGAAAAATATCGCCATATTTGGCGACCAAAATAAGTCTTCATAAATGAAGCCAATTTGGCTATTGCTCAATAATTTGGCGAATTTCTTATTCAAATTCAATATTAACGAATCTTTTGTAAACGTTTCTTTGCATTTTAACTTGCTGTTTTCGTGTAACATTAGCTAAAATTTTAAAACGAAAATATAGGAAAGCTACTTTTTCCTCCCGGTACAGGCCGGAAGGACTTTTTGCTGTTAAGGAACTATTTACTGATTACCTCCAAAAATGAATATTGAATTCAGGATATCACAACTCTTTAACCCCTAAAAGACATTTCTGCAGGAAATTTTTAGGTATGAGGTCCGCATAATAAGCTCTTTTAATTCACTTCCAGAAAGGTCAACATGACATAATCCCAGACATAAAATTCCATTAAAAGTCATATTACTGAAATCCTTACATAATATAAAGTTTCCCCATACTCAATTTGAAAAGGACACATAACAAATATGAATATTCGTAAACTTTACTACAAATATGCATGATTCCAAAAAAAATTCCATTTTAGATGACAGAACAAACAAATTTTAAAATAGAATACATATATATGATACTAATTTCATTTTCAAAATAACACGCTAACACAAATTTATAAGAAGAAAAGAATTCTATTGACAATACAATACATTACTAAATCTGCCAAAATACATTTTTTTTTTTGTTTGAAAAACTTAAATTTTGAACACAATGCCAGATATAGAATAAGCATACCCTTAATAAACCCCAAATAACTTAGTTACGAAAAATTTTACTTTACATTCGGCACATCATATGCTAAATCGTTCTTTATAATTTTGAGCAAAACAAATAAAAATATACATTTAATGTAGTGACTTATGATACTAAACACCCATCCAATTACAAAGAATTACTAAACACATAATAGAAACAAGAATGAAAAATCATGCGTCAAACATAGATTATGAAACACTTTCCAACACTTCCAGAATACTTTAACAATACTTCGCTGTTTAATAAGGTAAATAAGAGACCTAAGCAGTAATTGTTTTAGAAAATGCACAGCATATTTCAACAAGAACAAAAAATTATGCATTAAGCATAAGTTATGAAACACTTTCCAACACATCCAGAAAACTGCAACGAAACTTCACCGTTAAATAAAGTGTAAGAATATATGTAAGTAAAAAGTATAGGAAACATATAAAACGTTTAAAAGTCCAGTTTCAGAAATTACCTTCCATAGTAAAAATGTAGTCGAATTATTTTGTGCACCCTGTATATGATTTATAGATTTGGATATATACTACATTGCATGATAAAATTCAATTTATTTCGAAAATCCACATTTAGCAATCTTTGCCAATCGATGGAAATGCACTCGAAATATTTTGTGCAACCCTTTATATTATCTAAAGACTGTTGTACATACCCCATATTAAGCTAAAATTTAATTCAGGTAAAACACGCATAAGGCAACTTAAACAAACTTCCAGCAAATACCAACCATAAACGACAATGTACCTTGATCTTTGCGTAGCTCTGTATATGAATATATTTATTTTCCACAAACTTCTATAAGTCCACTAACTATATAGTTCAGCAGGAAAATGCGTAACGCAATTAAAAACTATCCTAAGCAATACACTTCCCTAGTCTGTAATACATGCGAATTCCATTGTATAGCCATGTATATGATCAACCGAATTTATACGCACCACGTACTATGCAAAAATTTTGTTAAACTTAAAAAAGCAAACCCAAAGTGCAACAGAATTCTTTTGTGTGACACTGTAAATAAATAATAAATAATAAATAATAATTGCTTTGCACACCATATTCCACAAAAAGCTTGTTTTAGTGGGCTTCATAATTGTATGTAAATTTCATCATGTCTCAAATGGTGTAGCATCATCAAAATGCGCTTGAAACGATTTTTTCTCAAACACCTTTGTACAGACCCCATATTAAGCTAAAATTTAATTGAGGTAAAAAACGCATAAGGCATCTTAAAACTCACTTCTAGTAATTACCAACCGTAAACGACAATGTACATTGATTTTTGTGTAGCTCTGTATATGAATTTATTTATTTTGCACAAAGTCTATATAAGTCTATAAGTCTATAAGTCTTTTCTATAAGTCTATTAACTATAGTTCAGCAAGGAAATGCGTACCACAATTAAAAACTACCCTTAATCTATTCACTCCCATAGTCTGTAATACTTCTGAATTCCCTTTTTTGGCCCTATATGATCAACCTAATTTATACACACCACGTAATATGAAAAAAAAAAATAGTTAAACTTAAAAACGCAAACCAAACTTGAAAACGCACTTATCACACATGACTGTAATCATCGTACGTATACTGTAACCGATATATTTTGTGTGTCCATGTAAATGAACGATAAACGCAATGCACACCATACTTTTGAGCGAGCAATTTATAGTAGACCTCAGTAATGCATATAATTTTCATTATCTTTGAAATAGTGAAACGTTATTAAATTATGCTGCAAACAATTTTTCCCCGTAAAACAATATGTAACAGAATTCATTTATTTGACCCTGTAAATGAACGATAAACCTAATGCACGCGATATTTTAAGCGAGCTATTTATAATGCACCTCAGTAATGCTTATAATTTTCATTATGTTTGAAATACAGTTAAACATGAATAAATTACACTGCAAACGATTTTTCCCCGTAGAACAATGTGTAACAGAATTCTTTTGTTTGACCCTGTAAATGAATAATAAATGCTTTGCACCCCATATTCTACAAAAAGCACGTTTTAATGCGTTTCATAATTATATATAAATTTCATCATGTTTCAAATGACGTAGCATCATCAAGATGCACTTAAACCGATTATTTCCCATTGACTGTAATGTAACGTAATACGTTTGACTGTCCCTGTAAAAAAACTATAATTGCTACACACTCCTTTTTTAATAGGAAACATGCTGTAGTAAACGACAATGACATACAAAAATTTCAGGGAAATCTGAGTATGTTTACGCGAGTTAGATCGCGGTCAGACGGCAGACGGAAGACAAACCGAAGCCATAAACACTTTTCAACTAGGTTGGAAAGTGTTAAGAATCACTGAACGAATTCAGAATAAAATTTATTGAAAAGAAGATAAATTTTAGTACATTGTGCCAGAAGATTGAAACTGGATTCGTTTTATTAGTGCGGAAAAATCGTAGCGAAATGCGATAAAAACGTTAAAAAATTGCATAAAAAAATTGACAAACTTTAAGAAAATCTCAGGCAAAATATAGTATGTTGAGCGAAAAGATTAAATCAGGATTACCTTAACGAAAGTTGGAAAATCGCTTAAAAACTCGAAATAAGAATAAAAAATGGAAAAATAGCGGTACGAATTTCAAATAATCTTTATTGAAAAGAGGGCAACATTTACTATGTTAGGTTAAAAGTATTAACCCTCTGACTGCTTATCCCGCGATTTCCACGGGCAAGACATTTGTAGAAAAATTTATATAATTTACATTTTTTGAAGCAATTTTGTATTAAAATTTTCACAGTCAAAGGTTGAAAAGGAAAATGGTAAATTTACTACATATTTCATATACAGGATGATTGGAAATAAATAATAGTATAGGATATAAAGGTTGATTAGATATTGGTCGAAAGGATTTTGAAAAAAAATTGAGCAGTCAGAGGGTTAAAACATGATCCCTTTTGCTAATGTAGAAAAATCGCCGCAAAATACATATATAAAACACTAAAATTTGCATTTAAAATTTCCAAAAATTCAAAAATCCCAGAGTTGAAGTTTTACTATAGTGGACTAAGACAATGGAACGAGACTTTTTTAACAAACGTAAAAAAAGTTAAAAATTGCTTTGAAAATGTCAAAAAATTCTATAGTTCCAAAGGGGAAAATGTATATACTCTATAAGGCTAAAAGTTTGAAACGAATTTCTTTCACGAATCTAAAAAAATCGCCGCGGAACGCGTAAAAATGTTAAACATCGCATCAAAAGTCTAAAAATTCAAAAATTATGGAAGGCAAATTTTAATATAGAAGACTAAAAGTTTGAGATTTAATTTCCTTTACGAATGCCAAAGCATCGCCGCGGAACGAAAAAAAAAAACTATAAAAAGCGTATTAAAAGTATATAAAATCGTTGTGGTAATTTTGAATACATTTTATTAAAATATATATATATAAAAACTGCTACAATGTGGTGACTAATTTATAAATTAATTTATAATTTCAATACAAATTGTACAGTTTATTGTATAGTTCATTTAAAGTGCATTAAATTGCTCTTCATCATCTGCTTTACTTACCTAAGCAAAAATCCCTTGTATTGTTGTATATCTGGATAAAAAAAGGGGGGGGGGGATTCCCTTTTACAAAGTTTAATTTGCCTAGTCTGAAAATGGCGAAAATTGTTTGGCGCGTTTGTAGGATCGTGCCAAGAAAAATCGGCTCCCCAGTATATCAAATCTTTTCTTACATTTCTTTCTAGAAGCTACACTTAAATTAGCGCAAGTAGTATAACATCTATACTAATAAAAGAAAGTTTTGCTCTGTCTGTTTGTTTGTGTGATGGCTGGGAAAATCTAACGCACCTAGAAGCCTGAAGATCTAGGTGAGGATAGTCCAAGACATGTCCTAATGCATCTAAGGCTTAGGTTTTTAATATTTTGATAATTAGCCGAGATATTAATTAAAAACTCATTAAACATCGCTTCGAAAATGCGATCTTTTTATCTGAAAAGGGTGCTGAAGAAATATCAAACCCCAAAAGAAGCAAGTGATTTGTAGTCGCAGACGGTAAAATTTTCCCATTTTCACTTATCCTCGAATATTAAGAATTCGAGGTTATATTCGAGGTTTCGAAACTCACAGCATATACTTATTTTATTTTTCTGATTCCAAAAATGCAAATTTTGTGAACATCGGACCTAACTTTTCTTAAATTTTTCAAAAAACTGTCCCAACGACGAATAAAAAGATAAAAATTAAAAATCATCTAGCCAGAAGAGGGGATCGTATTGAACTGCTTCGGGCACTTCGGGGCCCGTTTCTCCCTTTACTTTCCTAAATCAAAGGTCAGAAATTATATGATATAAGATTGACAACGTATAGTAATTAATAAAGAAAACTTAATTTTTCAGATTATGAATTATACGATATAAGATTGACAATGCATAGTAATTAATAAAGAAAACATAATTTTGCAGATTATTTATTATATTTGAGGGGAGATGGAAGGGGTAAATGATTTTTTATTAAATATCGTATTCATGTTAATAACTAGGCCCCCTTTATTCCGTGTTCTGGACCGATTTTCTAGGGGGTTTTTTATGCTAATAACTTCTTAGGTACTCCAGCTATTTTATGCAGTACACAAAAATTAATTAGCTTCAAGCTACTACGTTTTTTGAATAATAATCTACTTTTTCTACGGTTTTTTTTTTCACAGTAATAATTATCAGATTTTCCTAAGAATTGGTATATAACTCCCTCATAATATTTTAATTACAGTGAAACTTCCATTTAACGAAGTCTCATCGCTACACATAAACATTTCGTTATGAAGAAAATTCGTTAAACAGAAATCAACTTAAATTTATGAAACTTGTATGCACTTAACCCATATAAAATGGAAATATTTGAAAAATATATTTTAATTTGGGTAGTCTTTGACTTATGCAATATAGATATGAGAATATTTTACTTAGAATATCATTTAAAAAAAACAAATAACAAAGAGAAGTAAGCAAAAACCAAAGCTTACCGTTTCTTTTTTTCATTAAAATGTGATTAAATGTGTGTGTTTTGAATAAATGATTCAAATGTGTTCATTTTCATACAGTCCGCTGAAATAAATTCATACACCCATCGCAACAGCAACCTCTTCACTTGAATACTCTACACGTACGGAAGTGAAATAAACTTCGTTATATAGAATAAGTTTTTCGTAATATGGAGATTAATTTACATGTTAATGATGTTCAAAATCAAGGTTCTGCAGAGAATTTCGTTAAGTATAAAACTTCGTTAAATAGGGTCTTCGTTAAAGGGAAGTTCCACTGTACATTCCTGCAGTTTTGGTCGCCTGCAGAAACATTGTATCACCAGCATTTCTGAATTTAAAAAAAATCTTAGAGTTGATCCCACAGCTCCCTAATTTTATTTTCGTGTTCTGGGGTCCTTGAAAAGTCTAAAAATTAATTTACGTTCATCACTTAGTAACTCCAAACAGCTATTTCCGAATAATGCCACCATCCGAATAATTCCACCATCATTTACGTAGTTTAGTTAAAATCTAATTTTCCTACAATTTGAACCTACGGCTTTCCAGTTTTATTTTCGTGTTCTAAGCTTCTTTAAAAGTCTAAAAATTTAATAATATTCGTCCCTTATTATCTCTACACCAGGGAGGAATATAGATAGAGGCGAACTTGAATAGCCTAAGTTGACGAAAACGCAAGTTATACTTTTGAAAGTATACTCTGTAAGCGTACTCAGACTGACTTTTAACAGAATGTCATTTGATTATATGTTAAAAACTGAAAATTTCGTTTATTTTTAATTATAGCAATTATGTATCATAAATTTAAGATGGCGAATAAATGTTTTCTTCCTGGATATAGACTATCATAGTGAGACCAAAATAAATAAATAAATAAATAAATAAAAGAAAAAAAAAGAAAATCGAAGGAAAAGAGATTTTCATATTGAATCTAATTCTGTTTTGAATATCATTCAATTCAACATCATAGATTACTTCTGTATTTTCAGTGGATAAAAATCTGCAATTGGCGTTTGACCTGAAAGGGGGGGGGGGAGGTCCTAAACATTTCATATTAATCAAAGAAAGAATGCTTAAAACATACTCCTTAGTATGATAAAATTGTGTTAAAGAAAAAAAATGATGAAGGGCCTGGACCAGTTTGGGGCCCATGACTTCAGAACATTATTTTATCCATGAATTTAATTCATTTGTAAAGTAAAAAGTATTTTGGGGCTTCATTCAGAAGTGCAAGTGTAAGAAGTTATTTAAAAAAATGATTTGCTCTTCTCATATGTGCAATTTAAAAATTTGATTACTTACTGTTCAATTAAATCAAAAGATTTTATTCATTATAATTTATGAAAATAATAGGAAAAAGAACTCATTTAGATAATAAATTTAATTTTCTCAATGAAAAAATGGTTTAAGTATATATGGTTTTTAATAATGGTATAATTTTCAAATTGTCAGGTAAGCATGTTACCTTTTCTATCTGTAACAGTGTGTAGGAAGGGGGAAGCATTTACGTACGAAAAAAATGAGAGTTTTTGGACCATTCATAACTAAGATTATATTAAAGTCATTCTTTACGATTTTTAAAAAAAATTAGTTAATAGACCCTATTATTTACTCAAGTTTTCTTTCCCAATTAGTTAAGAGAAAAAATTGTTTTTATCTGTACATATATTAATTGCATAGTTCTAAAAAGTTATGAGTTATTAAATTATTCATTGGTTATCAATATATATGAGAGAATAAAATTTATTCCAGAAAATTTTAACAATACTTTTAATCTCTAAAAATTATACGTTCATTCCGTATTTCTTCGCGGTACAATATCCGTGATATTCAATGTTTTTAAATGACTTTCCTTTTGCTTTTGGTCAGAATGAGCACTTATTTTAAAAAGTTTTAAGAAGCAATCGAAACGCCAAATATCTTTAAAAATATATGGTTGGTGTGAAGAAAACTGTATTTAACGAAATTTCTCACTGAAAAGCATTGCAGAAACAGAGATAACCAGCCAGGCTGCTTTCTACCGTAGTGCCACCTATTGGGAGAAAAACTGTATTGTAAAATTTTAATGCTACTTTACCCTCCATCTATATTCCCCCCAGTTCTGCACCGTGCCGTAGGCAGCGAGGGCCCGTGTTGGAGGTTCGTTCCAAAAAAGATTTGTTTCGAACAGAATGCGCCCTCTGGCGGTGGAATGTGGAAATAAGAAAAGTTTCACGCAGTAGGCCGGTATACTGTGCGAAGTCAGTGGGGATCCGGGACAGAGTTTCATTTTTGATGAGATTTAAGGTTATTACACGCGACCCGGCAACTCCGGGCGGGTCAGCTAGTATTTTAATAAACAAATGAAAAAAAAATTCTTAAATAGAAAAACAAAATAAAGTTTCAAGACAAACTTTTTTAATTTCAATCTAGACTTAGATCTTTTATTTCATTCTCAACGAATGAAAATTAAATTAATGTGCTTAAATCAATATATATATACAATTTTTATTGCGATTGGGATCATAGATTCCCAGTTTGGTGGTTTTTTCTATTTTTCTATTTAAATTATTTTTGTTTGATGATGGGAATTATTACTATTGTTTTCCCTATTTTAAATGTGTTAGTCAAACAAATTGTACATGTTAACGTGTATTTATATATTTCTAGATGATTTTTTTTTAATCAGAAGGGGAGGGGAGAACAACCAGACTTGCCCTGTTGACCCTTCCTTGCCAGCAGGTTATATGTAATAATTCCAAGCAATGCCCTACAATTAGCAAAACTGCAGTTAGTAATTATTTTTTCTCCTAGTTTGTAATGTAAAATAATTCTTTTGAAAAATGTATCAAGTAGCGCGATACTAAAAATTACTAATTTGTAGCAAGCATCGACATTACTTTTGACATTATTGCCATAAAAAAATGTCACGTGGTCTCTCTTGCTCCATTTGTGCAAAATATTGTTCTTGGCACAACAATCTGCTTATGACAGCAACAAATCTTCAATTTTACAATTATATTTTCTTGAATTATATTATTATTTTTCTTGGTAACTTTTTTTTTTTTTTTTTTTTTTTTTTTTTTTTTGGGGCAAGATATGATTTTCTAATAGTTTTATTTCTGTTAAAATTAATAGAAACTGAAAATGTAAGTATGAAATGATAATTTTTAGCTCTGACATTATTTTAAATTTTCTGGATTGTCTGATAAAAGTTTTGACAGCATCAAAATGTATAATTTTTTTTTAAATGTTTTCATTTGTATTAGCATTTATTTGGTCTGCGAAATTATACTTAGACTAATAAAAATTTATGATCGTGATATTTATAATTTTTTCTTCATTTTTCATGACTTGGTGAGGATATATTCTTCTATTTTATTTTATTGCATCTTACGTATTTAATTCCTTAATAGTAAAGTTTCTGAAGGGAAAAAGAAAGCTTAATGATGGTATGATAATGGGTAGTTATGTATTATACGTGCTAGGTCAAATTCACTATGTCAACAATGGCGCTGAAAATATTAATTACCCCGCCCTTTTTCTGCTATTTTCATTGCATAGTTACTATTATATAATTGCCATATTAAAGGCAGTGGCCGAAGTATTTAAATGTGTATAACTGTATAATATGATATAGCATACATATAATATATTATAGTCACTGATACAGTATATTTATTCTAAAGAATATTTATTTTATATTCATTCTGGTGGGCATAACAGTACGCCGGAAATAAAACTACCATTGTTCATATCGTTTATTGCTAAAAGCAGTCAATTTCATGTTATGTATTTAATAATTGTATACTAAATTATTGATTTGTATTATTTTAGTTTGCTTTTATCATATTTATCATCTTTAACGATATTGTGAATTTATTAAATATACATTAAATTATCGTTTTGAACACAATTGGCGATTGACAACCATTTTTGGAAATCTATCTTCCTGGCAGGGATAATAGGTAAGTATCTGATAATGTTATGAAAATTCAAAGTTAACTATTAAATGCAAATATTACAAAAGTTGCTTTATTTGTCGTCAAAAAATCACCAAGAAAAATGTGACCTAAGTTAACCGAAAGTAATATATATATTTGAATATGATATTTGAATGATATTTGAATTATAAAAAAAGTTGAAAAGTTAGATGTAAAAACTGATGACAGAGTGTAAAATCATTGATTGTCAAAATGAAATTTATTAGTACAAAATACGCTGACCACTGCTAATTTTGAACCCTGGTCGTTAGCAATTTTTTTTCACCTATTTTACAATTATTATAATTTTGTGCATTGTTGAATGAGTGATTCCTGTGCAGTGTTACAAAAAAAAAAAAAAAAAAAAAAAAAAAAAAAAAAAAAAAAAACTGGCCAAAATTAAAATATGCTGTGCCAGCGGCTTTTATTTTATTAACCATCGGAAAAATGGTTGTTGTTTTCGGTCAAGAATGGACCTCGTGACGTCATCACTTTATTGACGTCGTCATTTAATTGACGTTGTCACTTAATTTTTTTAAGCGTTTTTAACGAAATTCTGTAGTTTTAGAACAATTTTTAACGAAATTCTGTAATTTTAGAAGACGTTTTCCTTGAATAGGCAATATAAATGCATAAAATCGTTACAAAAATGTTAAAGTTACAAAAAGGATAGATGCAAATTACCAGATATGAAAAATAAAGTAGAAATTTGGTACTTTCGTGTTATAGCGGCCCTCATGGATGAAATATTTTTGTTTCTGTTTTCATTAATATATTGTAAATTTGGTACTTTCGTGTTATATCTTGTTTCTGTGTTCATTAATATATTGTAAATTTGGTACTTACGTGTTATAGCGGCCCCCCAAGGATGAATCGCCAAGCGACCAAGATTTATCGCCAAATTATAAAGCATGTATGACATTGTAATAATATTTGGTATATATATATATATATATATATATATATATATAAAATTTCTTGACGTATGTGGCCAAGTTATAGTCATGTATGATGCATATATTATGTATATATGATGTAATATATATGACATGTGTATATGATGTATATACGACATATGAGACGTAAATAATATGTGTATAATGCCGTATATGGCACATATAGGAGTGTTTGGAATATATATATGCGTATATAGGATGCATATATAAGCTTTGCGATGATCTTGGCGAAATCATAACTGCAATCTTGGCATAATCATAATTGTGGGGGCCACTATAACACAGAAGTACTTTTTTTTTTTTTTTTTTTTTTAATTAGATTTCGGAACATTTCCCGAAAGGTTATTGTAATTTATTAAATTATATATAGATTTTTTTATTATTATTTTCTTTTTATGTTATTAGCTTTTTTAAAGGAAGCACTTTTAGTTTAAATAAATAAATAATAAAAAGTAATAAATTATGTAATTTAACTAATTTTAAAGAAATTTAATTAAACAGAATTTTATAAAGTAATATACATGCAAAACAGTGATTTTAGTCAGATTTGCTAACGCTAAATTTTTAAATGGCATAGAAGTTTTATTTAAACTGTCTTTCGATGCTTATTTTTTAACTTAAATAATGAAATATTTAAAATTTGAGAAGCACGCACTTAGTTAAATATATTTATTACAACTAATTTTAAGAACTTTATGGATGCATAACTGCCTTGTTTTCTCCCATAAAATTTAAAATCCATCAATAAAAACACTATTTTTCACTATCGAAAACAGCTTTAGGGATAATAAATTCATGAATACCTTTTAATGTATTATCATTTTGAATATGTACAAGATTTTGTTTTGAGAATAATCATTTTTTGTTCTATCTTTGGTTTTAAAATTTGATGCAATGCACAAAAATTTTTCTGAAATATAATCCTCCCTTCATGAAATTTCCATTATCAGCTTTTCCCAACATTTTTGTTTTGATCCCTGATGTAGTTCGGCCACCAAAATATATTTTATTTTTATCTTAAGTATTACAGCTCGATATTAATTTAAAACTATTTTTCAGGGAAAAAATTGACTTTGTGAGATTCCACCCTTATAAAAATAGTGTACCTTTTTTTCGGGGGTAGAGGAGGATCGAAAGTATGAAATCCACCAACTGCATGGTTCTTATGTTAATATGGTAGCAGATCTTTATGACGCAAATCTTTAGATGAGAGGTTGTGAATATTTTAGAATTTTTCATTATACAGGGTGTTCCAAAAAATTGACCTTGGCTTTTATTCCTTAAATATTAATCATAGATATATATTATAAATTAGAAAGTTACATAAAAAAGTACAGAATTTTATAAAATCGATTAAAATTTTCAGGGGATTAAATTTGAAGAAATGCAAAATTAAAATTTTCATACGGCCGCCGTACAAAAATTTTCGCAATGAGTAGAATGTGCCCCATACCCTAATAAGGTTATGGACAAAATTTCAGCATTTTATAAAAAAAAAAAAGTCGCAGAGATATGTTTGAACAAATTTGGTGAGGGGTTAATCATAAATTAAAATGTAAAGCCAATTTACAGCTAAAGTGCAGATGACGCCGCGCAGAAATGCATCTTAAGCAAATAAAATATGGCTCTTATCTTTAGTTTTATTTACAAATTTACATAACTATTCTTCCTGAAAAATACCTTAAAATTTTACATGAGGAATTACAGAATAAAACTTGGAAATGGCACAGTCAATGAAACAACTTAAAAATGTTTGCGTATGCAAATATCTGCATATGATCGGTGCGTCACATAATCGCAACAGACACGTCATTACACGGTTTACATACTTTTGTACCAATAAATACACAATTATTATTTATTTATGCAATCATTATTTTCTTTCGTAATTTGTGTACGACCCCTGAAAGCGATCTTCCGACATATTTTTTCCACTTTTCGGACATGAGGCCTCGAATCCAGGCCTCGAAAAGTGGTTTCAATCAGCATTTATGTATTTTCATTTTCCTGCGACTTTTTATGATCAAATACTGAAATTTTGCACATTTTACTCATTGGGAAATTTTTTGTACGGGGCCGTATAAAAATTTTTAATTTTGTATTTATTCAAATTTATTCCCCTGAAAATTTTAATCGATTTCATAAAATTCTGTACCTTTTTTTACGTAACTTTGTAATTTATGATATATGTCTATGATCAATATTTAACCCCTTAACAGGTTCTTTTTTTTTTTTTTTTTGATACAATAAACTAAAAATATGGACACAAAACCACTTTTCCCAAACTAAATATTTACCTTGTATAATCGAAAATTTTCTAATAAAAATTTTCTAAAAATAAATCGAATTTTGCGTTTAAAAATTAGTGGTGGCCAAATGATTTGGATAACAGAACAAGCAAACTCTTTTTGCACGTACGGTGTACGGGCAAACCACTTAAAGGGTTAAGGAATAAAAACCGAGGTCAATGTTTTGGACACCCTGTATATTATATCACATTTCACAAGTCACTAAACTTACTTTGTAAACATGGCCAAATATGTGTGGAACATATTGATATATAATAGATCTTTATATTGGAATCAGAAGTTCTGCGTATTATAAACTTTCGCATAATATATAGATCATTTCACACATTGCTAAATTACCTTATAAACATGATCCAAATAAGCCTGGACCAAATATTACTCATTTTCAAAAAGATTTTATTTAATAATAGCAATATTTTTCATAAAAAACTCCTGAACTAAGGAGATAAATATGAAATAATGTTTTAAAATTAGTCTTCTAGAGGCTAGCAGTATTTCTACAATGTGAATTGCAAGCATTTCTTAACTGCAAAATTCATTGTTTGCATTTGAGAAGTTGTTATATAGAGAATTGCATCATAAGGATCTTTTACTGTACCGTATTGAGGGTTTGCACAGTTCTTACTTTTGGGTATCACTCTTTCCAAATAGTAATTTTTTTAATTGCAGAATTTCTGTCATTATTTAAGACAGAGGATTATTATGATTCGGAAATACAGCTAATTCTGTGTAAGACAGGAATCTGTCTGACGTGGAACAATTTTAAAGTCCCACAGAAGGATTTTTAATGCTGGAAACTGTTTAAGGTGCAATAATGTCAACGACGGAAAATGTTCTCGGTCACGATAGGTTCCACCTTGGGCAGTTTACTGTAGTGTTATTCAAAAGTAGAAAATGTGAGAGTCTTGTACATTGTTTTATAATATAAACATTATTACTTTTAATTAATTTTTTTATATTTTATTTCAGATTAATAAAATGTATGGCAATTACAGTTCAGGTAAGTTTTTAATATATAATGATTATTTTGAACAGCTTGGATTACTTCGCATTAGTGTATTTTTGCACAGAATTTAAGTTATATCGAGTTCATAAAAAAAAAAAAAAAAAAAAAAAGCATTTCATTCATAGTTATTTACTGGCATTATTGCTTATTGGCAAGTTTAGAAATTGAGCTGGATTGTTTCATTTTAGCCAGACAAATTTAAGTCAGGTTGCTATTTTTATTTTAACTACTTAAGTCAAAGAGTTTTTTTTACCGGTCAATTTACTTTAAATTAATAATTTATTGTTCTTGCATTCATAAATGTTTTCTTTTTTTTTTTTTGTTAAACAGTTGTTTGTAGAAATTTATCAAGTATTAACAAGTAAGTTTTTGATCACTATAAAAATATTATGAAGGCAGTGTCTAGAAGAAAAACATATAAACATATTAAAATAACGTGTTTAGACTTCAAGCTAACATTTCAAAAGTCTTTATAATAGGATTAACCTGTGCTGAAAAATTTGACACTTTTTTTTTTCGATTAAAAAATAATACAGATTTGTATAAAGTGTGTAATTTATTGCAACATTATGACAGACCTCTTTTCCATTGTATAATTTTAAGTGCTTTTTATGTTAGATGTACTTTTCCTGAGATTTCTACTAGTTATTTCCGGGTTTTTTTCTTTTGTTCAACTGACTATTATAGCTGATCCACTCGTCATTGCCGGAGCCGGTGGCAATAACCTTAATTAAACTTCAAATTTGTATGATTTTATGTAGATATCGACCGAAACCAAAACCGAATTTCGGCGATCTTCACACTTTCGCCCGAAATCGAAACCGAAAGTGTAAAAAAGAATAAAAACTGATTAATACATACATAACTGCATATAATTATTAATTAATTAATTAATTAATAACAAATTATTAATAATTACTTACTAATAACTAATTACGTTACTAATTAATTTATTATTTATACGTGTATTGAACCACATTTCTAATAAACAAACGTGAATATATATGTGTGTGTATAAATTTCAAACAAAAATGAAACATAAATAATACAACTTTTATATTTTATTATTTTATAACAATCAATAATTATAGGCATTTATCAATAATTAATTAACAATGTTGTTAAATAATGTAAAACAAATTAAATAATGAATACATATTTTAAATATATTCATATTTTAAAATATATTCATACCTCGATATATATCTTTTGTAATAAATTTCGTAAATCTTCATATATTTTAACACCTTTCTCATAAAGCATTCGAAACAATTTGGAGTTTCAAAGTAAAAATTTTCTATTACTGTTAAGTTTGCAGCTTTTAAAGATCACGTGATTAGCGTCTTTTAAGTTTAGTCATATATGCATTGCTTGCTTTATAATTTACACTCGCATCATGAATCAGTCATGACGGATAATGATAAACAGTGGAATTCACACCAATAAACAGTGTCTCATTTGAGCCGATACAACTAATATCAATGAGTAAAGTTGAAAATTTCCTAAAGAAGGCACGAGATATTGAAATACAAATAGTTTCGTTCGAGTTTCGGTCAGGCCGAAATTTTGACAACAGTTTCGCCGAAAACGAATATTCGGCGAAACTCCAATTTTCCACCAAAACCGAAACCGAAACCGAAATATCGGTCGATCTCTAATTTTATGTCTTTAACCCGATTTTGTATGAATGTATATTCTTAGATGAAAAATTCTCGAGAAAATATTGATATTTAGTTGTAAAAGCGCTCGTAAGAAGACACTTTCTTGTTTTTAAATATCTAGTTGTAAAAGAAATATGTTTTCTTCTCTCTTTTTTTTCTGCGTCGGGTCATTAACATAACAAAAAAAAATAGTTTTGTCATCCCAACTCTCTGAAATTTTAATCGGTTATAAATACAACTGTATCTAACTCCTTAAAATTTCGTGAAAACATATTCTTATTTAGTAGCGAAAACATGAGCTGTAGCAGTGTGAAGTTGCGCGAAAACAGCCGCAATTCAGGTTTTCATCGAAAATTTTTCATATTTTATTTTTTTAAAAATACTTTTACTAGTTCGCACATTTCGAAAGTTTTGTTGGTGATTTAAATCCGATCCACCGAGATGCTATAAAAAGATTCGAAATTCGAAATACTGACGTTTAGTTACTGTTAGCGAAGATAAAAAGATAGTCTTTGAAAGTCGCGAAGTGATCTGTAGCCGCAAATTTTTTCGAAAGGGTTAAAATTCGTATTTTACAAAACAGATAACAACGTCGAAGAGAAAAAGTCTCAGCTTTAACCTTTTGTACTCCACCGGAATTTACGATCAAATTTATTTAAAAATAAGTCAATGCATTTGTTCGTGTACATAATAAACCGAAAATTTTGTTTCAAAATTCCGGTACCATTGTGACATTTGGGATTAAACTTAGTATGTCACCGTATAGGTGTCAGTGGAGTGCAAAAGGTTAAATATATATTTTTTGTAAATAGGTTCCTCAGAAGTTGAGCCCTAGAGGAGTGTCACCGAAAAGTAGAAAAACTCAATAGCGAAAACGAACGTTTCCGAATTTTTTTTTCAAAGGTTTAATGTACGATGTTGCTATCTTAAAAAACAAAAAGTTATCCACCCGGCACCAATAAAAAACACATTAACCAATCAGTTATCCCCGCGGAACCTGTTTGAAATCACGCACTCTGCCAGTTCAGCTAAAGCCATTTGCGGGTGTGATTGTATATGGTAATCTGCGTTAAGTTTTGGGAGTTATACATGTCTTCCAGTTATGCAAGTTTAGTTAATTTCATTTTGTGTAATTTCATATACAGATAAACTTAATCACTTTGCAAATTTTATACTATTCCAGAAATTTCTCAAGGTTTCATAACAAGAATGTGTTTCGTGATGGAGAAAAACTGACCTCATTTTCAGATTCGGCATCGAAAAGAACATAAAACGGAATTATTGAGGTTTCTTTTCCAATAATTATTTTTTAATTTGTAGACTAGTTTTACTAGTTTCCATTATTATTTACTCTTGTTGATTACAAGTTTGAGTATCAAATATATACTGGCTTATAGACGGAATATGCAAATGAATAAATTCAAAGACCATTATTCTATGGCGATTAAACTTCACGAATAAGATAATATCTTCGTTGGAGTTCTTATTGTTAGTTCATTTTCAGATTGAATTCCCTCTGTACTTTTTTTTAAAAAAAGTAAGAAAATGAAGTAAATGAATACAGAAAGGTTATAAAACTGAATAATCCAGATTAATCCAGATTAATAACAGAACAGAACTTGGACTAAATTAGTATTAGTTGAAATGAAATTTTGTGCATTTTTCTTTTAATTATTCTTTCTGATTATTTTTCAAGATTGAGTTCTAAGAAATATTTGGTAATCATTTCTATTTTTTAATCATTAGTTGTTTTAATTTTACCTGGTTACTGCTATAAGTTTTTTCCTCTTTCAGTGGCTATCATAGTTCAGGTACACAAATAACCAGAGGTAACTGCGAAAGTCCATTACAAATAATCTATATTATATGTAAAAAATCCTAACGAAAAAATTGTATGAAACGATTTTATTAAACGAATTTGTGGAGCGGTTGTATGAAACAAATTTATGAAACTTTTTTTTAGTACTTAAATGAGATGCATGTAGAACGCTGAATGTAATGAAATGTTAGTATGTTGTTACAGTCACATACAGATTCCTTTATCTTGAAGAGGGTGTCTGTAGCATTTATAGTTTTTGTACCACACACAAGAATTCGATTACATTGCCGTCCTACATTCTAGTGCCATTATGTTATTTAAAACTCTACGAAATTTGTATATGTTACTAACAATTAGAGCGCATACTCAAAAAAATATGAAAAAATATTGAGGAATTTATTTATGTATATAAAATATATCAATCCAATTTAGCAGCGGAGTATCGATCGATTTCTCAAAATAAAATTAAAAACTTTAATTTTTCTCGCCAAAGCCAATACTCCCTACAATTTGGCAAACATTTTGTTGCCATGTCTTACAAGCAAAAATTTGTAAAACGCGTTTATGAATTCGACACTGCTTTGTAAACGAGTAAATTTTGCAATTTCTTAAAATTAAAATTTCGCTAATAGCATATTTTATGTACGTTTAAATAATAAAATCAAATTAAGACAACAAACACTTCGATACGAATTATTAAGATGTTATAAAGTAAAATTTCGTTACAACGATTTTGTAGGGATCACAGTTTAAGTTCAATATTCTGAAAAATTCGTTAATGTGAAATTCAAATATGGCGGATTTAAAAAATTAAATTTGTATACAGATTAAATAAAATTATATATTACGTATTACTAAAGTTATACTAAATTTCTGCATGCATGTCAATAGAGAATTAATTTACAATATATTATTATGAACACATTTGTTATAAGATCAATACTATTAAATTCATTAAATTTGAAGATTTTAATCGTAACTATAAAGAAATAATAATTTATCTTACATACCCGACCGCTGAAAAATTCACACTGATATATATACCATTAATGTAACTTTTAATTATTTTTATATATGAAAACGAATTTTACTCTTTGACATTTTACTCAAATTGACAACAGATTTTTCAAAACAAAATCCTATAAATTATTTTCGTTAAAAAAAGACAAAGAGGGGGGAGTGGTGCAAGAAGCAATCAGTTCACTTAAGAAACTAAAAATTTTAAAACTACGTGAAGTGCCCTCCGTAGGGGTCTTTCTAAGGGATCCTAACCCATATTTGCGGAAAGGTTCGAAGAAAACCACGGAAAACTCCGAACGGTTAGAAGTCGCGTTGGACTTACGCAAAGGTTTATAAAGGACACAGTGAATGATATCTGAATGAACTGGCCCTGATTCCAATACATTCATATTCACTGTCATAAACTCACTAACTTACACATTCATATGCCCATTCACCAATACATTCATGAACAAACACCCTTACATTCATAAGCATTACTTAGAGCACAGGCAAAATTAGAAATTACAAATGAGAAAATTAAGTTATATTCAAACACATACCAATGATAACTATGCTGAAATTTAAAACAGGTGGCACCACTGAGTTACAAAATAGAATGGACTGCATAGACGTTCTAATTAGTATCTTTGCTCTGAGATGGACTGCTCCCTATTCTGTAACATTTGAATCTAGTTGTCCGCTCATGAGTACAATTCCATATAATTCAGAGGAAAACGTATGGCAAAACACGGATTTCCTCCCATACGATTGCATGGCATAGATATTTTTAAATTCGATTCTCTTTTTAAAAATATGACGAAGATGCTAAAATTTTCATTGAATTATATTTTTTACTTAAAAACTACAGATTTTATTTATTCCATCATACATATTGAAGTTTGTTGCATTTAAAAATAAAATCTCATGCAAGCTTAACAAATTACATGAAAATTTTGATAAGTATTTCTCATTAAAATATGAAAGCGGTGTAGAAATTCCCAAAAATGATTAAAATGCTGCAGAAATATTGCGAAATGCCGTTAATATTTAAAATTAAGCAGGTTTAATTATATGCATGTATTAAAAGGGTGATACGGTCCGCGACAGAAAGTGGACCGGTGGATCGCTTTCCGTTCTGTTATGGAGCTTACTGGGTGGCACAAATTCAACACAATTTTCTTTCGTTTCTATTTTATAGGTTTTTCTGTGTTTATAGCATCCTCTGACGAGAAATAAGGTAACTAAATTTAAATAAAAATGATATTTTATGGTTTTAAATATATTTCAGAATAAGTTTATGCCATGGCCAAATATATGCTTTGATAAAAATATAGGGTTTTGTTTCGCTGATAGCACCCCCTGGTGGAAAAGAGCATAACTAAAATTTTAAAAGGGATTTTTTAATGTTTCCTCAAATGGCAATCATACTCCAAGTTAAAATTAGGCAAAACAGATTCAATAAAAAAAGTTTTCACGTTTATAGCATCCCCTAGAAGGAAAAATAATAGAGTAACCAAAATTATTTTTTATTTGTAAAATTGATTTTGTTATGTTTCACTGTTTTTGACAGCTATACTGAAATTATAAATAGGTGGCACGGTTTTAGCACAATTTTCTTTTGTGTTTATAAGTGTCCCCTGGAGGGAAATAAGGTAATTAATTGTAAAAAAAAAGGATTTTTTATGTTTTAAAAAAACTTTTGATCAAATTTCTGCAAAGGTTAAATTTATGTTTCATAAAATTTTTCATCTGTTAGGTTTATTTACGCTCTACGCTGGTAGCGCCCTTGGAGGAAAATTGTATAACTAAAACTTTATCCTTCATTGAGAAAAAAATTATTATATAACACCTACTTTTTAGACTCACAAAGTGAAATCACCCCTTAAAGAACATTTAACTGCTTGTTTGCAGCACCTTTTTGCAGCACAATCCTGTGTTGAAAGAGTAAATTGAGATATCGAATACTCGCTGTTATCGTAGTCACTAATACTAAAAACGGTTCACTAAAAATAGGCGAAATATAATACAAAAGCATCCATTACTGATGCAGTTACCTTAGCCCTCTTAGTATCATGGGGGTCTCATTTGATCCCATTAATTTTTGTTTTGAAGTTTTTTATGTTTCGAACCAAACAAAAATTATAATTTAAACTTAATAAATAAAATCTACTTCGTAAAAAGAAGCTACATTTAATAGAATTAAATTTCTGGTTCCAATCATACAAAATTATGAATACTCGTCGAAATTTAAAACCTCTGGTACTAGGAGGGTAATCTAAATCGTAAAAAGAAGTATACCAAAATTACACAAAAATAGGCTCTTTTGTTAACAAAGTACTGTAATTTTAGTTTGATCATCTCAAAATAGGCTATTTTAATGAATTTTCTTTTTCTGATATGCTATGAAATACAGATTCTAAGCAACTAGAAAAGGAAAAAGAGGAAATGCGTTTGATAGCGAAAACATTAAAGTGAGAAATCAAAATTTTTTTAATATATGCATAATTCTTCAATCAAAAGTTATACAGTTAATTTCAAATATCTTAGAAATGCACTGACAAATTTTAATCTGATCGAATTGATTTAAGACTTGCATAGATAAAATTTAGCATTCTTTAAAATTTAAATATATTATCCAAATGTGCTAAATTCTTTTCACATGATGATAAAATTTTGGAAATAGTCTTAGTATCGATAGAGAATTGTTAGAATATAAAAGTTGTGCTCCATATCTTCCGAAAAAATCAAACTAATTAATTCACCGTATACCTCACCTACATACCGACCCAATTTCAATCTATTGGGATGATTTAGGCGACAGTTATTGCGAAATAGAAAGCCAGACATACGAACACCAAAACCTTTAACACAGTAAGTCTCCACTAACATTTGTGTAATTCGTCTTTCAGCGAAACTCAAATAACTAAAATATTCAAAGATGAAAATGAAATATTTAATGAACAATTCCATGGAAAACGAATGGAAAAAAATAGTAGTTTTTATTTTGCAATAAAAATATTCCATTTAATGACTCAATCAGTAAGATATCCCAAAGACGTTTCGAGTCAGATTTGGGCCATAGGCCCTGAATACTAGACCTACGCGCTGACTCAAATATGACGACTATCGATGACGGCTGTCGTAGACGAATTCTTTTAAAACATTTGTACGGTCACTTGATTTTGAGTATCACAATTTCGGAACGGTAACCTTCCTCTTATTTTTGCTGAAAATAAATGTCGAAGAATACTATACTAAAATATTGGTATTAAAATTCAAGGGACCGTACAAACACTGAAAAAAAAAATCTTACTACGACACCCGCTATGTTTGAATTGATGCGTATGACCTAGCATTTAGGGAGCAGTGGTTGTGTTACACAAACACACACTAACGAACCCATTTGGAATGGTTTCCCGGATATTGGCATTTTGGCACCTCGATGCTGACGGCCTGCCTCCATGCTGAATGGGTCATCGGTCACGGAACTTGCCGTTTTGAATTTTTTCACTTAGATAATATGCGTGCTAACTTTGACTTCAACTTCTTTTGAAATGCTCGTCTCACTCGCTGTGTACGACTCTCAGCTGGCTGGATGTATTCTTGAAGTTTGTAAACAGCTACTCCGGAGTGTAAGCTATCATTTTTTAAAAATAGAAATGATAGATAAATCACTTTAAACAAAATGTCTTGATACCACGGACATGTCACATAATTTAAAAATAATTTCACTTAGCTGAGAAAACGATTTTTAATCTTGGTAGAAAGATTTCGGGCCACTCTGTATGTTTCATCTTTCGGAAAAGAATTGTAAAAGAGAAAGTTATTTATTATGCAGTGTGATTCATAAATATCGAAACAATAGGCTATCTCCTTAAATATTGCCTCTAGGCACATACTTCCAATTGCAAAGTTTCATAAAAAAGGTGTAAAATTTGAAGTTGCAACTGCAGGGGGGTGGGGGTCTATTTGAGAAAATACAAAAATTAAATTTTTATATGATCTCCGTAGGATAAAATTTCTAATTAGGAAAATTTTCCTTATTCATTCCTGAATTTAACAAAAAAAAAATCCATCATGATAGCTGCAAAATTCACAGAGATATTAAAATCCAAAATTCGTGACTTACACCACTTAAGCATACTTCTGAGCGACGCGCTATCAGTTCATTTGAAATGCTTAGGGATCGACCATAAATTTACATGTTATTAAAAGTCGATCTAAGACAATGCCTTAACATTTAGATATAAAATAACAGCGTATAGATTTTTGCGTTAAACTTGCTTGAGAAATATGCTAAATGTCTGCATGAGCCTGAGTTTGGCGTTTTTTGTAAAAATAGTATAGTTTAATAGTAATATAGTTTACTAGTAATATAGTTTAATAGTAATAGTATTTTTTGTAAAAATAGTAATAGCGATAATGAAACTTCTGTTAACGGAATCGTTGGAAATATATTTTAATAAATTACGCAGAAATATTTTCAAAAATCTACTTTTTATTATACAGCTTCAAAATTTATGATGTTTTTAAACCTATTTTTCATTTATTTCAAACGACATTGTTTTTTGTAAATAAATCTTTATTCGAATGTAATAGTCTAAGAGTATAAATAAATCATTAACGTTGCTGTTGCGTATTTTTTAAATAGATGCCAAGTTCCCACTAATCTTCCGTTATAAGTGTGTTTATATGACCCAAGGTTCGAATCAGAAACTCTTTTAAGAAATTCAATTGAATAAATTCAACTTAGAAAGCTTTAAATTAAATAAGTCAAAGATTCGTTAAATAAATTTTCTGGTTTTAAAGTGGTTAACTGGTTTAAATTAATCTACATATTACGTAGGATTAGTGAGAGGTTTGGCAGCTATGTTTTTGTCATGTGAACACATAGTAATCTAAAATATACTGTAAAATTTTCTTATAAATATGTATGTAGTGTTCTTTAAAATAATCTTAATTGTATCTTAAGAAAAATGGAAATTTTTTGTACAAATTTCGCGCTTGTGCAGAAATCTAAAATATGCACAGACACCGGTCTAGATAATGAATTAAATAAAATTAAGCACATCGCCCATGAAAATGGGTTTTTTTTCGCATCATATCAATAAACCCATCTATGACCTGAAACATAAAGTGCATAAAAGAATTTTTATCTTTAATAAACTTAAATTTTGCAACTTTGGCTTTATACCAGATTTGTATGAGAGACTAGGGTATGCGCTATACAAATTTAATATCCGTACCCGAACTATCGAAAGACACATTTCACTTATTTTTCATGAGAGGGAAAATAAAAAAGACAACTGTGCTAGACAATATGTGACTAATAATATGTGTTATAACACAGAATATCTCTGAAATAACTTATGATACAAGTATAGCAATAGCTTGGCTCGAAAGATAACAGTTTATTTTGTATTAAAAGCTGATAACATAAAATTTGTCATTTTTGGACACGATAGTTTGGTTCTCAGGTACAGATATTAATCTTGTGGCTAAAACAACAGGAAAGCTAAATTAATTTGAATTTTTTTGAAAAAAAATTATTATTTTTTTTATTTTGTAAGAAGTGTTATTATATGATTCTGTTTACAAATTATATCGTTAACCATCACAAAAAATTCAAAATTCTAACTCTATAAATAAATAAATATGTATATATATGTTTCCCGGACACCTTACAGTAACATTGTTTCTTGAATTACACGCATTTCAATTTGTGTCTGATTCCTTGAAACCTCACGAATAATTAAAATGGACTTATTTCTCTGAATTTTGCAGATATCAAGATGATTTTTTTTGTTTAATTCAGGAATGGATAAGGAAAAATTTCCTAATTGGAAATTTTACTCTACGGGGGCCGTATAAAATTTTTATTTTTGTATTCTCTTAAATAGACACCCCCCTCCCCCCCCATGGAGTTGCAACTTATATCACCAAATTTTGCACCTTTTTTTATGAAACTTTGCAATTGGAAGTATGTGCCTAGGGGCAATATTTAAGGAGATAGCCTATTGTTTCGATATTTATGAATCACACTGTATAACGTTTCTAAAATTACACATGCGTAAATTTACACGATGTTTATTTCACTGAAACTGATATTCAAAATTACAAGTGCTATTGTGTAGTGCTCTGTATCGGAGCTTCGCTTACTATAAAAGAACTATATTACGAACAATCGGATCTGTTGAACTAAAATTTTATGTTGGGCGGCAACTGCAAAAATCACCACCTCGTCCAGGTTATGAAATTTTTAATTTCGTAGTAACAGTTGACGATGTAAAGATTCAAAAAATGATTATCTGCCAACCTCTATCATGGTGTAGCCGTCTAACACCGTCTCGATATAGAGACGGTAATGTTTTTATGTATGCAGCGTACTTCCTGTCCTCTCTAGGACTAAGAAAGATTCGTTACGCTAATTATATCGCGCAAAATTATGCGCTAATTTTGCAAGTAGATTATGATCGTGACATTAATTAATACTACAATTACACTATTAAAAATATCGATGTCATCAAAGGATATTTTTAGTATTACAAGAGTTTACATCCATACGTAAAAAATAAAAATCATTCTACATGAATAAGTAATGAAACGCTTTTCAGCACTAGCAGAACATTGTGAAGAAGCTTTACCTTTTCGTACGGTAAAAGGAAATATCTAAATAACCAATTTAGAAAATGCATAATACAATTGAAAATACATTTTCATCAAAAATTATCCACAGACACGGTAATGTATTTGGATTCTTTGGGACACTGATGTATATTATATATAGGTTTTAATACACACCGAATAATATATTATAATATAATTAAGCTTAAAATCGGAGAGCACAAATGAAAATGCACTTCCAACAAATATCGCTTATAGGGAGTAATTCTTTTGGGCGGCCCTGTTAAGAACATTAATTCGATAATAACAAAATTTTCTATAGAAATTATATTTTATGCACCCTACTAAAGTATATAAAATACATACAGATTTATACAGTATCGGAAAAATGCACTTCAAACCATTTCTGCTTATAGACACTAATATAATAGGATATTTTTCATCTCTGTACATGAACAATAAATGACATGTTCACCATTTACTTTAGGAAAATTGCTTTAGTACATATTAATATGGCATATCATTTACTAGTGTTTAAATCATTGTATCATGATGAAAATGCGCTTGAAACTATTATTGTCAATGGACCATAATTGAATGTAAATGCTACACAATAAGGACAATTTTATTATAAAT
Source organism: Maratus michaelseni (assembly GCA_963931845.1). Taxonomy (NCBI): domain Eukaryota; kingdom Metazoa; phylum Arthropoda; class Arachnida; order Araneae; family Salticidae; genus Maratus; species Maratus michaelseni. The sequence continues at coordinate 257,897,948 of OZ007586.1, read as the reverse complement.
CTCATTAACTTACATAAATTTCGTGTAATTACAAGAACTTTTTCTGTTATTTGAAGAAATTTCCTTCTTTTGACAGGAGAATTTCAGGAAATTTTGAGCTTCGGTTTGAGAATGTTTCGAATTTTTTGGGGGTATGGTAGAAGGACATATGTAAATATCACGTTTCTAATACGAAAAACTAATAGGCAGCACAATTGCCGGACACCCCTGTGATTTGACGAAACTGAACTTTTAGATATTAGGATCTAAGGTAATTAATTATTACATTATATTGGTGAATTTTCTTTATTTTGGGAGGCAATGAGCTAATTAAACCGGAAATTTTCATTTTTTAAAAGAAAAAAAGGAACCTTCAATTCACAGGTTTTTTTTAAGTGTGACGAACAATCAAACGGAGACTAACGAACAGACCAGGCATAAATATAGATTGACAGACGAGCCGAGCTGATAAATACTTTCAACTTTGTTGGAAGGTTTTAAGAAATATGTTAGAAAGGGTTCAAAATGAGCTATCTACTTGAAATACATCTACTATTAGTAGTCAAAGTGGGATACAGCATATAAATGGGTTCTGTCTGATGAAACTGAGAGTCTGTGAAGTGAAAGACCAAAGTATCCCAAGAGTACAAGGTTTCAGTTTCAATTTGACATAAATGTTATCCCTGAACTCGATGAGTCAAAAGAACCCCGAAAAATTTAACAATAAACTTGGTCTATTAGCAATATCCATCAATATATCACGCAGTAGATCATTTTTATTGTAATATGCTAACTGAGTTCATTTAAATGTAGGCATTTTAATTTTTTAACTAATGAGAATTTAGCTGGGTCTTAAAGGGGACCGGAAGTCACACCCATGCGTAAAACGCAGCAAGATAGGGATTGGTAGGCAATCGTTTTTCGTATATTAACGTCATCAACTGTTACTACAAAATAAAAAAAAATGTGAAACCGATGAGATGACAGCTTTAACTGTCACCGCCCGCTGTATTGCATCTTTGACTCCCTTATTGAAGTATAAAAAGCAGCGCACTGCTCTTATCGTGTCTTTGTCATATTAAATTTAGTTTGGAAATTTGTCCCTCATCCCACACTTTTTTATTTCTATCATTAACATACAGTGATATTGACATTTATAGACAGTAATTAAGAATCACTAATTATCAAATAAGTGTTTATTTAAAACGAAACGTAAAATTTACATTTATTTCAATGGGACAGACATAAATACAGTAGGGTGCAAAATTTGCGGAGGGGGTGGAGAATATTTAAGAAAAAGGGCCATGATTGTTTTCTTTATAAAAACATGTGTAATCGGAACGCACTATTAAGTATGAAGAATTTATAAATTCAAGCATGAGAAAACGTTAATTTTTATTGGGACGTTACTATAAGGAGCTAAAAAAGAATTAACTTTAAATGTGAGTTTGATAAATTTTCTAAAATTGGATGTATTAAATTCTGAATCAAAATGAAATAAACAAGTCAGTTTGTGAAATGGTTGTCATTTAAAGTTACCTCAAAATTACTTTTGTGAACTGTATCAAATTCCGACGTTTAACGTAATTACCAATTAAAGAAGCTCGGACTTTCCATTTTATATCTTTCTGATGAGTTGCTTTAAAAATTTTTGGAATTCTTCCAAAATCCTATTTGCAACAGAAATTTAGTCAGAGATATGTCCTAATATTATTCTATTATTTTAGGGCGCACAAAGAATAACTGAAGTATTTTAATGAGTACAAGACTTACTTTTATTATTTTAAAAGAAAGGCAGAGGTAGCTCTGGCTCTTGGCAGGAGTTACAGAAATTTACCCCTTCCTTCCCTAACGAAGCCTTTTAAAAATATTTCCTTACTTTAATAAAATATTTAAGAAAATAACAATGTTAATTTTGTGTGCTACTTATTTAAAAACGCAAACTATCGTGTGCAACTGCTGATGAAAAGTTTTAGATAACTGCGAAAATTCAATTAATATTGTATCTGAAAGCTAATCAAACAATCGCTTACAAAATTAGGCTTCTCGCAACTCAATTATTATTCTATACTAATAAAAGACCTACTTCGCTCTGTGTGTCTGTTTGTCTGTCTGCGATGGCTAGCAAAATCTAGTGCACCTAGAAGTCTGAAAATTTAGGTGAGGATAGTCCAATGCTTCTCCCGATGCACCTAAGTCTCAGAATTTTAATATTTTAAAAATTAGCATAGATATGAATTAAAAACCCATTAAACATCGCATCAAAAAATTCATTGAAATGCGCTTCGAAAATGGCTATTTTTATCGTAACCGCTAAAGAAATTACCGTTTTAAAAATTCCAGACAACAAAATGTCCTTCTTTTCACTTATTCTCGAATTTAAAAGAAACTATTGGAGTTATCGATTCGAAACTCACAGTATATACGTTATAGTTGATTTTTGCAATTCCAAAAATGCAAAATTGTATGAAAATCGGACTCTAACTTTTCATTATTTCGGCCAAAAACTGACCAGACTTGAGAATTGGACCCAGACAGAAAATAGGGTTACTGTAAATGGGGGCTGCCAGATTGAAAGTAAACTCACAATTTTGTGGACCTATTCAAATAAATAAAACTATTACGATTACCGATTTGGTATTAGGCGTATAGACTTAAAAAGGGAAACTGATATTATTATGATAGAGTAGAATAGGCGGGCTCTAATAAGTTTTTATTTTATAAAAATCCTGATTTTTATGATAAAGAAATAAAAGCTTATTTGACAATGTGTGTGATAATTAAAAGACGTTTGCATCGGGGTTTTCTTGAACAAATTATTCGTTATATTTGCGTGTATGGGGAAGCGGATTAACGCCTTTTTATTTACTATCGCATTTATTATACTTAAATTCGCGCCCCCTGGCCGTGGGTTTTTCATTAATTGAGAACTCTTGTACACATGTATTGCTTGTATCTTGAAACACTTGTATTGCTCTGATTTAGACAAAACAAATTCCATTTAAGAAATTTAACATTTTAGCTTCACACGTAGCGTTTTATAAATGTTATATAGAGATAATACAAGAAATTTCGAATAACGATTTTCGTAAAAATTAAATTTATTTTCGTAATAAAAGTACACAAACCGTATTCACTTGATCCAACAAGCAAAGTAAGTGATTTGTTGTTGCGTACTTGACAAAACACACCCTGGCGGGCAATCCTACAAGGTTTTTTCCCTAACTGTGCATTCTTATCTCGGGTTCTATGGGCCCGATCACAACGCGGTTTGGATGATTCGACTTGGGTTGGGTTGATTTATGACGGCCAATTATCAACACGAGGGATATAGGCCCTATGGGGGGAGTGCCTTCCGTGGGGGTCTTTTTAAGGGATCCTAACCCGTATTTACTGCAAGGTTCGAAGAAAACCACGGAAAAGGTTAGGTCGACGAGCGCGACAGTTTGAACCCAGCACCTCCCATCTACTAGCTTTAAGAGCAGAACCTCTCAGCCACTGGTGGGGCCGATTCGACTTGGTTTTCGTTCGCGTTACAGATTTTAGTTCCAACTTCCACCGCCAGGGAACATTATTTTCTAGAGTTCTATGGGCTCGATTTCGACGGAATTGGTTCATTAACTCCCTTGATACAACGGGTACCCGTGTCGGATATTCGTGTAATATGAAGTTCTTGGTCGTGGTAAAGTGGATTTGATACAATGAATATCTCGATGACTAAAATCATTACCTTCCAAGAAATCTATAAATTCATGAGAAATGAGAACAGGCACATTTGGAAGAACAAGCAGACATAAGTAGATGAAGGTATTTTAATAAGCCCAGGTTCTATAGATATTGCACACAAGTACAGGAAAACGTTGGCTGCCCATGGCAGCGCAGGGCACCCGGGCCCGTAACGCAATTCGGGAAAATGTTACATGTTAGAAGCAAGATGATTAGCGAGAGAAGTGATTGTTTCTTGTACCATGACATGAAGTCGAATGAAAATTACATTTCGCCAAAAGGTTACAATATGGCGATCATTTCTCCAAACAGAAAGACAATTAAAAATTTAGAGAACAGAGCCATTTTTGGCATAAATTATCCTAACGAATATATTGGCGGTAGCCAACATGTATGGGAATGCAAAACCACACAAATGAGGCTCGAAAAAGTTTTCGCATTCTTGAACCCGTGAACCTTAGAGATTGTTATGACTTTGATAAGTACGTTAGATATTTTTGGACCGGAGTTATTCAGATGCGCTTGGGAATCATTGTAATTAAAAAGGGTGTGTATGAAGAAATCAGTTAGCAACAGAACTTTGTGACCAAATAAGGAGATGGCAGATGGTAAATCTTATGCTAGCTATTTGAAAGGGTAGATGTAGCGGTTTTCCTTTACATAGCACAGAATAGAAATATTTTTAGTGTAACTGAATTAAAAGGATATTAGAATAAACGGAATGAAATTTGTTACATTGAATTTAACAAAATGGTGGGAAAGGAAAATGAAAAAGTATTTTTGTAGAACAGTGAGCGTTAAAATAATGAAAAAGGGAACAGATTTGGAAAAGGGAATTAAATGAGAGGGGAATAATTACTAAAATTGAATAATATATGATGCGACATCATAATCCGTATAGAACAAATTGCGCCCCCTGGCGGTGGAAGTTGGAACTAAAACGCCTGCTATACAGTGCCAGAGGCAGCGGGGACATGTGTCGGAGTTTCGTTCGGAAGGTAGTTTGTTTGAAACAGAGTGCCCCCTGGCGGCAGAAGGTGAAACTAAAAGATCTTGCAACCTGTGCGCAGCACGCCTACCATACGGTGCCGCAGGCAGCGGGAACACGTCTCGGAGATTCGTTTAGAGCAGTATGCGCCCCTTGTCGGTGGTAGGTGGAAATATAGGATTTTCCATCGCGTGCGCAGCACTTTTAAATAAATAATTTCATAAAAAATCTTTTTAAAGATATAAAATAATACAAAATTTAGGTTTGTGTAATTTTATTATCACGGGCCCGGGCAACGCTGGGCGGGTCAGCTAGTATTATTATCATTTTAAGATATAGAAAAATAGACATAAAATTATATACACCTCTGACACCGTAAGTTTTATCAACAAGAAACTAATGATATTTAAGGTGCATAAAAAGTTTGGCATCATTGCAGCTTTCAGTCTCATCACTTTTTTATGCACGTTAGCGTCTTGTATCGGTTCGGGTAAACCAGTTTTATCCAAACAGCTAATTTTTTTTTCGTTGCGTGTCCGTTTCGGGTTGAGTTTTGATACTTACGGCTTCGCGTTAATCCTGATTTTTTAAATGAAAGTTTAGAATATTCTTTCAGAGGAAAAACTATATATTTGAATATGAATTAGTCTTTACATGTTTATTTTTTTACATAAAAGATAAAATTTATATTAGAGATACGATTGTGGACTACTTCAATTTTCTCTGATTTAGGTTTTTAGTTAATGTATTTGAGGTTCGGATTGACGAACAATTTTTTGTCGAGTTAGGTTCAAGTTTCGTGTCGACTTTAAGCAGAATTTTTGGGTTCGGATGGGGTACAACAGAACTCGCGCAGAGCTCTAATGCATATACCGGTATAGACAGATATCTTTAAAGTAAACAAACAATGAATGTCTTTAATGACCACATTTTACTGAAACGATCTCTTTTGAAATATACTATGTGTTTTAATTCTAAACATTTTGCTGCGGGTTTAAAATGTAAGTTAAAGGTATCAAATTTAATATGCAAGTTCATTGAAAATATTTAAAGAAATCGTTCCGTAATTTCTCAGAAATTCTCAGCTATCCGCACACCTTTGCTCTATCCGCATACCTTTGAAACGTCATTTTCGATGAAAATATCGATTTTTCATTTTTGCAATGATATTAAAATCCGATCTTTTATCTATCGAATTCTGCTTTAATTTTGTCTGTATCTGAATTAGAACCCGAGTTACAACCGTTAAAAGTTACATCTATTACAGCTTGCCAAAGAATTTTACAACCGGAAATATCTTTCTCCAAATCAGGAGTAAGCTGAAATGTATGGCTACATTCTTCTTTTTCTAGATTTAGCATTAAAATTGGATTATACGTTTAAGAAAATACATGACGTATATAATTAAACCTTTAAAGAATAATAATTATTTTTATAGCAGGAACCGCCTTTATATTTTTAGCTTTTTCTCAAAATGAATTTTTTCACAATTTTACTGCATGCAAAACATCCTATAGCAAAAAATTATGCATGAAATCCCTTGAAATTGTTTTACTTATTTTACATATGATTATTGAGGGAATAGACTACAATCATGATGATATATATTAATTAGTTTTATATTTACACTGGTATAAGTTAAAAAGTTGCAAGAAATTTTACGAATTTTTCAGTGCTGAATTTACTATAAGGGGGGGGGGGGGGTATTTATTTTTGCATGAGACCCTTGCATCTTAAATGCCCTACTCCTCTCCTACTATAATTAAATGATATTGTTGTATGTTTCCAGTCATGTGAATAATGGCCTCCATCATTATTTACCAACAGATAAGGTATTAGAAAAAAACTATTATTTTGGTCTTTTAAGGAGCATTTTATATGAAATTCAAAAATAGTTTTGTAGATTTTTAACAGGATTTTTACAATATACTACTTTTAATACAAGTGGCAATGCAGTGATAGTAATGTCAATGTTTTTAAAAAAGTTGCTAACCCAGTATTTCAGTAAAAAATGTAAAGCAACCATTAATAATATTTTTTTCAATAAAAATATTCATAGATTGAATTTTAAGAATACTTATAACAAGAACGAAAAATCATGCGTCAAGCATAGATTATGTAACACTTTCCAACGCTTCCAAAATAATTTTACGAATCATACTCTTTTATAAGCTAAAAGATAACATCTAAGTAATCCGAATACTTTATTCAGCCCTGTATAGGATCTATAGATTTGTATATATACTACATAGGATGCTAAATTTTAGTTCAGTTAGGAAACACGTAGCACAGTTTAAAATTCTCCGTCTGGAGTTAAATAATACGGAAATGTGTTCCCGAACTTTTGTACTTCCCTGTATAGGATCTACAGAATTTATACACACCACGTAATATACAAAAAGCGATTTAAAATTAAAATCGCATTCAGTAACTTAAAACGCACTTCCAGGAATTATTGTTAACATACAGTAGAGAATTCTTTTGTGTGTCCCTGTAAGTGAACGATGACTGCTATACACACGATATTCTGTAGTAAGCTTCTTGTAATGCACCTTATTTAATTTCAATGCGTTTAAAATAGTGAAACATTATTTAAATAAACCGCAGACGATTTTTCTCCATAGACGTAATGTAACGGAATTCTTTTGACTGTCCCTGTAAAGTAAGTATAAGTGCTATGCACACCCTATTCCATATTAAGCTTCTTCTAATGCACCTTAGTGATATATATAAATTTCAATGCGTTTAAAGTATTGAAACATTATTTAAATAAACCGCAAATGATTTTTCCCCATAGACCGCAATGTAACGGAATTCTTTTGAGTGTCCCTGTAAAAAAACTATAAGTGCTACACACTTCCGTTCAAATAGGGAACATGCTATAGATAACGATTATAACATATAAAATTTGCAGGGCAATCCGAGCATATTTACGGGAGTTAGAGCACGGACAGACGGCAGACGGCAGACGGCAGACGGCCAGACGGCCAGACGGCAGACGGCCAGACGGCAGACGGCCAGACGGCCAGACAAACCGAAGTCATAAACACTTTTCAACTAGGTTGGAAAGTGTTAAAAAGCGTTATTTATCTTTGTATCATTATCCATCCTATAGATTTTATCATGCTTTTGAATGCCATCATGAAGTCATTTATTGTTCATTTAACTTATACATATTTTTTAATTTTAGTCATATTTTGGTTTCTTATTCCAGTGTTTCGTGTTATTTCATTCGATTAAGATACAACATGTGAAGTTACATTGAATACATGCATTTTAAGCATTAATAGTAATTCAAACTATTGAAAATATTCTGATTTTTGACATTAAAAATCTTGATTAGAATGTTATGCACTGTCTAGCTCTAACAAGTAAGGTAGCAGAACTTGAAAGAATTACGAAGAAATAATGTGGTTAACATGACCTACACCCATGACAAAAATTATAAGGACAGCTAAGGATGTAAAGTATAATACATTTTATACAATTCTAAGCATTAATAAACATTAAATAATATCATATATTCTAATACGAGCAAATCTTGTGGGTGGTTATATATATATATATATATATATATATATATATATATATATATATGCAAAAATTATCTTAAAAACGGCTCTAACGATTTTGACGAAATTTCGTATCCTACCGTTTTGGGGCACCAGAAAACCATTGGCCTAGGTCACATGTTTGAGAAAATTCGATTAGTGGGTCATTTTGGGTCATTTTGGGTCATGGTCTAGCTAATTGTATCTAAAAAAAAGTTCAAACGATTTTGACGAAATTTTGTATCCGACCATTTTCGGGCACGATAAGACGAATGGGCTGGGTCACATGTTCGAGAACTTCCGATTAGTGGGTCATTTTTGGGTCAACGCGGGTCAAATTAATTTTATCTAAAAAACGGCTCTAACGATTTTGATTAAATTTTGTGTCTTACGAGTTTCGAGCACGATAAAATCATTGGGCTTGGTCGCATGTCTGAGAAAATTCGATTAGTGGGTCATTTCTGGGTCATTGTGGGTCAAGATCTAAAAAGCGGCTCAATTTACACTAAATTTTGCATCCAATGGATTTCGGACACGAGAAGACCGTTGGGCTAGGTCACATGCTCGAGAAAATTTGATTAGTGGGTCATTTTGGGTCATTTTGGGTCATGGTCTAGCTAATTGTATCTAAAAAACGGTTCAAACGATTTTGACGAAATTTTGTATCCGACCATTTTCGGGCATGAGAAGTCAATTGGGCTGGGTCACATGTTCGAGAACTTTCGATTAGTGGGTCA